>CM063264.1:7931600-8531600 GCA_032158295.1 Pycnopodia helianthoides | reverse complement strand
ACACCTAAAGTAACCAAATAAATCTTGAGATGCAGCGTGAACGAACCGGGTTGACGTGTCACGCTTGCATTTCTGCGTGTTACCTTCTACTCAGTGGATCGAAGTGGAAACATAAAGAAGCGATCAGCCTTCAGCAATAATGTTGTAAGTTGAGACAACAGGGCCCAATTTCATAGAGCTGCTTAAGCACAAAAAGTAGCTAAGCACAACAAAATTATGCTTACCAGAATAAGGTTACCAGCCAAACTACCACATCACATGTACAATTTGTGACTGGTACCCTGCTCATTTTTGCTAAGCAGGCAAACGTTAAGCAAGATTTTCTGCTTAAGCAGCTCTATGAAATAGGGCCCAGACCCCTTACATTGGCCGCCATCTTTGATGACCAACAATGGAAACGTGCATGCGTGTATACGCGCTGCGCACGACTCTCAGCCAATGATAGCTTTTCACGCGTGCACGTTCATCAGCTATGGTGGCCAATGCAAGGGTTCTATTAGTTTCGTGTTATGCTTTTATTCTCTTTTTGTAGGCTATATTTCTAAGGTACACTACTAACGATTTTACTGCAGAAATATGCGTACATACAAAGGATGTAGGCAATGTTATGTTATTTTTGTAATGCAGGCTATTATTCTGAAAATCTTTCACAATATTGAGTTCTTCAAAAACATGTTATCCACAATATGTCACATTTTTCGATCGAAGGAGCATTTGCATTTGATTGTCATATTTTAAAGATTTTCAAAGCAGAGTGGTAATAACGAAGCTATACTTCAGATGACTTCATTCCGAAACCAACGTGGTTGCAAAGTAAATCAAATCAGTTTTCAATCGAACCCCCCAAAATCATCTTGACTAAAATATAAAATTTGGAATTTGTCAAAAACATATCTCAACTTCCAAATCCAGCAAACTTTACAAAAAACACCCCTTTTCTAACTGCAAAGATCCGCTAGATTCACAGATCTGTTCCCCTACGTCTACGCTTCTACGTGTGTTTTGTAACTCTACGCTTATCCAAACACAACCCGCGGAAAAGGTAACAAACTCGAGCATCAATTACATGAACGAGTTTGTTACACATACTTTTCTTTCTATATGTTGGTTTCAATAAAGGAACGTGGACTTAAGAGCACCCCTCCCCCCACCACCACCACCAACACTAAACTATACCCGTGTCTGATGACGTGTGAATAACATCGTCTCCGGCTAAAACGAGGGATGATGCTGGATAAATGTCGTCCAGTTGGACACATTGTTACAACATATTCCACAACATTTGTATTTGTATCATTTAACTGACGGAGTAATCCCATCAGGGGTTACACAAATGCGGGGAAACTCCACTAATAACTGGCACCCCAGCAAGCTGGTGGGGGGGGGGGGGGGTTGGAAGCCACAGAACCCAGTACAGTAAGACACCTGGAAGCCTGCTACAAGAACACTTAGTATACATACGGTAATAGATAGTGAATTGTTATTGGACGAGATGGTTCTCGTCCAATAACAATTCACTATCTATTATCAAAGTGATTTGATACTTAAAGGAACATTACATAATTGGTAAGAAAAAAACTTGTAAAATATACATTTTGATCACAGATTTACATAAAACTTACACGATCTAGTGCTGATGATAGTAGAAAACGTCCCTTGAAATATTTCTGTCTGAAATGCTATGGCGTGTCGTGGCCGAGCGGATAAGAGCACCGGACTCAAGCTCTGATGTTTCTGTTCAGCAGAGTGTGGGTTCGAGTCCCAGTCGTGACACTTGTGTCTTTAAGCAAGACATTTAACCATTATTGCTTCGTCCTTCGGATGGGACGTAAAGCCGTTGGTCCTGTGTGTTGTGTAATGCACGTAAAAGAACCCAGTGCACTTATCGAAAGGAGAAGGGGTTCGCCCCTGTGTTCCTGGTTTGATTGGCAGCATTTTGCGCCACAGCACCCTGTAAACCATTACATTGTGCTATTGTAAAGGAATAGGTCTCAAACTTCAAAAAGTAGCTCCACATAATCTTGCAGGAAAATACTGACTGTTGAAGCGCCTTGAGCGTCACTGAGTGACGGATATGAGCGCCTTATAAGAAGCCACTATTATTATTATTATTATTATTTGAAATGAATAAACTAATTTTCCGATTGGAGTTTATCGCTCAGTGAGCGTTTTATTCATTTGTTGAATCTATATGATTTCATGCAAATGTGTAATCGGTTTTTCACTATTTTCTTGTGACCCAGATGGCCGATCGATCTCAAACTTCGACAGGTTTATCAGTTTATGTATATGGTGGATTACATAAAGTGCTTACACTGCCAGCAACTGTTTTGTTAGCAAAAACCAATTCTGTAATGTTTCTTTAAAGACGCATGTGACATGGGCCCTTTTCGAATTCACGGCTTCGGCTCCAAAATTGGCTCAGGCTAGCTAGGCTCCCTCAATTATTTTAACTTACGCATGCTTTGCGGTCAGGGCTTCAGACAAGAAAACTGGGCCTGAAGCCCAATTCGGAGCTAGACTTGACTCAAGTCCCAATCCCGTGCCATCCCCAGAAAACTATTGTTTTGCGCTCTGCATTCCCAAACCTGTTCCATTCTCGGGACCACATTTTGACGGCGAGCGCGCATTGATGTTGTTTTCTAGTTGGCGTTATATGCTTAGGGACCTCTCACGCGAGAATGGGACTTGAATCAAGTCTAATCCGGAGCCGAAGCCGTGGATTCGAAAAGGGCCATGGCTAAGGCCGGAAATGCATGTGTCCGTCATGCGTTGTGCGTAAAGCATATAGTGCGCATTGCGTAAATTAAAATTACTGTACACGCGTATTGCGTACTGCATTATCCGTAAAAAGGATGTGCATTGCTTAGCGTGTATATTTATTATTCTTGATAAGGATCGCGCACTACGCATTGCGCACAGCGCTTGATGGTAACATGAGTGATGTAGCCCTAGGGATACATTACCTCAACCTCGTCCCGAGGGGTGATCGATTTCGCAGCGCCATTTTGTACCAGCATGCCTTGCTCGCTCGACACGAGTGACGAGAGGTATCAATACGGCGCGTTGCCAATGGTAGCGAGGCTGACATTACCTTGATCGTGCCCACCGTTGGCCGTTTCCAGCGCTTGTACAATTAGAAATTAGGTTCGAGGAACAGTGAAGGGAATATTGTTTACAATTGTTCGCCACTGTTCTTCTGCTTATTGAACTGTGCCATTCGTCGTATTAATGTTTGAAGATGACAACAGTTTGCATCCAAAGAGGGGGATTCTATTACCGTTGTACAACAAAACAGTTGTTGCACTCTGTGATGAGGGTCCATGGTATTTTGTACACTCGAGGGGGGGGGGAGGAGGAGCGAACAGCCTCGGGTGCCATTTGCTCTCCTCGAGTGTACAAAACACCATGAACCCTTATCACAGCGTGCAACAATCAAAACATGTATAATGGCTCCACTCGTCGGAGGGTTCGGATCTGGGTATGTCTGTTTGTCTGTACAATTATGTGCACGGGGTATATGAGTGAAACATATTCAGCACCTCAAAAAACAAAAACACCACAATATTCTGGGACCTGATCCCCTCTGAGATAATGTGGAATAGTCCAGTCTAGAATATCAAGGTCTTTGACTCCCCAGGGCATTGCATTTTGGAGAAAACAGTGAAATAAATAACATGAGCCATGACTTAGCCAAAAATTGTATTATATTTTTAATGTGATTAGGCAACCTAAGTCTTTGTTTTATTATGGAAGAACTTGAACAAGGCCACTGTGCTATTATTATTTTTTATTTTTTATTTATTTTTTTTTTTTTTGGTGGGGGTGGGGTTGAAAGTTAGTGTTACAATTCTCAAAAGTTTGTGTGCATAAACAACAGAGACAACAGAGACAACCTTCATTTGTTGAGGGTACACCGTCTAAGTGTAACCACCCGGTAAAGACCCGGTACTACCCAGTAGTTTCATGTAGAACAACCCCAAACAAAACCGCAAAAGGGAATAAGTGGATGACCCTGTGCCGCATTTGTCAGAACACAGATAAGTCAGCGCTACGACGTTACAGCGCTGTTGACAAAAAAATTGAAGTTAATAACTCATCAAACGAACAATCCATTATGTTTAACGAGCTGTAAAAGCTTTGACTAGTAGTAGAAGGGCCATCAGTGTCACTGCTTATCAAACCTGCCAATACGTCCAACAAATATTAGTAAAGAGCAAGTATTGTGTTTTAATTAGTCAAGTTCTGGACTAATATTACTAAAAGCAAAGATGCCAACATGATTTGAAAATGTCTAAGCTGAAATTACGACATACATCTAATCACCCAAACATGTGTCACTTTGAAATTGTTCATGCAGGAATTGATCAATCACTTAATTACAGGAACTGCATAAATGCAGTTACAACATTTGCAAACAACTTATCCCAAAACAAGTGACGTCTTGATAATTATGTTTGACTTCAAAATGCAGTATTGCACCATTTTCACGTTTAATTATTTAAAAGTGGTTGTGACAAAGTATTGATGGAATTAGGTGCCGTCAAAGGCCTTTTTGAAACCATCGGTTAAAGCACAAGCCTTGGCTTTGTCATTAGTTTTGTAAACATATACACTTGCGGTATTTCAAACAGGTGGTCGATCCCCAAGCCAGAACCAAAACCTAAGGCATAGAGTGTATGAAACTGTGCTACGGTTTGAAACGTTGGTTAAGATGCCGATTTCGACCGCCTATTTTTGTTTTGCTCTCACTACAACCATGAAATTTCACTAAACCTTACCCTCTAATTTGTTTTATTACTTTTGTTGACCTTTCAAAAAAAATTACCCATTTTGGTGTGTTCTAAAATAAAATACACTGTTATTTGAATGTTGAGTCATAAGGATGACGTAAACCATGTGTAAGTATTGTATTCATATTTGGTAATGGTACCAAGATATTCTAGTGTTATAGCGGCCAAAGAGACATGGGAGGTAGTATGACGACGAGATGGCGTCTCACACGTTTAAAGGAAAACCCAATTGGGAAAACACACGTCATCCGAGCTTGAATCAGGGCTGTGGTGAAATGCTAAGAGACCACTATACAAACCTAAAGCCACTTCGGTAAAGCGCGCCACCAAGAGTTTGCCACGGAGAGTTTTTCACAGGGGGGGGGGGCTTTCAAAACCAAAGCTTTGGTTTAGGCTTTCGCTCCGTCAGTATTTTTGAAAACGTACCCATTCGACACGGAACATCAAACAGGCGGACGGTGACGAAGTCGAACCCTGTGACATCAAATGTTTAAAAAAAGAGCCACAGAGCCTGGACTTCTGGTAGACATGACATGTACACAGCCCAAAGGAAGAAACATTGAATCTTACATTTCATGAAGATTGCAGTCAGATTTTTATCATTTTTTTATGAAGAAAGGGGCATATCATAAAGCTAGTAGTTCAGCTGTTATGTTTATAACTAAAATTTATGTGAAAATTATGACACAAAATGGTAAAATTTTCCACATGACTTGTGAAGTAAGGCCCTGGATTGTACAAGATCGCTCTTTTTCTAAAAGGGCCATGGCAGTTCACCATGATTGGAACATGGACTGGAATAAGCTGGCATGCGTCACAAAGTACACGCGGTGGACACATTGGTCAAACAAGTATTCAAGTATGTTTAATTCTCAAGGTCAAATTCATGTATATAGTTGTCTTGTTAAGTGCGTGGCTTCAAAATGGTTTGCTCAGCGTGAAATTCAAATTTCCACATGCGTTGCGATTCAATACTCTATTGTAAGATGCCTTCTGTGTTATTACCTGGCTGGAGCAAACTCTATGGCGCACTTTATTACTGATGGGACCATTAGCTTCAACAGCCATTGGCTGCAACTGCCATTGGCTGCAACGACGACATTGACGTATTTGACTATTTTGCGATCCAGCCATAACCCCTTCCGAAGCCATAAGTTCGGACATGGGCCCAGGCTAAGCACAAATAATGTTAAGTAAAAACGAGTTTATCTGAATGTTTTTAGAAAATATTTACAAACTAAAGGTTTGTAGGCAACATTTTTAGCGATGGAGCACTTCGTAATTTGGTCGTGACGCTAAGCTTCATCCACGAGGTTAGATAAAACAACTCGGGCATGGTTTGAATGTTCTTCGTAGACTACAAACAGACTATCGAGGTCAGACTGTTTAGGCGTTAATCAACTAGGCCTAATAGCCGCACGTCATTTACTTCCTTTGATTGCAGTTGATCCCGTTGTCGTTTTTCAGTTGCTCCTATATAATTGCAACTGCCGTGAGGAGTATCACACGCCATCTGTGCTTATACCTTACAATTACTGCCTAGGCTGTTTGGGAAAATCCGGACAATCCAGTTCACTAGCAAGTTCAATATTATACCCCGAGGTTTTAGATGATTGTGATGTCAAGCTACGTTCTGGGGAGTTAAGGGGGCCTCTATATTCTCCAGAGCAGATTCAGAGTTTAATTTTCATGCAACCATTAGTCAATGTTTAATAGGATTTATGCTTCAATACGCAGAGCTCCTGGAATACTCTCAAATTGATGTTTCTGTTAACTTCTTACCTAGGTTAGGTTCAAGACTAACCGTTACAGTTTCCCTGTTACATTTGAGAAAGTTTGTGGAGTTGTTTTAGAATAGTCTTGGACGTCTCTAATTCTTAGACTCATACATCGATTCAGGCACAACATTGTTCACGACAATGAAACTATAAGATAATAAATTCAGATACAAGGAAGAAGTCTATGCATTCAATGCAATTTATTTTGTAGATAAACTGGATATCATCTCGAAACAAACTAATGTTACAAAATAAAGGCAAAACTGAATAGTCCTAAACGAGCCGGTTCCTTCAATTGGTTTGGAGAACAATGGCCCTTACCTTCTTTGTTGTTACATATGATTTACATAATCTTTATATCATCATGGAAATCTAGAAGTTAGGGCCATTATTTTAGGAAACCGGGATTTATCCCACCAATCACACAGGCCTTATATTATCAACTGCCTTTTCAAGACGCATAACTGTGAAAGAAAAATTTACTTAACAATGAAGTACTATACTGTTAGATAAATATACTAATAAACAAAAATGATTTGAAACTGTGCAAGGTGGAAATGAAATATATAGACCATGTTACATTTGTTTACAGAGTGGTGACCTCGTACATTATAATGCTATTCCTGACGGGCAAGATGCTACACAGGCTCAATGGGAAAATTTATATTTTGTGTCATAGGCCTAATTTTCACATAAATTCAAAATTTACAAAAGCAACAGCTGTACAGCTTTTGAGATGTCCCCCCTTTCTTCATATCAAAAGTTGAGGAAAATCAGACAGTGCGATCTCCAGAAAACATAAGATTTGTTGTATTCTTCCATTGAGCTGTGTACAAATGTGCCCGCCGGAAGTCCAGGCTCTGTGGCTCTTTTGTAAACGTGTGATATCACAGGTCACATCGTCTATAGTATTAAGGTTTACGGTAACATGCATAAACAATATCCCTCTATGAGCTGTGGTGATACACCACCGGTTCTTTTCAGAACTACAACTCATAGATAGATATTTCATGTCGTTGCTTTGTTATAATTGCAAACCTTACTAGATTCTAAAAAATATATAGATTAATGACATGAAATTAATGTTTCAGCTGTACCAATAACAAAGGTGAATTGTTGGTAATGAAAAGTTAGCCCCATCTTTCTCTTCTGACTGCATATGTGACCTGATCTATCGAAATGAGGAATGTGTCAGACAAAACGTATTGCTTGTAATTCGCCATACCAAAGTTGGTAACAATCGAAAGTTATGAAAAAACACTACAAAAACCGATTCCGCGATTTCGGTGGTATTAGGTTAAATAAAACTTGATCTGTCTTGTCGGGGTCTTACCTTTAATTGAAAAGATGAATAAATCCACAAAAAGTACATTTTCTTGAGCATGTTTGTACACAATTGATTCTCTTCAAAGTTAATTAAAAATTCTAAACAAACACGTCGTAAAAAAAAATGGAAGTGGCCTTGTCTTTTAGACTTTCTTCATTTCTCGATAACTTCGGACTGGAATAAGCTACAGAAATAATAATGGTATATTGCTGGAAAGCCAGTGAGTTACTTGTTAACACGGTATGCACAACTCAGATTTATAAGGGGTCGATATATACCTAAATTCGACCGATCAGGTCACATATGTATTTAATATAACAAAATATATAAAAATGTCCTGCCGCTTCACGGGTTGTATCGTAAACTTGGGTGCGATCTCTGGCTATACGGCAATTTCAGATTGAATGACTGCTGACTGGCACATTCGAACCAAAATATTGACAAAATAGGGAGACCACCAACATTAGGGCTAGATAACTCAGTTGGTAGAGCGCCGGCACGTTAATCCAGGGGTTGCATATTACAAACCCCACTCTAGTCTCTCTTTTTTATTTTTAAGTAAAAGAAGAAAACAAAAATATATATAGGCCTATCGTATGAATTTAAAACATGATTTACCGCTATTTTACGCAAAAACCAAAGGTCAGTATCCATAACATAAACCATCCACTGTCGACCAGTTCTCAATGAGTAAAACATTTCATAGGTACAGTGATATCATTGAGTCGTTGTTGTCGTTTAAACAATTTTTGTTTAATGTCTTATGTAAGTACGTAGACAATATTGGTAATTGTCAAAGACTAGGATCTGCACTTTTTGTGACCCAACCTAAACATGAAATAACAAACCTGTGAAAATTTAGACTCAATTGGTCATTGGACTCAAGGGAAAATAAAACCCATAGGCCTTTATTTTGACTGTTTTTCCAAACGTCGAGGTCTGCTCTCGTGAGATTCAAACTAAAATGTTTTGCTGATCTCTCAACAACTACAGCATTCCAGGCAAAAATATAAAAAAAAACAGTTTTCCACCATGACCATTTTTATACCATGTAAGTTATTTGCAAACTTGGACTTCTTCAACCACACTAATGTTGTTCACACCCCCCTCAGGATTAAACATTTAAATTGTTGCCCGTAACAATGCAATGATTTAAGGTTACACATATTGGCCGTTATTAAATTTCAACAAGTAAAAGCTGGAGATTTTAATATTCTGCCAAGGATATAAAAATGGTTCAGTATTTTTGAAAAAATCTATACGAATTCTCATTGAACAATCCAAGGTTATTTTCTCGCGTATACTGTTTGTAGGAGTAATGATGAGTACTTTAACAATACAGGGTCTGTTTTTTAATGATACAAAAAGAAACCAGACTATAAGAAGGGGAAATGCCTCGTCAACGGCCTGTTTGGGCGACTTGACAAAGAAGATAGAATGTGGAGCACTGTGATTTTATGATTTGTATACATGAATCATTGGTGTAAATGTCTGACAAATGGTGGGTTTTGGATTGTTTGACATCTGAAAGTCTAAGGCACATTTTCTCAAGTACAGATCTGCCACAAATAAATAAAACAACAAATTTTTATTTATTTAACTCGATTTATTTTTTTAAGACGCCATGGATGTCAGGCATTTTCATTGAGGCAGGTAGTACTTGGTGCGTAGAAAGTTTGCATAGTACAGACAATTAATTTTTGTTCCCATATTCAAATCAGCAGACTGAACAGTGGTTCAACGAAAAATAACTGGGTCCCGTTTTTGTATAATTTGTGTTTATTCACCTTTGACTAGTTGTTGTTTTGTGTTAGTTCTTGTTTTTTCTGTACACTGACAAACCTTGCTTTTTCGAAACATGCCTCCTCATTATCTAATTTATTGTATCTTCTATTGACAAATAAAAAAGTTACTTTGAATTGAGTTAAGGAGACCACCATTTTTTTTCTACCGCATTTTATGGAACAATACAAAGAAAAAAGCTGCACAATAAACATGTGTGCTTCCTCTAATATTGTACTAAAATATTTGTATTATTATTATGGAAAAATGCATTGAATAAACGTTTAAAAAAATAATAACATAATTATTGCAGCAAATAGTACCACAAAAGGCAAGATTGATAACAACTAATCAGGGTTCTTCAAAGAAGTACTTTCCATATGACGTTGAAATTACTGACCGCCCCTTAATCTTTCAGTCTTCAAATGGCTTCAAGCTGAGATCAATGCCAAATTGCTTCATGGTACAAGCCACACTAAACAAGTAGTGGTAACACTCACACCTGCAAAGAAATATCAGATAAATATTATTTTAAAAATCTTCAAGAAGTCCAATGCCTGCCTCTAGTAAGTGAATTGTAGTTCCGTCATAATCCATGCCACTTTAAACAATTTAGAACCATTGAGTAACAGATGCCCATAAGAAATGCACTCAGCTAGTTCTTGTTTTATGAATTTTGGCGAAATTATTGACTTTCCTTTCAAAAATTTCAACTTGAAGTGACTAAGACTGTCAACTTCGTTCTTAATTACTTTCGTTTATAATCTTTACAGATTTGCCAGCTTTTTAAAGCACCTGACCAAAACTGGTAAGTGTCGAAGACCAGTATGTGCACTTTATTTGACCCAACATTTACATGAAATCACAAACCTGTAAAAGTTTAAGCTCAATCAATCACCCAGTCACAAACAAACAAACAAACAAAACAAATTACCCCCCCCCCAGAAAGAAAGAAAAAAAAATGAAAAAAAAAAATAAATAAATAAATAAAAAACCACCACTGTTTCAATGTTATCAAACATGGGATTTTGGGCGCACAAGATCAAAACTAATTGTTTTACTCGTTTCTCGAAAAAAAAACTAAAGCATTTCATGCAAAAATATGTCACAGGAAGTTTTTCACCATGACCATCTTTATACTATGTATGCATGTTTGAATCTGTGAACATTTGTATTTTCAATCTTGCCTTGGATTGGGCGCTTTGGGCTAAAAAGAGGTTTGTTATGAAATTAATTTGGTTGGAAAGATGTTTCAAAAGTAGAATGTAATGATTCACACAAATATCCCTCGAAATTGTTTGCTTTTCCTTTCTCTTTGTAAACTAACATGATCTGCCATTGTGTGGCGTCAAAATTTGGTTCTACAAAATGGCGGACCGTGTTAGTTCACGAAGTAAAAGGAAAAACCTCACAATTTCAAGGGATGTTTGTGCGATGTTATATTCTACTTCCCAACCATATTTATTACATAACAATTGCTTTGTATAGCACAAATCGCCCAATCCAAGGAAAGAACCCTTTGAGTGAAAGTACATGTAGCAAAAATCCTGATAGTATGTCCTTATACAATTTTTGCAGTGACGTAACCAGAGGGGGCAGGGTGGAGGTAGACCCCCCTATAATTGTTTTTTTTTTAATGCACAAATGTTTGACTAATAGGATAATGAGTAGTATGGTAGACTCTGTTTTTGATTTCTTCGTTTTGAATAAATCTACAAACATGTAGATGTGTTAGCTTGAAAACAAACTGTTAAGACGGCATGAGATGAAGAAAGAGAATGGAAATTAATGCAGGTCGATGCATGCATCAGAAGAATCAGGTTTGAGTAGGAACTTGGGAAATAAACACGACATCGTGAGGAGATGTATTGATATTTGTAAAGCTTAATTCCTTCAAGACTAGTGAGGCAATACAGACCAGAGTCCAACATTTCCCTGGTTAATATCGAGTCTGTGCAGAATTCCTGTTTGCAATAATGTGGTATCTCTTCAACATTGAGATGGGGGTGCAGGAATAAGCTACATTAATCAGGGAGGAGAATCATTCCCAACAAAAAAGTATGAAACTACAATCCATATTTAAGGAGGTACATGTAGGTAAAAAATTATGGCATTTCAACCTTTTGATAACCCCTGGAGTTATACATTTAAAGGAACATTACAGAATTTGTAAGAAAAATATACTTTTGATCACAGATTTACATAAAACTTACACTGTCTAATGATGATGATAGTAGAAAACATCCCTTGAAATATGTCTGTTTGAAATGCCATATTTGATGAGAAATGAATAAACTAATTTTCCGATTGGAGTTTATCGCTCAGTGAGCGTTTTATTCATTTGTTGAATCTATATGATTTCATGCAAATGTGTAATCGGTTTTTCACTATTTTCTCGTGACCTAGATGGCCGATCGATCTCAAACTTCTACAGGTTTGTCAGTTTATGTATATGGTGGATTACATAAAGTGCTTACACTGCCAGCAACTGTTTTGTTAGCAAAAACCAATTCTGTAATGTTCCTTTACAAGAGCTTCTTGCAACAGTATCCTCAGTACTACAAATGTAGATAGAGCATGATTTATTTATATCTGAAGAAAACAACAGCTATTTTTGTCACCAAGCAGATCAAAACAAGGCTGAACTCAGATTAAAGTCTGTAGTTTCTTATCCCTTATTATCCCCAGAATAGTAAGAGATGGATACTTGGCTCTATTTAATGGAAGATTTTGGACCACAAGGTGGCAGTTACCAGGTAAATTTCCATCGCCTATGTAATTCTGAGCATGCGCACACTTTTAAGAACAATGGATTTGCCTGGTAGTCATGAGTCTGCTGCCACCGAGTGTCCCCAAAAATCGAACACTGCTTGACTTCCATTAACTCTTGTAAAAGGAAAACAAAAAGTGTTTTTCAGTGCTTAAGGATTCACTTTATTATACTTGTGCATTCTGATAAAAACGTACACCTTTTTGTAAACTTTAACAAAAAATTGCCCAATTTTATGGTTCTGCCAATAGTGAAAAACTGCATTTACGGTTGGCATTCTCCGCTTACAGACTTAGCGTCATATTTCTGTGTAACTTGATGTATGCACGCCGACAAGCAATAATGCCTTTAATAAACTGTGAAATACGCTTACAGTGAATGTTTTCCATAGCATAGCATGACATAATGCTGTACAAAATGTATCCAAAAAACAACAACAATTCGCTACTCAATATTAGCATTAACTTTGCACAAAGCATGCTCAGTCTAAAATTCTGCTATGTAAAATTGTTTCCTGGCTTATGTTCACTGTATATTTTAATGCGAACAGAAACATGTAATTGGGCCCCTCTTTACTGGATCAGTTTGGGTACGTTCAGGCGTGGAGTTAAATTAACCCTCCGTTGGAACGCAAAAACCAGTCCAGAGGGTCAATCTGTCTTTTAGTCAATGTAACTAAAACAAAACTTAATACTTAAATAAATAATCAAAATGTATACAAAAATAAAAACAACTATTTGTTTTTGTTGGTTTTGTTTGTTCTTTTCTTAAGGTATTTGTTATGTACTTTTTGAATGTTACTATTAATATATTTTGGACGCAATTCACCTGTTGGCTGCGATGGTCAAATTTTAATGAACAATTCCAAATCAAATCAACTTAGCAATGATGAATTTTCCCTTTACATACGTTCATTTCCTTGGAAAACTGGTTATACAACAGTAGATGACCCGACAACAAAAGAACTTTCCCACATGTGTATACAAATAGGAAACTAATGACCATTGACTATTCAACAACAGGATGACATGTAAAGACTAGCCATGAAGAACCACACCCATCATCTTAAGAATGTTCCCATTAGTTACCAAGATGACTGTCATATTACCCAATGTAATGAATTAGTATTGGAGAAATGGGATGCTGTACATGCCAGCCAAGATGCAATGACATAGAATGACAGAGGACAAGATAGAAAGAAAGAGCAAACAAATACAAAAATAAACATCATGCCTTTGTTGCCATGGTGATAATCCAGTCACTTAATGCCATTTTCCATCCCTAGAATTGGCTTTTGTGTTGGATCCATGCCTAGTTGCTTCATTTGGACTGCAACCTCTAAGAGGTAGTCATAACATTCACACCTGAAAGAACGGAAAATAAACCAATGCATGAGTGATAGCACTAAGTGTACATGTATTATTGTTAAGGCTATGTCAGACAGGACAACTTTTTCAGGCAACTTGGAGGCTACCAACTGCACTACATGCAAAAGGAACACTTTTTCAGCTGCACAAGAAACATTGTTCTAGCTATCACTCACTATCCCAAGAAAATAATGAGTTAACTGAAATGTGAATGAATTTTCTTATTAAAGATTGCCTGGAACTGGTTGTCTGTAAATTGCCTCGTGTGACATGGCCTTTAAGAGCAAACTACATCAGGGTTAACAGAGACAGAAAAAGAGTGATTAAGCTTTGCAGTAAAACTAAAGATTGCTAAGAAGATTCTAAAGTAAGCTGGGAGAAACCTGTCAAGAGAAGACAAAAGCATTCATACAATTAGAGCATTATTGTTCAATACTTAGAGGAGCTTGTAAACATGGATTGATCAAAGACTGGTCATAATGGCGATGTATTACCATGATATAAAGACCTGCTCTGTGAACTCGCAAGAAATGGCCCCTAAACCAGCATATTATTGTGAAAAAGTATACACTGTTTTCTATTTGTGAGTTATAATTTGTTGTTCTACACTTTGGCAAGAGTAAGCTGGTGCCATGTTCACACACATATCTCAGGTATGTGTGAACTTGTTAGGTGGGGGTAGCTGATTTACATAAAACCAGCACATTACAAAGCAACACCAGACAACGAATTTCCACAAAAGGTGGTAAATTTTTAGAGCATATCGTCTAAATCTTGAAAATAAACAATAACATGAATAGTTAATTACTTGTATAACTTAAGTACCACACAGACAATTAAGCTGCCTGAAGAAAAGCCCTTGAACATGAATAAAACAATTGTAAAAAGTATCCGCGAGGGTAAAATCATGATTTGTGCAGATTTTTACAACTTTTTGAATCAGTTCATTAACAGCAGCCAGCCATCGACCCCGTCATTATAACACGCAATGAACACCAAGTCCTCATTATTCTCTAATTATAGACCATGTAACCTGTATCACATGACTACAAAAGAGCCACAGACCCTGGCCGTCATGCAGGCACAATTTAAGTGTTCACATGATATCTCAATTTTGTTTTTAAGACAGCTTTGGATATGACCAACAACCCAGGGGATACCTCAAAATTACACTTCTTTGTTTAATGTGGTGGTTATCATTTCAAAGGCAAAATATTTCAAATGACAGTAACTTGCTTGCTGGGAAATGTCATGGGCCACATTGATGAATGTCAACAGACATGCCAACTGGTTCCTTTAACAAGTGACTTTATGATACATTGTATTCATATTAAACAGCTCTGAAAGATTATCTTAAAAATGTTCCCTTGTGCATCCAACTACTGATGTATGTAACTCCAGTAAGCATTGAAGACCAAAGTCATAAATTAGTTAGTTAGCATGAGGTGCCTAGGAGAGTATAACAATCTCTGGTAAACACTCTCCTGGGGAATGGTACTGGCTGAGCGGCCTGTGACTCCTGGGAATAGAGGAAGCGCTTTGGGGTTTTAATGCTCTTTGAATATCATCTGTTGCATAAATTACATAAAGGTATCATGTAAAAACCCAGCAGTGATAGCTGGTATTGCTGACTATCTATGCACAGACATGACTGGAGATTATCTTTAAAGTAGTTGAAATATTGGTAATGATTGTGTAGAAATTCCCTACCGAGTCCCAAGTATTAGCAGTGCTGCATATGTGACTCAAAGACCCTTGCTTTATGTATGACATTCCTGCAAACAGTTGAGTTATATACATTGGGGTTTCCATGTCTGCTTGGGGCTGCTACACATATTTGAACCACTGAGAGTTTTTTTAATGCCAATTTTGAAGTTGCTTTTTAAAATTGAGATCAGCGGGAGGCTGTTCGCTTTAACAATTCATACTGAATTATTTATTGGTGTTTCACATATGCACTGGTTGGGTTTTAGAATTTCACCCTTGTACATGTATATAAAAAGGAAATTTTGGCTTACAAAACCACCATGATTTTTCTACGACAGCAATGTTTATTGTCAATCAATATTGTTAGTAACAACTTCCCATATACTGATATTGGAAGACAATGTTTAAAGCAGTAAGATAAAAATACATTTACTCTACATGTACATGTATGTCTCAACAGATAAAAACACAGTTTCAGAAAACCAGAACCAGTAAAGCTCATAGAGTGTCGTGGTCGAGCAATCAAGTGCACTGGACTCAAGCTCTGATATTGTGGGTTCAGGTCCGAGTTGTGAGAAAGACACTTTTTAAAACCATAATTTGCTTCATCCTTCGGGCGTAAAGCCGTAGGTCTCATGGATTGTGTAATGTATGGAAAATAACCTAGTACATTTATTGATAAGAGAAAGGGTTGGTCCAGGTGTTTCTGACATGGTTAGCTGCTAAGTGCTGCATCACCTGGTAAACCCAGACAAGGTGATTCATAAATTGCTCTTATAATTCTAACATACTTCTGCATACCTGTTGTAAAAATAATGGGCCCTTTGAAATACCCGGCCAGCATGATAAAGCACAGTGTAGGAATTGCGTATTAATATCATAAGAGGTCAACTTCAAGGGTGAAGTTGCATGTTTTTCTGCTCCTGTGAGCCAGACCACAACAGGTAATGAGCTCCACAAAAAGAAGTCTGTAACCCACAGAGATATAGGTAGCTATACAATCTCAATTACACAATGCTTAGGTATTATCTAGATGCAATACATGGAGTATTCTCTGCTCCTACTTGTGTGTGTGAGTTCCGACCTCAAAATTCCACAAAATTGCCTACCGGTTTCATCTGTGCAACATTTCCATGCTTGCCACAAACTTAGAGTAGTGCACAAATGCCACAAAGTTAAACTGTGAAATAAACTAAGTCCCATCTGAAGTGTTGTCTAGAATACTGTAGGACTATGTAGAGCTGGCCTGCTGTGCCCGCGCAGTGTCTTGTAGTACCACATGAATCAGGCCTGTTGAGGTTTACATTGTATTTTGATTTTTTCAAAGGCCATGGAACTATATGTGGACTGAACTTTGTTCTAAATTCAACAGTAGCTGGGCACTATAGCTTGTGGAAGTGGAATTTCAAGCACACGTTCTTCAAAATTTCACAAAATGACACCTTTATAATCCTGTGGAATAAGTTGGTTTTTGAACAAAATGTACTGGTAGAAAGTTAGATCCTTATTATTATTTTTTGAGTAGTCATAGCATTTTTACTATTTCATCAGGCTTAGAAAATTGTTGCAACTTTGTAGAAAATGCCATCATTAATAAAAAAAATGCAAACGTCTTGGGTCAACACATGGCTCATCAAGCAGAATCTCACAGACAAAACATGCCGATTGTCAGGTTTGTCACTGCAATGTCTTGCATCAGACCTGACCGGGAAACTGCAATGACAGGTCTGTGTGTACAATGGTGTTTTACATCCTTACATGTCCTATATAGAGACAAGTAGTGGATGTGGCAGGCATACAGTCTACAAATATTGGGGTGGATCAGAGATAGATTTTACTTCATTCTTCCATCTAACTTGAAGTTTTCTCAAGTCAACAACGCCCCTAGTGTATAAATTTTGACGTCAACTTTCCTTTCACAAGACTCAAACATAAAGACAGGAAATTGTGTCTCTCTGTGAATGTAAATCAGTCTCTATGTTTTTTTTTTTTACCACCAATGCAAAGGTAGTACAACATACAACAACAAATAGAACTAGTTTTACTGAACACAAATATAGCATCAAAAAATTTATGTCACACTTCATCTTTTCATATTCCTTGTTGGGAAGCTGGCAAGCAAATAGAAATTCTTCAGTTTTTCATTTTGGGGTGGATTGACCTCTTAGTCAGGCGTGATTTCTCCAAGGAGTTACTGTCAGTCATTTTAATAGAGTATTGAACTCTCAGATAGACTCCAGTTCAATTCAATTGTAGAAAGGTTACTGTCACTGTGCAGGTAGGTGTATCAATACACCTATACTTTAATCAAGAACTCATGAAGGACATATCCATAAATCCCCCAAATACCACCCACAGGTGTCTTGGTGTAAATGTGCGACTCGATCACCAGCTGAAGACACCAATACAAACCAATCAATTAATTTATCTACTAGTCTTTTCTCCTGCTTTATCAACAAGTCTGCTTTCAATTTTTACAAAACTCATCTTCCTCTCATGCCATGGCAGGGGTTTGAGACAAACATTAACAATTCATGTCTAAAACTTCTGTAGACTACAAAATCTGGCATCCAATTTTATTATCTTAATATAAGTTGTAAATGAGAGAAAAACGCTGACACTGTCTTCACGCTCAGACATGTTAGCACACAAAGTCAAATGTTCATATTTTGATAAAATCATATTTTTGAAATCATTGGTTTGGAGGCTGTTAGTCACTACTTTGACATTTTACTTATCATGAAAGTAGACATCTTATGTCATCCAAATAATGTTGTTACTTTTGTACGGTAAAAAAGTGCAACTGCGCAGCACCACCCTCCAAGGAAAACAACAACAACAACAACAAACACAGACGGGCCAGCTTGAAAGTATGCTTCCTGTAATTTGTTATTTGTTTGGGTTGCTTTTTTCTATTTTGGACGATTATGATATTAAGGTCTTGGAGGATCTCGACAAGAGACGCTCAGTGAGACCTTTGCTTTGAGACTGAGACCGAGATTGAGACTGAGACCGAGACTGAGTCTGCAAAATTGAGACATGGGCCCTTTTCGAATCCACAGCTTCAGCTCCGGATTGGGCTTCAGGCCCAGTTTTCTTGTCTGAAGCCCTGACCGCAAAGCATGCATAAATTAAAATAATTGAGGGAGCCTAGCTAGCCTGAGCCGATTTTGGAGCCGAAGCCGTGAATTCGAAAAGGGCCATAGAAACAGCCGAGACCTTAACAAATTGTGTCTGGAGACCATACCGAGATTGGTCTTGAGACCTACAACACTGTTTAGCTAGGCAGACCACTGTTAAGGGAGGACACTAAATTACATACTAGTGGCCTAATTAGTGCTATTCTCTAACTTACCTCATAATAACAATAGCATTACTACAGAGTTCTTACAGTAGCGCTTTATCACACCAAAGGGCATCTCAAAGTGGTCACTATTTTTTCAACAAGGTATGCAGAGCTATGTTTGTAATATAAGACCCATATGGTAGCACAGCATGTAATGGTTTACAAGGTGCTTTGGTGCAATCTGCAGCCAACCTTACCGAAACACACAAACCTCTCCACAATTGTACTGGGTTCTTTTACATGCAGCGCTCTGTGCACACAGGAAATTGCCTTGACCACACTAGGGAAACAAAAATCTGCGCGTTGAATGCATTCTTCTGATTCGCACAATCTGCAGATAGTGCACGATTTTGCCCAATCTGCAGTTTGAGCTGCCAAACCTGCAGAGTGCAATCTGCAAATTTTACAAATCCATAGTATGAGCTTATCTGTAACACAAACACGAGCCTGAACGTACAACAGACGTCGTGTGTGGACCATTTTGGACATCATCTTAATCAAAACTTTCTCCTTTTTGACAAATCAATCTGACAGAATCGTACCACCAACACCTCCTGCATACCTCATATGAGTTTAAAGTACATTATAGAGGTATTTGATGGATATTGGAGCAGTTTTTTGTCACTCTCTGTTTTTGGGGTGAATTGAATCACGTAAATTTTGCATTTTTCCACATAAGTCAAAATATTTTAAAATGGCTTGTAACTTGCAACAGAACATTTCTTTTGTTGCCTTATCAGAAACACCAGAGCTTTGAGTTATTTCTTCTCTTGGGGGCCAATTACAATATCTAAAGACACATGTAGTCCCCAATGGAAGCTATAATGAGGCAACAACATTTATCAATTGTCTCTTAAACTACACACTAAAATAGGGCATTAGGGTTGAGTTGCACACTCGGGACATCATTAAAGTAGCATTATAGTTTAAGAAAAATATCACAAACGAGGAAAAAATACTTCATTTACCACAAACTTAATTAACAAGAGTGTGTTGACTGACAATTGGGTGAAGTTTGTGGCACAAAGTATGCTCTACTGCTTGGGTGGTCTCTTGGGGTATGTATTCTTGAGCAAGACACTTAAAGTTCTTCAAACATAATTGCTTTGTCCTTCAGATGGTTTGACAAGCCCCTTATTTATGGGCAGCCATTGGGGCAAAAAAGACAACTAAAATAATATAAAGATTGCCTGAAATAAATAAATCCCCAGAAATCTATCAAGTACCACAAATAGATCAATCCCTAGAAATATATCGTTTCCCGAAATAAATAAATCCACAGAACTATATCAATCCCCAGAAATGTATAAATCCCTAGAAATAAATCAATCTCAGAAATTATCAAGCGCTACAAATATATCAATTCCCAGAAATACATCAATCCCTAGATATAAATAAATCCCCAGAACTATATCAATCCCTAGAAATATATCATTCCCTGAAATAAATAAACCCCCCAGAAATATTTCAATCCCCAGAAATATATCAATCCCCAGAAATACATCAATCCCAAGAAATATATCAATCTCCAGAAATATATAAATCCCCAGAAATATATCAATCCCCAGAAATATATCAATCCCCAGAAATGAATCAATCCCAAGAAATATATCAATCCCAAGAAATATATCAATCCCAGAAATATATCAATCCCAGAAATATATCAATCCCCAGAAGTAAATCAATCCCAAGAATTATATCAATCCCCAGAAATATATCAATCCCAAGAAATATATCAATCCCCAGAAATATATCAATCCCAAGAAATATATCAATCCCAAGAAATATATCAATCCCCAGAAATATATCAATCCCCAGAAGTAAATTAATCCCCAGATATAAAATACCACCATTGGAAAGATTCGATCTTTGGCTTTCAAACCACTTTAGTTTTCCTTATGGTTTGTTACTTTTCGATTTAAATAAAAAAGTTGCATCCCCGGTGATCCCTCCCGTTCCTCTTCCCAGGTTGTATCTTAAACTTGGGTGTGATCCATGGCTGTACAGCAGTTACAGATTCAATGGCTTCTGACTGGCAAACCCTAACAAAGATGTTAACAAAATAGGGACACTGCTTACATTACGGCTAGATGGCTCAGATGTTAGAGCGCCAGTACGTTTAACTGAAGGTTGCAGGTTCAAATCCCATTCTGATAAATTTTTCTTTGTTCAACCAAAATATAATACTTACTACTTGACACATGTACAAGAAATACACCTTATACTACGCACACAAATGTATACTTTATGATATTACTATATTCTTAAAGGAGACAGTATATTGTAATTGTCATCAAGCAACAAACCACAAGGGAAACTGACTTGGTAGGAACAAATCAATTTTATGTGAACAAAGAAAAGGTAACTATGTGGATTTGAATCTGCAACATTAACAGACTGGTTCTCTACCAACTGAGCTATCTTTTCCTATATCTTGGAAGTCTCCTCATGTTGTCATTATCTTTATTCGGGAGCACCAATCTGAAGTTATTTTGAAAATTATTATTTTTGGAAGAGTAACTTCTTTTCAATAATCACAACTAACAACCCACCAGTGAAAACTTTCTTCAAATTCAGAGGGAGAGGTCACATTAAAGGTAGGGTCATAGCTTGGTTTTTGTCAATAACTGAAATTGTTTCAGCTGAATACAGTGTATACTTGCTGAAACAGCAAAAAACTTTCCACAGCATTTTCACAAGAGCGTTGAACCCATCCACGTTTAGCACGGTGATTTTGGCAGTATTTCTGCTGCAAACATTTTTCTGGAGGATTTTGACTGGTATGAATTTAATAATCAGTAAGCTTTTTAGATTGAAACAAATCAATTTTTGGTTTCAATAATAACCAATCTAGGGCTCGATTTTCAATGATGATGATAGTAGAAAACATCCCTTGAAATATTTCTGTCTGAAATGCCATATTTGATGAGAAATGAATAAACTAATTTTCCGATTGGAGTTTATCGCTCAGTGAGCGTTTTATTCATTTGTTGAATCTATATGATTTCATGCAAATGTGTAATCGGTTTTTCACTATTTTCTCGTGACCCAGATGGCCGATCGATCTCAAACTTCTACAGGTTTGTCAGTTTATGTATATGGTGGATTACATAAAGTGCTTACACTGCCAGCAACTGTTTTGTTAGCAAAAACCAATTTTGTAATGTTCCTTTAATATTGCCATAGTGATTTGTATTGTGACATCTCACGTTGCTTAGCAATAAATAATAATTAAGATTGATACATTGTGAATTTGACCCCTGTACTTTGAATTTAAAATATGTGAGGACCTAAGGGTATTTCAAGATAATGTTTACAAGTTCAGTGTTGGTTGTATCGTTCAGTACTGTGTGTTTTAAGATGATTGGCATGGATGTCTTCTTCCAATCACCAATGGTATGACATCCTTTTAAAGATGTCACGCTTAAGCTGCTCTGATTGCTGAACAACCACTCAGCTTGCCCTTCTCCCTGTCATGCACAGTTGCATACCAGTGCCCTCATGCGCGGACACACGCTGCTGAATAGTCCTACAGTGATTGGAAGACGTTCTTGTCACCTCACCCTTCTACCCTTGGGGTGAACAAAGTCTATCCTTTGACATTTCAACCTCTTAAATATAAGAGGCAATGGGACTATAAGTTCTACGCTTGGTCGATATTGGAGGAGACCAATAGTATGCATGTGGTTCTGACAAAGTCTGTTTGGATCCCAAGCTGTGAGGACCCATAAGTCTTTACGGAGTTGTAAAGACGTGAAAGATCATTCTATTCCCTGAATAATAATTTGATAGTAAACCACTTCAATATACGTAACGTGTACTGCCACGATGAACTGTCTACAGGCTCTAGATTTATCCTAATCTGTAAAACATGGACTAGTAGGCACATGTTAATAGATTTTCTTAAAGTTGTGTCATGCTGCCAAACAGTAAGTAACATAACAAAAAATTATAAAAAGAAAAACTAAATATTTAAATCAACTTGACGAATAACGAGCTTTAATTGCTTGTTACATCTAATTCCCTGACACTTTGGGTTGCAAGCATCTCAACTGACAAGCCTCCACATTTAAGTACAAAACTGCCAGTAGATATTGAATTCCTTCCTCAGCACCTTGTGGTCAAGACTTAAAGACAAACAACTGTTTCACTGTACCAGCTTCAAGCACATCCTTGATGAGGGGAACTAAATCTACTTGTAGCAGTCTAGTAATTGTAATTGAGTACTCAATCCTCAAGTCTGAGTCCTCAGTGTTGAGTCCGAGCAGTATGCCTAGTCCCGGGTTGAGTACGAGTGCGAGTCACAAGTCACAAAGATCAAGGCCGAGCTACAAGTCACTTTTAAAAGTCAAAACCTGACAAATATAAATCTTACCCTTAACCAAACAGTAATAAATGAATGTCCACAGAGAACACTTACATTGACTTGGCTTTCTCCCATGTTTCTCCCCATACATAGATGCCATGACGACGTACAAGTACTGCACAGGTTTCAGGATACTCTTCCATAGCTCTGATCATACGATCCTGTATGTTGGAATCACAAACAAATTACTCAATTTGAAATGTGAAACAAGAAGGGGGAGTGTGCATGAATATTTACCGGTAAGAAATCTGGTGTGCTGGTCCTGGAGCTTACTTCAGCAGAAAAGTGTGTCAAGCGAAAAAGTATTTCTTAAACGATTGAGACGGTTTGATAGTGAGGTGTGCTTACAAAGGATCTGCATTGATCTGCATTGTTGCGACATTAACTATAAGAATTGCCATCATGCTTTTGCTTTGCTTACAATAAGCGTTCTGCCAGACGTGAGCTGCGTCGTCATGAGCGACGTTGGAAATCCTCAAAGTTGGAGGTTCATAGACAGATTTTCAAAGAGCAGTGTAATAGTCTACTGCACTGTATCCCTGATTCCCAAACCGCAAAACTACAACGCATTCAGAATGCTGCTGCCAGACTAATGTTATGCGCTCATCGTCCCGGCAGCATATAACTCCAATTCTTCGCAACCTGCACTGGTTACATGTACCTGTCAAAAGGCGCATTGTTTTCAAGATTCTACTCCTCACATACAAATGCATCCATGGCTCAGCACCAGCATACCTTCGGGAACTCATTCAAGTGTATCAAACCCCACGCACCCTCCGTTCTAGCTCGACATTGCTGCTCACTAAACCGGTCACTCACTCAAAGACATACGGACATCGGTCATTCATGAATTCATCACCTTCTCTTTGGAATGCACTACCACATCACATCAAAACTGCAAGAACTCAAACTGTTTTTAAAGCGGTTCTAAAAAGTTACCTGCTTGTTTAATTGCTTATTGTTTGTATTAATTGCTGTAAAGCGCACCGAGACTTCTGTGTGATGCGCTATATAAGTACTGTGTTATTATTATTATTATTAATAAGCAGGCTATAAAATACAAACAGTGTTAATATAAACCAGTTAGGCTAGAATAGAGTGACAAGATGATTAGAAGATTACTCGTTGACACAATAGTAAGCAAGACTTTTAATTGAGATTAACAATGAAGGATACTGTTACTGTCTATGTATATCTTGAAATTACAAAGACTTCGAAAGGCAAGACACTTTCTTACACAAAGTATTTCCCATATAAGGGATTGTTTCATACTTCATTCATGTGATACTTGGATAGTTATACAAGACTAGAATATGTTTGGATGGACTAAGAAGAGGGTTGTACTAAACACAAGCGTAGTTGAGGGACTTTGAACCCTATCCAGGGGACTTGTCTCTACCCTTTCCGGAACTTCATAATATTGCCTGAGGGAAGGCACTAGGCCCTATATATACATGTACTAACCCTCACCACAGTTCAAACATTCTTGAGTGTGCACAGACCTTTTTCAGGTACATGTACTCTCGGCTCCTATATATGTTATCAGATCTATCTAGTGCAGTCTTTATGGAATATCCTGTACACATACTAGCCCCAAAAGGGTCCAGACCACTACAGAGGATAGTATTAAAATCCCCCCTTGCTTGAGAATTCGAAAGGGTGGTAAAGATATCCCATTTTCGCATCACACACAGCTCCAAAGGAGTCAGAACAATGAAATGCTTGGAAAGTATCAAGAGTAAACAGAAATAATTCCATCACAGATATTACTATTTTCCACTAAATCATAAGCTATCATCAATGATACTAATCTGTGCATAAAACATCTGCATAAGCCAGGTTCATACTTGTTACGATCCAAAAATCTCTAAACTATCCGTGAGTATAAATCAATTAAACAGCCTGAATTTCTCAGATGTTACAAAGAAATCAAACAAGGTGACACTGGTATAAAGAACAAAGAATCAAAGTGATTTAATGATGAAACTATCAACCACCATTGATTGGGTTTAACAAACACACTGAGATTAGGTTAAAGCATTTGTACATTGGTAATTTTCAAAGACTAGTATCCACACTTTATGTGACGCAACATACATATGAAATAACAAACCTGTGAAATGATAAGCTCAATAGGTCTTCGGGGTCATGAGAAAATAGTGAAAAACCCCATTATATGTTTTCACTGTTTTCAAACATCGGGTTTTGGACACGCGCGATAAAGACTAATTGTTTTACTCATTTCCTAAAAGCTATAGCATTACAAGCAAAACTATTTCAAGGGAAGTTTTTCATCATGACCATCTTTATACATGTACCATGTAAGTTATATGCAAATCTGTGTACTATATTTTCAATCTTACCAATGTTGTACACACCCTTTAAACAAATGTACAATTATGAACAAATTTTATACTAAATAAGCATATCTTAAGGGCGATTACATCAACAGAGATGAGATACGGGCGAGGATTTGGGCAAGGATCACCCCTGGCTCAGATGACAACTCCAGGGGCAAAAACAGCTCTCTGCCAACGTAAATGTGCACACCCACAATCATGGGTACACACTTTTTTCGTGTCCATGTTATGAACAACAGTTTGAAAACCAGTGATGAAACAGTTATCTCAATGTTGTTTGTAAATTAATTAACCAGCGCTGTGTGAATGAAGAGTGAAAAGTACTTGAGTTTGTCGAATACATAATATGCAAAGAGTTACTCAATTTATATGTGTTGTTCATTTGGTGTCTTTGTAACAAAAAGTGTACCCATGATTGTGGCTGATCACAACTATGAACTATCACCGGGCCAATTCCCGCCAACAAATGTCCGGAAATAGACAAAACAATAGCGGGTACAGAAGCTGACACCCATCACAAAATATAGGGAAGAAGTCCCCAAAATACCAAACTGTAGATTTAGTTTGAAAATGTCCCTTCCGGAATTAAATTCAGTTCTTCACTGCACTCGGTCAAAACGAACTCTCTTAACACGCTCCTCTGATGAGTTGTAAAAACAATCACAGAAGTGTTGTATCTTCAACCAGTCTGGAGTATTTGTGTCCTGTCCCAAATCTCTCCCAGACCGTATTTAAAGGATTTTTAATATTTTCTTGAAAGTACTAAAACTAACCTAATTTCCAGAGACTTCTAAAACAATGACATCAACCCGAAACTATCTTCTAGAAAAATAATTCATTCATAAATACGAATTAGGGCCGCCCACTAGGGTCAATGGTCATACACACAGAGAATGTTTGACATTTGCTCTTTTGTTTTTGTGTGCTGTAAGGTTCCTGTAAAATACTTCACAAAAAACATGAACGCAAAGCAAATTTTATTGATTCAAACAAACAATATGCACTGTTTTCCCAATTGTGACAAGAAAATTTGGTTCACTTTCGAAACTTGCATGAAGTAGGAAGCAGGCTTTACCATGTTCACAGGCTTCATCAAATTGGTCCCAGGTCAATTTTTATCTAATGGTGCTTACCTTCAGGTCTTTTTCCAATGGTGTGTTTTCAACGATGGGGACAACAAGTTCCTCATCATACCTGTATCAACACAGATAATACACAAGTAAATATTAATAATAATAATAATAATAATAATAAGCATTTATAGAACACTATTCCGAGGCGCTGGAGAGGAAAAGAAATCAAAAAAGTTGATACAAAGATAAGGATCAAAAGAGTGCCTAATGAAAGTAAATTTGGAAACAAATAGGTCTTCAGTTGCAATTTGTGTCTAAGGATGAAGCTGTGCGAATGCCTATTGGTAGAGTATTCCAGAGGGCTGGTGCTGCTGATGAAAAAGCCCTATTCCCATAAGAGGTGTGTGTCCTTGGTGTCGCAAGAAGACACTTGTTTGATGATCTCAGGCTGCGTTGAGGAATGTATGGTGTAATAAGTTCATTGAGATAGCCTGGTGCTGATCCATTAACTACTTTCCACAATAAAAGTAATATTTTGAATTGAATACGCTCGCATACTGCCAACCAATGAAGTTTCTGTAAAACAGGTGAAATGTGATCAAATTTTGATAAAAATATTAATGTTAACATAAAAAAGAAACCTGAAGAAAAAGAAACCATGCCTTGTGACTAGCACTCCTGAACCACCACTGCCATAAGGCTAAATAACTCAAATCGTAGAGTGCTGGCATGTTAATCCAGAGATCACAGGTTCTTAAAGGTATTGTACACTTTTGGTAACAGCTCAAAATCAGTGTCCACATTTTGTGTGATTCAACATATGCACAGATGCATGAACAAACAAACCTTTGAAAGTTTGAGCTCAATTGGTCATCGAGGTCACGAGAAAATAGTGAAAAGAGGTCTTATGTGTTTTCTGTTTTTTCGAATTATCGCGCGCAATAATTACTATTGTTTTACTCGTTTCTCAGAAACGACAGCATTTTAGGCAGAAATATTTTAAGGAACCCTTTTTACCATTACTTACTTTAAATCATGTAAGTTATGTGTGAATCTGTGAACACTGTGTTTTTCGATCTTACCAATAGTGTACAGGGCCTTCAAGTCCCGCTCTAGGCAATTTTGTCTTTGTTCACCCAACAATGTAATAACAATTTACCCAGTCAGTTCCCCTTGTGGTGTATTAAGGGAATAAATGGCGACGAGGTCTTAAACAGCCGGCTGTTTAAAACCAGCAGGGTCATGGTTGAGCAATACAGGTCTGAGCCGAAGGTGAGGTCCATCGCACGGCCACAAACCTGCAAGGTTTGAAACAGCTTTTAAGACCTCTCTTTTATTCCCATTCCAAAATACCTCTTTTGTTAAAAAGCGTGAAAATAAAGCAAAAACTGTAATTGAACTTGTCTTTTGCAAAAATGTTCAATTCAGTATCATAATGTAGTGATTGCATTATGCATTAATAATGCCCTTTAAGCTTGTGTGCCCACACGTGTATGGTTATGAATGCTGAACACACTTTTAACAGCTCCAGGTATGTCTTTATCAGCCAATTAATACCAAGTAAACATTGTCATGTGACCAACTTTCAACCAATAGGACTGCTCAAACTGTCTGGGGTGTTAATGAACACTTGACAAAATAGAAACCTTCACACGTTACACATTGAAGCATTAAATTAATCAAGATTTGCTATGCACTTTTCATCCATACTGTATAGCACCGGCGGCCGAATAGGTCCACAATTGCTAATCATTGTATCAACAATCTGTAACCTCATTTACTCATTTACTCCTGGGTGATGAGAAGAAAGTTCTGAAACCTGTCTTCAAAATTCTTCTGTTTGTTCAAGCGCCTTTAGTACCTTATTGGTACATACGTGCCCTATCTAAGACTATATGTGACCCGCTCTGTGAAAATGAGTCTGATGTTGACAATTTAAAGAATTGGATTATATACATGTCTGGAAAGAACATCAGCAGTAATTTGGTATATGTCTAAGCTCTGGGGTGTATTGCGTTGCTGAGTTACTCCCGTTTGAAATTAGCCAATATACCATTTTTTGTTGAAAACGAATTACAAGTAAATTGATGTTTAAAATTACCATTTCGCTCTACATATAAGCAAAAGGACAAAAATAAGACTAAAGTATGATCACAATTGTTGTTTTCATTGACTAAAATGTTCTGAAAGTTTACCATGAATAAATAGATCTTAAACAAGTAAAAAAAAAATAATAATAATAATTTTTGTTTTATACTTTCCACATTGAAACGTACATTAAACAATAATGCATTGGGCGACATCGGACTCATTTTCACAGAGCGGGTCACATATATTATTATCATTATTCTCTTTAATTGAGATTCCAAAGAAATATGGATAGAAATATGGATAGATACATTGAGTCTTCTTTCCTTGTTACATTCCCCCAATACTTTTCCATTGCAATCCTTACCTTGACTGGTCATTCTGGGTTTGTGTCCGGCAATTTTTAATCAGAAAAAAGAGAGATTGAGTAATACTCGCTGGATTGTAAGAACTACCTTTCTAGTTTATATCTTTTGTTATTGACTGTGGCTCTGCTACAATTATTTGAGGTCAAGATAGCAAACAACTAAACTAGTTTCTCTCACCATCACCCTATCTTCCATTACAGCATACATGTACAGTATACAAAAGTTGTCCAATTACTTGAAAATAATATTAATAATGAGTCTTAAGAATCGCTGATATCCACTGTGAAGGGCTCCTGCTGACCAGACACAAAGCACAATTAAATAACAAGTACATGTAGCCTACAATTTAGTGATTGAACGTGCATTTTTGGTGCTGATTTGAAAGCATTTAGAGTAGAGCTCTGTTGCAATTGGGGAGGGAGGCCTTTCAAATCCACTTTGGAAGATGCATCTTAATTGGAAAGAACTATTCTCCCCGAGATATTTTTGTCATCTGTTCCATGAGAAGGGACTTGTCAGAAGATGAACAGAGATTTTTGCATTTCTGGAGATAGAGCTGCTTTAGTTCAGGGCTGACTTCATTGCAATGCATAATGTACCATGGTATTCTGCACTTACAACACCCTGTAGCCCATGTGATCTACATGATCTATGGGAAGTACATGTAGGTGCAGAATTCCAGGGTAAGCCACCAGTGCAATGAAAATTGCCCCGCCCCCCCCCCCCCCGACCTTCAAACGTGAACATGTATGAAGGAGCTAGGTAAACAGAGTTGCATTGACAGTCATAGGCAAATATTGCAGAGTGATCCTTTTATTGATTGGGAGCCAGTGAAGGGGCTTGGGACCGTTGTGATGTCATCCATGAATGTACAAGTGCTTCTAGCACAGAGATCAACTTTTCTACATGATGTGGCTGCATTATTGTGTAGGCGTTGCAGTCTATTGATTTGTGATTTGTGCAGATTTAGGGGATTTTAAGCACATTTAGCTGCTTTACACTGGCAATGACGTATTTTCCACAAGGCACAAACTATAGCCTCGGGAGCATTTGGGCGGCCCTAAACAGCTATTTGACTGATCTTCCATTATTGGTTAGTTGTATTGCTAGTTAGTCATGCTACAATTTTTTTTTCAAGTTCAATTTTGTGACGCACTCATTTTCCAATAGATAGAATCCTTATCAAAGTGGAGAGTAAAAGTCTCTAACCTCATATTAAAAAGGTGTAAAATGTACTTTTATTTGATATTCTTTCTGAGAGAAATGTGAAACAACAAATGGGTCTGTACATTCCAAAGAGGAATTTTGGCGTCAGTCAAAAGGTAAAATTGAATGCCGTTTTGAAATCAAAATTTAGGAATGAACTAAAAATTTCATGTACAGAAATGTAAAGACCCATTTTTTGAAAAGTTACATCATTGGATACTTTTGAATGTTGACAAATTTTGCACTTGAAGGGTGCAATGGCATTTTACACGCCTTTAAAACATGTTTTTATAATTTCGTTTCAATGCAAGTTTGCACCAAAAAAGCCTAAAACCCACTCTTGATACGGGGCTACAAGAAGAAAACATTTCAGGTAGGAATTGATACTCCTCTTAATACAGTCTATATTGTAGGACGGAGGGAAACGTGCACCAGGCAAGGAGTTCCAATGCAGTATGTCGAAAAAGCTGTTGGAATGCTGTTTGGATTGGCTTTTTGTTATAGTGTCTCAACAAAGCGAGAGTGAATGGGTGAGAACAAGCAAGTTTAGAGACTTATAATCGTTTTTTCACCTTCATAAAGACTCTATCTATTGAAAAATGATTGTATGACAAAATGAATACAGAACTGCACTGGCTCCCCGTTCAGCAATGAATCAGATTGAAAATCCTCCTGGCCATCTGGAAATCTATCAAATCTAAAGCCCCATCTCTTTCCTCTCACTTTATCATTGGACAGTAGACCAAGATCAAATTGTAATCCACTCAACTTCAATACCCCTGCTCCAAACCTGTTGGCCAAAAGGTGCCTTTGGTTTCCATTGGCCCTTGTCCTTTGAACAATCTTCCCTACAACATCCACTTCCAGACTTCTCTTTAAGACGTTGCTTAAAACAGAACTGTATTGATTGATTCAAACTTTCATCTTTCAGTCATCAACTAACTTAAAAGGTGTTCGTGCAGCTACAGCGCCATCTGGTGACATCAACTATTGATTATGAATCTTGAATCTTGATTCATAAATACCCGGGACAGTTTATCCGTTCTGATTGGTCGAGAGGAGATCACGTGGCCATGTTCAAGTGTGTGATATAAGCACGATGAGAAATGTTTAAACATACGCGTGGCACGCAAGCATGCATGGTGCTAATTTATGCATAATGCAATCAGTATATATCGGTACTGATTTGGCTCGATCCTTGCCACAGCCCTGTCGATTTTAAACGAACGTTCAAGACCTTGTCCCACTCTTTCATTCCCTTAATCACAAACCATGAGGTAATGAAACATGTGTGTGGTCATGAAGAATAACAAGCTATTTATAGATCAAGAACACAAACACCTTGTTTGTGATGTCACAAAAACTGAATTTCTAGTTACTATTATAATTAATAATTAAAAGCCAATCATTTTTCTATGTTCTGGTGCAGCTCTGTATTACTGTAGTTTGTTTTGTTTGGTGATTTTTACATCAGGTATACAATTTGTTTTTGGTCATGAGTGCCAAAATAGCCATTGCTTCTTTCCTCTTTGAGTGTCGTTGCCGAGGGGTCTAATACCATTCTCAAGTCTGTTGTGATTAGAATGTGTGTCCCTGTCTTGGTACTTGTGTCCTTAGGTAAGCATACATGTAACTGTTCTTTTGATTGGAAACAAAGAAGACATACACAATAGATATTAAAGAAAACTCAGTTTTAGATTGAAGAAAAATTCAAACTGGGGAAACCCGCTTAAAGGTACATTACAGAATTGGTAAGAGAAAAACTTGTAAAATATACTTTTTGATCACAGATTTACATAAAACTTACATGGTCTAATGATGATGATAGTAGAAAACATCCCTTGAAATATTTCTGTCTGAAATGCCATATTTGATGAGAAATGAATAAACTAATTTTCCGATTGGAGTTTATCGCTCAGTGAGCGTTTTATTCATTTGTTGAATCTATGTGATTTCATGCAAATGTGTAATCGGTTTTTCACTATTTTCTCGTGACCCAGATGGCCGATCGATCTCAAATTTCTACAGGTTTGTCAGTTTATGTATATAGTGGATTACATAAAGGGCTTACACTGCCAGCAGCTGTTTTGTTAGCAAAACCAATTCTGTAATATTCTTTTAAAGGTAAATCATCATTTGTTTCTTGTCAATGTAATGCTGATTTATAGGCACAATTATGAAAAAGATACAATAAAGGGCACTGGTGAAAGTTTCAGCTGAATACAGTGTCTACTTGCTGAGAAAACAGCAAAAAACGGTCACAGTATTTTAACAAAAATGTCAAATCCATCCATGAGGTGACAGCGTGTACCAACCGCATTTCTGGCTGCCAACCCTCAGAAATCTGAGAAACAATTTATGCATGAATCGTTTCTTAGATTCAAATGTTTTTATTTATTTCTAATCAACAGGGCTATTTCAGACGAAATAATTTCGCAGGATGCTTACTACCATTACCATCTTTATAACAAGTAAGCTTTTGGATATAAATTACACAATTTAAGGGTGTGTACAACATTGGTAAGATTGAAAATATAAATGTTCACAGATTTGCACATAACTTACATGGTATGAAGATGGTCATGGTGGAAAACTTCCCTTGAAATAGTTCTGCTTGAAATGCTATAGTTTTTAGGAATTGAGTAAAACTATTAGTCTTTATCACTGGTGATAAAATCCAATGTTTGAAAACAGTGAAAACTTATAATGGGGTTTTTCACTGTTTTCTCATGACTCCGAAGACCGATTGAGCTTCACATTTCACAGGTTTGTTATTTCATGTATATGATGGGACACATAAAGTATGGTTACGCGTCTTTGAAAATTACCAATGTTGTACATGTGCTTTAAATCAAATCAAGTGGCAGACTGAAAAAGCCAATCCACACACAAACCAAAGCCGATTCAAACTGGGGTCTACAGAGGCAAAAGGAAATTAAAGAAACCACTATTTTACAACAACCTGAATCCAAGCTTCAGACACTATTCAGTGTTCTTTTATAAAACCTGAACCCAAGATTAGACAACAGAGTCACTGCGTAACAAACGCCTCATACATCACTGAAAGATGATAAACCTGGGAGCCACAAATATGTCCTTGTAACAGTTTTAATCCAGTAATGTGATCACGTGTGATTTGCTCTTCCTTATTGACATTTACAACTAATTGATGGTCCACCCTTGATGGATTGACCTTGACAGAGCCAGCACTGATGGGAATTAAAATAAATAATTATGTGCCTCATTGGTTTTTAGTAATTTCATTTCAATCCTAGTTTTCAATCAACAAAAAGCACAACTAACCTGTGAAAATGTCATCAAGTGAGCATGTGGAGTGGTAACAGTTCAGGTAAAAACAGCTTCAAAATGGTTGATGTGAGCTTTCGCTGTACGAGGTTGCAAAACCAAGCTTTGACCCCACATTACTTTCGTACACGTGTTATTCTTACTACGATGTACATGTATAATATGGGGTTATAGTGAGTGTGATTCATGATGCGTGGAGTGTGGTGAAGCTGGCGTGGAGTGTGGTGAAGCTGGCGTGGAGTGTGGTGAAGCTGGCGTGGAGTGTGGTGAAGCTGGCAAGCTTGATCAATAAGAGCCTTGGAGAAGAGTACAACTTTCTATGCATAACAATAGGCTACATGTCGTCACAGATTTCACAAAGCATGGGTTCAAAATCTCAAAACTTGAGCAATCCAGCACATCATTTTTTTGTAACTACACAAATTAGCAGACTGCGTGTTACTAGATATGCCATATCAAGATTTGCCACTTTATCCATCGAAGAGCATAATGCTGGCACGATGCGAGACACGTGTAATACAACTTCTGCATTTTCACAAAGTGTCATTTCTGCTGACCTATTGAAGTCTGCGCTTTCAGGAAGCGTCACATGCATTGGTTTGTACACAGCGCTCTGCATGCACGTCTCGTTTTTTGTTTTGTTTTCTTACAGAGCGACTTCCCCTTTAAAAAATTTTTTATTAATAGCTCATCCAAACAGTTGCAAGACTGAAAACACATTAACAGTTATGTACTAAAGAAAAAAATGACTAAATTTTTGTATTAAATACTGTTAAAAAAAATTCCCTCCGATCAATTGTGTCCAACTCACCATACGCCTAATCTATTGTGTACAACAAATCATCATGTCCGACAAACCTTGCCGAACATACCATTTCGGAAACCATGTATGTCACACAAAACCAGTACAGCCACAACATATCAGCAAAGTGACACTAAAGTTAAAGTTAAAGGTACATTACAGAATTGGTGTTTGCTAACAAAACAGTTGATCGCAGTGTAAGCACTTTGTGTCCATATACATAAACCGGCAAACCTGTAGAAGTTTGAGATCGATCGGCCATCTGGGTCACGAGAAAATAGTGAAAAACCGATTACACATTTGCATGAAATCGTATAGATTCAAAAAATGAATAAAATGCTCACTGAGCGATAAACTCCAATTGGAAAATTAGTTTATTCATTTCTCATCAAATATGGCGTTTCAGACAGAAATATTTCAAGGGATGTTTTCTACTATCATCATCATTAGACCATGTAAGTTTTATGTAAATCTGTGATCAAAAAGTATATTTTACAAGTTTTTTTCTTACCAATTCTTTAATGTTCCTTTAAACAATGGACCCATGAAAGCGAACAAAATTAATCTTAAACAAAATTGATTAAAAGCTTCACCCAATGAGGGCGTTTTTTTGACAATCCCTGCTTTTAATTGTTTACTACTTAAAAAAAAAAAAAATTTATCAAAGAGTGTTGAGGCAGACTGGCCAATTCACTTCAATGTTTAGATTGTTCATGACTTGTCATCTTGGATACCACACTTGAGTTACTGACATCACAATCAATTGCTTGATACCAGACAACCCAAGGCTTTTTCCAAGTGGAAAATAATTACTTGACAAGAGAACGGATGTTGATATTCGATAATTGGAATGTTTTGATTTATGTTGCACTGGCCTGGGCCAATGTTGGTAAAATTTATCAAAACAATCAGAGCTGGATTGTGATAATAAACATTTAACCAACTTCCAGTTGTAGTTTGGGTGTGTTGTTGTGATATATTTGGGGGTTCAAGTCATAACATGAGGATACACAGATGGCTGCCAAAGATGGCTGCCAATTCACAGTTATGAATTGTATTAAAACTGGCACACTCTTCACTGGCATCGGGCCTGCAGTCCAGTGTCAAATTCGAGCCCTGAGCATGCCTAGTCCTGGGTTGAGTACAAGTGCGAGTCACAAGTCACAAAGATCAAGGCCGAGCTACAAGTCACTTTTAAAAGTCAAAACCTGACAAATATAAATCTTACCCTTAAAGGAACATTACAGAATTCGTTTTTGCTAACAAAACAGTTGCTGGCAGTGTAAGCACTTTATGTAATCCACCACTGACAAACCTGAAGAAGTTTGAGATCGATCGGCCATCCTAGGTCACGAGAAAATAGTGAAAAACCGATTACACATTTGCGTGAAATCATATAGATTAAAAAAATGAATAAAACGCTCACTGAGCGATAAACTCCAATCGAAAAATTTAGTTTATTCATTTCTCATCAAATATGGCATTTCAGACAGAAATATTTCAAGGGATGTTTTCTACTATCATCATCATTAGACCGTGTAAGTTTTATGTAAATCTGTGATCAAAAAGTACATTTTACAAGTTTTTTTCTTACCAATTCTGTAATGTTCCTTTAACTGAAAGGTTCAACTCATGTATCCCTATATTAGAAGGGTTACAAAATAGTGCTAAAAAAATGTACTTATACAGTATACTTTTACTCTCTTTTTTTTATTAATTAATTCCTTTCCTCTTAGTTTTCAACAAAGCAATAACAAAAATCCATAATCACAATTAAGAGAAAATTATGCTTTTTTTCTGGGATTTTGCGCAGGTTAAAATAAGTTGAACATTATTACTGTTACCACAAACAAAAATAGGCAATCAGTAATTTTAGGGGTCTCCCCGGTCTTCCACTGAAATTTCCTTAGCTTTGACAGTATATCCGATGGACATTGGCTTCTGCATACAATATGTAGGTTCATAGCACACCTCTTGCTGGTTCTGTATTTTGATGAAACACGGTCATGTGGGATAAACTAGTGCATAAGATTTGTGCCACCATGAACTAGATGCGTCGCAATCGCGCGAGCGTAATTTGTGGAAAATAGTTCCCGAACCCAGCAATATACTCAAATTGTTGGACCTTGTAAACCCAAATGGTGCTACCATAAAAATGGGTCTCCTAGTTCAAACATCTGCATAGAGTATCTGTTTTTTAAATAATGAGGTGTTCAGAAGCTCAAAGATATCAAAGGCATTACAAAAGAACTGAGTATTATAATTATTTGATGTTTTCCCTAAAATGTTACCACTGTACACTGTTGCATTAGGCTTAACCTATTATTTGATATGTCAACATGAAAAGTGCAAAAAAGTTCTGTGTTTTAGTGACGAAAAAAAAAAAAAAATTAATTTCATATTTATATGGTTCAATTACAGGCCAAGGAAAGAAAAACAAACATTTTAAATGTCATATCCTTCTTTGGCAGCTTCATGGTTGGTTTTGTTTGCCAAAATATGTCAAGTCCTTTGTAGGAATAACAATGCTGATTAGTTATGTTGGAATGATAATAAGTTTCAAACACTGAGGACCTTGGCAAATACTCAGCCGGAAACATTTTCATGCTGTTTTTCAAAGGTAAATTGCAGTGGTGCTCTTGTGGCCACACAGCCTTTTGTACCATTCCATTCTGCCATTGTTTTTAATGTGACTATCGTGCAGTTTTTACTACAGAATGGCTGTGGGGACAAGGATCAAGGTGGATGCAATTTTGACCATTCTGCAAACTGTTTTATCCAGTGTGAAGCAAATAAAGTCAATGAATATATGATTTTAACACTAAAAATATGAGTCCGCCAGTATTAACCTACAACTGCGTTGTGACTTTCTGTTAAGTTGCCATGTATTGTCTAATACTTCAAACGTAGCTCCACAATCTGACAATACCTTGCAGGAAAATACTGAATGTCGTGCGCTTAGAAACAACCGTATTAAGCGCCTAATAAATGTTGTGTATTATTATCACATGATTATGTAGTCCCGGTGTGCGCAACTGTTCCAACACTCCAATAAAAACACGTCAACAAGGGTGGAATTAGACAACCTACCTCATAAAAAGGCTAATTCTAGGACTCCTTATCCAATTATCACCTACAGTAATGCCCACATACACAATATGGTGGATGAACTAGGAGCATGTGAACAGTATCTTTGTGGGTACCAGGAATCAAGCCTATCTGCCTCACAGAGACTTGGTTGTTCACAAATGACACCCACTCATCAGTTGATATCCAAGGACACACCTTTGTCAGGATGGACAGAATTCAGATTCGAGGAAAAGTAAGGGCGGTGGAGTGTATCTGTTCACAAATGAAAAGTACTGCAAGCCAATTCCCACGTTTTGATTTATGGCAAACTCTGTTCCGTCAAGTTACTTGCTATTTCACTTGGTCCTTACTACTTACCAAGAGAAATTCATAGTATCCGGCTTTTAATTGCCTACATTCCCACCTCAGCTGACAAAAAATTGGCATCTGACTTAATTCAAGATTTTGTTTCTCAAGCAGAGACAGATTCCCCTGAAGCTGCCAAGTTCATTCTCACACGCTGCTTACATGTATCAGACTCAATGCCAAACTACCATTCAGTACATGGATTGTCCAACTCATAAAGACAGTAGCATCAATTATGTGTTATGGTAATATAACATAAAGGGGGGATATCGATGCCAGAAGCCTTGCTGGATTAGGCTGCTCAGATCACAACATCAATCTTCGCCCACTCTACCAGCCTCATATGCGTACTGTGCCAGCACGCAAGATCAACACCAAATCATGGATGGTCCAACCATGGAGGAAGAAACAGCTTTTCTTCCTCCATGGTCCAACCAACCCACTTACAGAATGTTTTTCATATACGTGCACAAACTTGGACCTGTTGATAGACACAGCTCAGAACTTGAATGTTGCTGTCAATGTTGTCTCTGAAAACGCATTTCTGTGAAGACGTAATCATCCCCACCAAGATTGTACAATTTTTTGCTAAACAACAAACCATGAGTTACAAAAGAACGGAAAGAACCCTTTAATAGTTTATCATAACAAGAGATAAGTTTACACTGGCACAAGAGAGGAGCGATAACTCAAAATTAAATTTAGAGAATGAACAAGTGAATATAAATGTAGGGAGACCAAGTGTGCCCTCAGTGATGTTGTAACTTTTAGTTTGCATAGAGAAAGTTTGTGTCCCTGACCTTTGAACCTTTCTCTTTTCCATGTCAGCTTTGAGCAAGAGTGAGATCTCATTTACTTTCTGTGGGTATTTCTCTGTACATGTATGATGTAGGGAGCAAGGACTCATTTCTTAGGAGGGATAATGTCATAAGTTAGATCCTCTGTGAGTATTGCTTTGTGTTTAAATTATCATTTTATCAGAGAAATATTGTAATTTTGAGGGCTAGTTGAATCGGGTATTATAAACCTGTATGCTACATGTAGCCTCATATGGACCTGCTGCCCCTCACATTAGTGTCTGTGCTGTGCTATGTTTATTGGATGCTATTGGTTGGAGGATTAAAATAAGTTAAGTGCAGGAGATCATTTTATAAGTTAGACGCCATCGTGTAGATTTTGTTGGAGTATTTTTGACTTTAGGAAGTTTAAACCTCATTTAAATTGTACTACAATCAACAATGATGATTGATATTGACATTGTACATTCATACATTACAAGATGTATGACTTCTGTTTTATTAGATTAAACTAACACACACATAGGTTTACTAACACACAGCAAGTGGATCCTGATGGTGTGACCAGTCAAAACTCTCAAATTACGCACCAACGAATTTAACAATCCCTTTAAATGATAGGTCACATGATCATCATCACGAGTAAAGGAAACAGCAATACGTTTAAAACATGAAGCAATGAAAAGATTAGATCTTCGCGAAAACCCAAAACTCCATGTTTTGATATTCAGTAATAAACCACAAGGGAACCGGACAGGGTAAATTTGAAATAACATGGGGTTGAACAAAGAAATATTGACTAGAGCGGAACTTGAACTGGCGACCTCCAGATTATAACGAGCCGGCACTCTACCAACTGAGCTATCCAGCCCTACATGTATGTTGGCAGTCTCCCTATTTTGTCAATATCTTTGTTCGGTGGGTGCCAGTCAGAAGCCATACAACCTTTAACTGCCATGTAGCCAGACATATTCCTCGTTTACAATACAACCTGGGAAGCGGCAGCCAAGATTGCCTTAAGGGGATGAACTTTTTTTTTTTTTTTTTTTTCAAACATCAAGTAATAAGCCACAAGGGAAACTGACTGGGGTAATTTTAAATAATGTATGGTTTTTATAACATAAAACATATAAATCTATAACAGTGGGTGAAACAGACTACATATAGAAGTCTGGGTAACCACTTAAACCTTGGGTGAAGACACTCTCCATTTGATGATGAGAATGCAAAGGTTATTTTTTGAAAAGCAGCATTCTCAGTGGTCCGCTGGCCAAATGCTAGATTTTCTAAAAGTTGTGTCATGCTGCCAAACTGTAAGTAACATAACAAATGATTATGAAAAGAAAAACTAAATATTTAAATCAACTCTAATTCCCTGACACTTTGGGTTGCAAGCATCAAAACTGACAAGCCTCCACATTTACATGTAAGTACAAAACTGCCGTAGATATTGAATTCCTTCCTCAGCACCTTATGGTCAAGACTTAAAGGAACATTACAGAATTGGTAAGAAAAAAACTTGTAAAATTTTGATCACAGATTTGCACAAAACTTACACGGTCTAATGATGATGGCTGACTAGTTCGGTGTTGGAAAGCATTGGCCTATTTATGAAGTGTAAATGCTGGTGGACTAGTGAAACCACAAGCTAACTGGTCCCGCTGACAGTAACTGAAAAAGTTAAGTGCAAACCCTGAAAAGTACCCCCCCCCCCCCTTTTTTTTAAATATAATATTTTAAACTTAACACGAACTATAAAGCAGTTGAATTGGTGCTAACCTCTCATGGCTTATGATCGGAATGACATTCATGTAACATGTCAGTGCACATGTGCACAATGTCATGGTGAAGTACACAATGAAGTACAGTGTACATTACATAGTTGGGTTCACTACCCAAAAGTGCAAACATGTGTACTTCTTGAGAAGCTAGCAACATTAATGAATGAAATTAATCAATTTGATATCATAGCAATAAATCTAGGGTATACAATAGGCTACATGTGTCGATGTACACTTGTGATTATCATCAGTAACTAATCAGAATCAAAACAGATCATCAGTAGTGTCTGTTTCATACCTTTACAATGTACATACTGTACATTAATCATGTTAATTGCATTCTACAGTGAAATAGAGTGATTTGTGTGTGACAATACAGGCCTTGCAATCAGCATCAAGTGCTCCAGTGTCCTTAATTGCTTTGTACTTTTGAAGATTTGACTCATGATCTACATTTGTAGCGTGTTTACAAAAGTAGAGCCTACATGTATGCCCTGCAGGCACAATACTGCAAAAAGACAACAGCACATGTTTATTATACAATTTTACATATGAAGGAAAGGGACACATGTTTCTGAAAACTTAGAGTCATAAAAGGTTTTATGTTGAAATGTAAAACTTTGCATGGAACCACTCTTGCCTGCCAGAAAAGGCCCTACAATAAAAACGGTGTCACTATTTTGTAGTACCACTGATAGGGAGACCATACACGACATGGCTAGTTAGCTTGGTCTATAGAGCACTGGCATATAAACCTGGAGGCTGCAGGTTCACATCCAGTTCTCATCATTTTCTCTTTGTTCACCCCAAAACTGGTCACTATTTTTATTAACAAAGTGTCAAGGTGACATACATTGTACATATAGGCCTTATTTTATAAAACTGTTTACCACTGAAGTAGGGCTGTTTTCCTGTTGTTCGCATTGTGAAATCTAGTTTTATTTGTCACTTTGTATGAAGTTCGAACCAGCCTTGAGTACATCGAGGGAGATCCTTCAATTTGTTGCATTAAATGAAATTGTGGAGACATTACGGAAACATATCAACATCTAGGCCTAGATCTAATCAGGGTTCTCCCCAGGATAATTCAAAAACACTGTTTGGTCAAACATGTACATACGTGTGAGTGACTGTAAGTCAAATAATAATAACCAGTTTTTATTCAGCACTTTATCTACAGGTGTCTCAAAGCACTTATCATTATTTATTTCCAGACAAGTTTTTGAGTTTTATAGTTATGAGACCCGACACCTTAACAAGGTGTTGTGGCACATCCAGCAGTCACTGCCACGATAAACACCAAGGCAACTGGGTTCTTTTATGTGCATTACACAACACATGGGACCAATGGCTTTACGTCCCATCCAAAGGACGAAGCAATAATGGTTAATAAGTGTCCTGCTTAAAACCCTGCACTGCTGATTAGAAAACACCAGAGCGTTCAAGTGAAAAAACATACCATGCACGCAGGGTTTAAATCACAAGTTAATGAATTGTCGGCACTCAAACTTGCTCATACTTGTTTTGTAATTACCTAAGAGACAGTTTTAAAGAAATCTTCAATAAAAAAATCAACATTTCAGAGTGAAATATTTCCCTGCCCGCTCGGCCACAACATGCCACAATGGGTCATTTCACCTGGGCATGCTAGGTGTGACATTTATCCATATCATTTAAAGCATTCTCACATTTGACACAATTATTTTGTGTTACATTGGCCCTTGTGTGTGAAAGTGTTTGTTAAGGTTTTAAATTGTTTTAAACTTATTTCAACCAAAAATATAGGGCCTACGTAACATGACCACTGTGTGTGTCAGTGTTAAGTCAGTGTTACGTCTGGGGTTTTATTTCATTTTTTCCAACACTAAAACACCTAAATCAAGCAATTTCTTCGTCTACATTACATGACACTCAATGCATCAAGAAAAACTGCAGTAAAGGTAGTGAGTAATTAATTGTAGATGGAATCAACCTTCTTGATGAAAATACCATGACATTTTCTTTTAAATCAGCATTTCGTTGACAAAACCCTACGACCCTACCTTTCAGTATGTAGCTAATTATAGCAAACATTGGAGAAAATAGATATAGTCTGACAGTAAACAATCCTCTTTTCATTGCTGACATGAATTCTTCACAAAGTACTACATGGAGATGCAGCTTTTTTCATGGTAATTGCCAAAATAGTTGATAATTTGAAAGCAGCGGAGGCCAAACAGACAAAATAATCTAGTTACCTAGATTGAATATCTGGAAAGTAATAAGTGCCATGACTGCATCGGACTACTTTTAATTATGCCCCATAGCATAAAACCTTCGTATTTCGGGAATAAGATTGAAAATTGCAAAGTTGTAAAGAAGGCCCATAATCAAACACAGATCAAACAGACTGTGTGATCACACGTCCACGTCAGCCTTTGAAAACAATTGAGGGCGCTATTCGATTCAGGTGGTCAACAACAACGGCTGCTCATCCTGCCCTGTTGTAATGTATACCTGGGCCCAATTTCAAAGCTTAGCTGCAGAAAATATTGCTTACAACTTTTCTGCTTGTCGAAAAATAAGCAAGATGGTACATTGACATGGTATTTTAACTGGTAACCTCATTTTGGTAAAAATAATGTTTTTTGTTCTCGTAGCTACTTTTTGTGCTGAAAGCAGCTCTGTGACATTGGGCCCTGTTATATCCTGGCGTACCATGTGGGGAGACATTTTTACTCATGTATGAGAATGAGAAATAACTTGAAGTCGATATGAAAGTAAATTCACAGGTGAATATGCTGCATATTTGTTTGTTGCTGTAGGATGCTATGCCCTCTGATGTCAAAGATACTGTTTAAAGGGTGTGCACAACTTACACAACAATGGGAAGATTGAAAATATAAATGTTCACACATTTACACGTAACTTACACAAGATTGTCATTGTGGAAAACTTCCCATTTGCCTGAAATGCTATAATTTTTAAGAAATGAGTAAAACAATTAAAATTTGATCTCTCAAGTCCCTTTTCCCCTGTTGCTTCCTTTAGTTGTTGAATTGAGTATTTGTTAAAAGCAAAGATCGTACAGCCACACAAGGCACAGGATGGGCAACTGGATCTCTATCTATTGTTAGACTGTGAAGTACAGCATGAGTGGCATGGTAAGCCAAGGTTTTGTATAGCATTGATAGCAATGCTCAAGCCTGAGTTGCACGTCACGCACCTGCGGCGCATTACGATCTTTGGTTAATAGCACTTGGAAAGCAACTACTGTAGACAGTAATGCCATGTACATGTACAATTACTTTCCGTCATCCTTCAAGTGTGCTACATACATACATGTATATTATCTGTTTTTAAAACATAGCATTTTTGTATTTTTTGTATTTTGTATTATTGCCCTTTTGTAGAAATTTAAAGTTTCGTATCATTTTCTGAGAAATAATAAATGAAATGGGCACATCTTCATTCCAGGGTTGAGAATCATTGAAAATGTCTGAAACTAGACTCAACATTTTTAGAGGTATGTTGAAATGATGAGATAGTGTCCACCTTTTAACAACGGAGTGATATATTTTATATATTACAAAGAGCATGTTTTGGGTTGTTGTTTTTTTATATCTGAAGAAAAAATGCAACCCTGTTTTGTTCACCAAGTAGACATAAAAACAAGTCTAAATTCAGATAAAGTCTGAAATGAATTTCTCATCACACTGTCAATTGTGGCACATCTTCATTTGATACAGTGGTCTTTAAGTTGAGCCTGAGGTCTGCCTATACTACAGTACACACTGTCTTAATACATGTGGGTTGTTACAATCCACAGTAACACTCAATGCCAATGACACTGCATGAAGTGGCCGCATACAGTTTGTAAACATAGGCCCTTCGAGATCTTAAGAATAACAGTGGAGTGGTGGTTGGGGAGGAAAGGGAAGCTTTGGGGAATACGTGTCAGCCCCCTCCCCTCAACCCTTTCTATTAAAAAGAGCAGAAACAGAAAATATATTCTTTAATTTGTATGATGATAGCATTGGGGATGAAGCCTTATGTTATTTGGGGTTCATTATACCATGGGCATGATGAGTGTTGAATAGCACTGGTGTGTCGTGGCCAAGCAGTCTAGTGCATCACATTCAAGCTTTGATGGGCCAGTCATCAGAGTGTCAGTTCGAATCCTGGTCTTGACACATGTGACACTTTACAATACATTGATTCTCTTATAAAAAACCTCTTAAGCCTGAGATGGTATTATGTTGGATTAATCCCTTAGCTCTAAATTAAGCAGCTGAAGGTTGTATGCTCCCCAGGGAGTTGAGAAAGTTAGTGGAATGGTTAAATTATGCCTGATGATCACAGATAATGTAATACAGCACCTCAATCTGCCTAGAACTTTACTAGGATGTGCGTTAAATTAAAAAAAACATGGATTATTATTATTATTATTATTAGCAATCAACCCTGGGGAGAGAAACCAAGTATCTCGAGTGGAATTTAAGCAAGTAACCTTCCATAAACCCGTCTCGTTTTCTGTATTCTTTTCTTTTAGGTAAAGAGAGGCAACTTTAAAGATTCAAATACTAAACACAAAGGAGTTGTAATGAAATCTAAGCTGTACAGATTGCAGGTGTGCCACATCACTTGGTAAAAAGCAAAGTATTACACACAATAAGCAGCATTAGGTAAGGTGTCAAGAATTCTTGAGAAAGCCAAGACTTTTTTATGGTAACCCCATATCTTAAAATTCCCTGAAACAAATGAATCCTCAAGAGTTGTTCCCTCACCGTTTGTGAGCCATGTGGTGGAATTTGCATGTGGCAGACTGATCTGTACATACATAGGTCTAACTTCCCTGAAACAGTGTAATTTGTATACACTTAGGCTAGAAAACCACAAGAACTGTCTTCAATAAACAGACGATCTGCCATCATTTATCATGTAAATGATCTATGACAATGACCTCCACCTGTCATGCGAGGGCGCATTTAGTCACAGAAGTCAACGCTGGAGTGATGATGACCGGTTTGCAAGCCAGACCCTCTCCTGTCGCTCTCCTATTGATTTCAATGTAAACACCCCACTGATTGCACTGATTGCAATGTCATAATGTTATGTGTAAACGATCCCGACAGAATTGTAGGCATTAATCACAGGCAGTCGACAGTGAAACACACCAGTGTTTGATTTTATTATTTGCTCTATGACCTTATTTTTCCCTCATAAAACCCCCACCTCAACTAATGCGTTTATGATGGGACCATTTCACTGCTTTGTGTTATTAATACCTGTTTGAAAGGCCGGTAAATGTCATTTGTCAAAGCCAATCTGCCACAATTTTATTGAACTTACTTCATGGAAAGGGAGGGGGGTAGCCAGACTGTACCATCCCCGCTAATTGTTACGTCTTGGATTAACCGCCCACAGACTGACTATTAAGAAGCTATCAAAGGAGACAACATGTCGCAATCATACACAGAGCCTGTCCTTATGTTGACTGTATGAGTATGAAACTCCAAGAGGGTGATGTGTACACAAGCGGCAACAATACTAAATTGGTCTACTGTAGGCGGTGGGTGACAGATATATGGATTAATAGCAACATCAGTCAACAACCAAAAACAAAGAGGAAAACCATGACAGGCTCATAATATTTTGAGCGCATGTTGCTAAACACAGACTAATAAAGCCAATACATCACAATGGTTCACTGGTTTCCGGCCCCACTCAAAAGCCCAACAATTTTTTGAATTTTATTGCATCTCAGTACTCTATGACTATTTTGTTGAAAACTTTTGTGATTTGGCACAAAATGCTTTCGTTTCTATGGCACAATTAGGCAATAATAGTATGAGGAGCCGGTCTTCACTGCGTGGTAATGACCAGGTTGGTGGCTGGATGGTGTTATTGGAACAGCGAGGTACAATAACAGCGGCCTGCCACCAACCCAGTCATTACCGCGCAGTTTTTGAGGGCGTGTTCTTTTTTAATGAATAGTAAGTTTGGTTCATGGCTACTGTGCTTCTTAAAAAAAAAAACACTAATGCGGCAGCACTTGTTACTGAAAAAGGTAAATGAGGGAAGTGAGAAGGTAATACACCACTTGCATGAAATGTTTGCTAGTCGGTAAGCTTGGGCGATACCACGATATTATCGAATATCGCGATGCTAGTTCTGAAACGATTACGATATTGGGTCATGTTTTTTTTAATCGTGATATCGGTAAATCGCGATATCGTTAAGTATCGCGATGTATTTCCTAGCCGAGACGATCTTGCAACAATAAATCTCCTTGTCAAGACGATATTGCAACAATAAATCTCCTTGTCGAGATGATTTGCTGCAACAAAGAGTTGCAAGTCACAGACCGCAACCGCAAGATTCCCAAACAGATCCGATCCGACGGGGTTTAGTCTTCGGAAAAAACCAACATCAAAGCCTTAGCGGTCAGGCGGTCCCACACAGACGGGTGTTATCACGTGCATTATCACGTGCGTGTTGCGGACGTGCGAGTGGCGTGATCTAATTAGCTATGCACACATAAAGAAGTCTGTCATGCGCAGTTAACACATTAAATGTGTGTAAGTAATAGGCCCAGGTTTTCATACCATAGGTTTAGAGTAAAACCAGAAGAATAGGTGATTGGAATAACGATAGAAATGACAGGTCAATCATAGCCACAACTCCCACCGTGGGATTTGTAGTAGATTGACGTCATAAAATAATAATCGCGATTATATCGAATATCGCGATATATTCTCGACGATATATCGTGGCTGAGAAAAAGCGATATCGCCCAAGCTTACTAGTCGGTGCATACTACTGCCAAACAGGGCGCCACAGCAATAAGAATCTGCGATAAACTAGTAAGGGAAACCTACATACATGTACATACATCTACTGGTGTGCTTTATGGTTTGTTGCGACATCAACGAGAACTGTCCACAGAGAAGTGAGGGCAATTGGATGCGCAACCAGTCTAGGTAAAACACACCTAGCATTACGTAATAAAATGAAAGGCATGAATGCCAGCTGGGCGAATGTAATGGAACAAAAGGGACTAAAGGGATAGTGAGCTATCAGCCTCCCCTATACTGCTGGAGGCAGGGCAAAAATGTTTTAAATTATAAATAATATGACGAACATTTACATTTCTTGTACAAGTCGTTTAGGCCAGTGAAATTTCCTTCCGAAACGAGTTGTCCAAACAACAGTTTTATTTTCAACCACTGGGTTGAGAAGTTGTTCAGGTTGTTTGGCTTTCTGTCTTGGTTTGCACTTAGCACCTTAAAAGTTGCGAGAGTCAGTTAAAGGCAGTGGACACTATTGGTAATTACTCAAAATAATTGTTAGCATAAAAACTTACTTGGTAACGAGCAATGGAGAGCTGTTGATAGTATAAAACATTGAGAGAAACGGCTCCCTCTGAAGCAACATAGTTTTTGAGAAAGAAGTAATTTCTCAGTAAAATATTTGAATTGATTTCGAGACCTCACGCGTGAGGTCTCGAAATCAAGCAATCAAGCAATCAAGCATCTGAAAGCACACAACTTCGTGTGACAAGGGTGTTTTTCTTCCATTATTATCTCGCAACTTCGACGGCCAATTGAGTTCAAATTTTCACAGGTTTGTTATTTTGTGTATATATGTTGAGATACACCAAGTGAGAAGACTGGTCTTTGACAATTACCAAAGGTGTCCAGTGTCTTTAAATAGGTTTGACTCGAATTGTGAACCTCTGTTGATGGCAATAAAAGCTGGTACACCGAATGTTGAAATCCATCTACTAATTAAGGCTTTAGCAATTTTCTCCATTGTAACGTTTGGTATTGGGATTGCTTCTGGCCAGCGAGAGAATCTATCAATGACAGTAAGCATATACAGTATGTGCAACCTTCTGTCGTTTGGTAAACATGGTAAAGGACCGGCGATGTCAATGTAAATATGACTAAAACGTGAGTCGGGTCTCACAAATGTTCCTAAAGGCGCTTTTAAAACATGATGATGAATATTTGCCTTTAGGCAAGCTTAACATACTTTAGCCAAAATTTTCCCATCTCTATTGATATAAGGCCAAACAAACCTACTTGTCAGCTAGTGTTGCGAGGCATAGATTCCCGGGTGTGACAATGAATGCAATTAATTGAATACTGCCTTTCTGAACTTGAGTGGCACTTACGGCCTTGCCACACCTGTTGAAAATATCGCATATTATCATTTCATCTGAAGTGTGCAGGGGTACCTGGACAAATTTAAGGGAAAATTAATTTCAGAGTTTTTGTAACTCTTCATTTTCCTCTTGTTCAGTGGCAATTTGGTCTAGATCGATAGTACTGGTAAAGACTGGCTTCTCACACTGTTATTGCCAGGAAATATACCTTAAAGAAAAAATGTTAATAATCATCAGAATTTGTGATTTTTCTTTCACTTATATTTTGTTAATTATTCTTGTCATGTTCAAGGGGCATTCTTTAGGCTGTTTAGTTTGTGTGTAGGACCTAATCTCTTATAAATACTGAACTATTTATGCATATTTTCAAGAACAAGACTATGAGCTTTGAAAAATAACCGCACCATAAATAGAAATTCTTTGGCTGGTGTTCAGCTTTATGCTTTACATCATGTTGGTTTTATGCCTGTATCAGCTACATATACCTTAGTCTGCGTGTTCATGCGTATGCCAGGCCTGGAATTTCATCTTTGAAAGGCCAAGGCCATTTTCATTTTCAAAGGGCACTTCCATTGGAAAATCTTAAAGTGTATGGGAAACTTATGAAGGGGCATCAAGGCCAAGACCAGGGGCAACAGAACCCATGTCCTCTGTCATGTCTGTGGCCTCCGTGTAATTCCAGGCCTAGTACACACGGCACAATTTCTCTTAACAGTTTATTTGATAGTTCCCCGCACAACAAGCATAGTGCATACAGAACTTTTACACAACAATGCTTGTTAAGGGCCATTTATTCGCTAGTTCATAAAATAAGGCCAGTCTTTATATCTTTTACTATGTTCTTATAGTCATTTTATTTTAATTTTTATGTTTGTTGTAGCTGCTGGGCACCTCTGAAAAAAAGTGTTTCACTGAGAGGTCTCCCCACCAATGGCCAGTCTTCAACCAATATAGGGCAGTCAGGTTGGCATAGTGGTATCAATTGCCTTGCCTTCCACCTCTTTATTGATTTATTTCTTCTTTACCCTGGGGAGACCTCTCAGTGAAACACTGTCTTTCAGAGGTGCCCAGCAGCTACAACAAACATACAAATTAAAATAAAATGACTAAGAACATATATAAAAAGATAAAAACAGCAACATTTTTAGGTTTGGGTGTGGGAGGAAAACCCCTGGGGACCCCGGTTCAAATCACACCGAGCACTACGGCGGGATTGGGTTTTTCAGTCCCTGCCTGATTGCGTGGGTTTTCCCTGGAATATTTCTCTGGGGTTTTCCTCCCACACCTAAAACTGAAACTTCCTTCATTGTCTTCTCTCCACGGGGTTCTTGGCTAGTATAGTGATTAAGTTCGCTTTCTGAGAGTCCTTGGCTTCACAACCAGAATTAATCAATTAGCCTAAATGAAATGAAATAAAACCAATCAGAGTGCATAACCTCTCTGAGGTATCTATTAATGCTTATTATTAATAAACAATTATCACAGTTGGATTTTGACTAACCCCTGATGACTGGAAACACTTAATTCCAGAGTGGATGAAGATTCTTTTCTGGCAGATTTTCTTGTAGGTTATTCTGTCAGCCTTGCCAATGGACATTATGGTAACTTTATGGTTGCTTTTAGACGTACAATATGCAAAATACACCAACACAATCCAATGAATTGGACAAAGGCAAATATACATGTACAATCATATCAATATCATCCATAGCACAGTAGAAAACCTTAAAGCAACAATCCAACAAATTATGCGCCTGAATCAAGCCACTTCAGCTACGACTATGTCCGATTGCATTAGAAATATAAATCTCCTCTGTTACTAAAATTTCACAGTTGCGCATCCATGCAACACCGAGAGAAAAATGTGGTTCTCAGGGAAAACCTGAGGGAGTATACCGCTGTGCCTCATAGCTCAGTTGGTAGAGCATCTGCCCGGAGTGTCAGGGGTCTTGGGTTCAAATCCCAATGAGGACCATTTGATTTTTCTCTCATCCCATGTTTGGTTAAAATTTCACAATCACGGTTAGCCACTTCAAGTCGGATGACGTGTTTTTTATCTGCAAAATTTGTCTGGACTGGCATAAAGCCAACAGGTTATTAAGAACAGAACAACTTCAGAGCACCCTCAACTTTTATCTGGAAGCAGGTTGCCTGACGTGAATATCCAACCGGACATTCAATCGTGTACACAGGGATGAACCTAGCATGCTAAGCTTTGTTTCACAAGTTCAAAGAGGGACAAAAGGTATTGGAAAACATGTCTCATTATATATTTCTTTTCCGGGGGTTATTGTGTAACACCTAATTCCAGATTGTCCTGTTGTTGTATAGATGTGGCATACAAGAATGGACAGGCTGCCACTATTGTTCGTCATTAGGCCCCTATATCTGGCTCAATGGAGCATTCTGATATTCCAGCATTCCATTACAAATTAACAGCCGGGGCTCACAGTGAGTGCCTACTCATATTTCCTCACACGACAACAGCAAATACCTACGTGCTAATTATAAAAACCTTGGGTTTCATTGTGGCAACAATATTATTTAAAAAAAACAGATTATTCCAGATGTTAAAAAAAGTTCCGAAAAATAATACCAAGAGTTGTCTTTTTTGATTTAACTCAGGTGCTTCCAATAAAAGTTGTCATTGTCGTTTTAAAAGAGTTTTTTTCCCATTTTGTTGGCTGCAATGACAACATTGAAGAATAGAACTTTGTTGCAGCCATTTCTGTAACCATCAATTTAGACACGGCCAATCTTTCAATCAACCTGGCATTTGTCCAGTGCCATTTTTCCAGTTGACACTTCAAGGCGCTCAAAAGAAAAAAACGAAACAAGGATATGCAGTATGCTAAATCCTGAAAGATGCAGTGGTTACCCCTTGGTCTTGAGACGCTAATATCTCCACTACCAGGGTATACATTACTTTTTCAATAATCTTATCTCCACATACACTACAAATTGAAGACTAAGAGGCTTGAACAGTCCTCCTTGTTTCAATGGCAGCATCACCTCTTTCAAACAAATTTCAAAGCTACATTTTGTAACATAGACCAAAGAAAAGTTTAGAAACCAGGAAATGTCCTGAGATACTTGTATCACATGCACAGCAGACAACCTGTTTTGAAAGTACATGTATGTATGAGATTGTCTAACACTTAAAATGGGGAGAGAGCATTGCAATGCCTATTAAAGGCAGAGGATACTTTTGGTAAATACTCAAGAAATACATTACCATAAAAACTTTCTTGGTAAGGAGCACCTGAGAGCAGCTGATAGTATAACACATTGTGATAAGCGACTCCCTCTGAAGTAATGTAGTTTTTGAGAAAGAAGTAATTTCTCACTAAAATATTTGAATCTGAGAAAGGCTTTCTCAGGCATTTGAAAGCACACAATTCTATGCAACAAGGGTGTTTTTTCTTTATTATTTTCTTGCAACTTCAAAGACCAATTGAGCCCAAATTTTCACAGGTTTGTTGGGATACACCAAGTGAGGATACTAGTCTTTGACTTACCAAAAGTATATCCTGCCTTTAACTAGAGAGTACATTTTATTTAGAAATAAAGAATTGGTTGAGTAATTACCTGAGGTTGCCGCCTGATTTGTCTTTTCGGATGCCTTTGATCATCTCCATGTGTGTAATTCTAAACTCCTTGCCTGGATATAGTAGTGTTGCAAGCACAGCATGTTTGGAATGTGAGTGTATAACGGCACCAGCATCTATAATGATAAACAATGAGAATCAAAGGCAATTATTGGGTGCTCTTAAACCTGGCATGCGTTGTATCCTTTAAGCACCTTACTCTGTTACCAGGTTACTACCCTCATCAGGCACTGAGCATTGAAATCATCTCAACTCCTCAAGAGTATGCAGCACCGGCAACCAAATGAGAGAACAGGTTAATAATCTGTGGACAGGGTACCAATTTACTCCTAGTTGAAAAGACACTTGAAGTGTAATGACAGGATTCAAACGAATACTCAGATGAGTTTATAGCAATCAGAACTTGAGTCCAATGTGCCACCCCACTCATCCATGAAACCTCCCATCCCAAATAGAAAAACAAAGGCACTATGCATGTGTACATTGTACGCCTATAGAGGTTTTACAGTCACATGATGTTATCACGTGACTGTGTGTTTGAGACGCCATATTGCCGGTCAATGACCAGAGGCAAGATCACAGTTCATTACCGTAACCATGACCCGCAAGATGGCTGCCGTTGCGGTAGTCGGGGCCAGTGACGTCAGCTGAAAAAACCTCTATACATGTACCAGTCATGGTTGGCCTTTAACTGTTTTGCAGCTTTTTCAACTATCCATTTCAGGTGTTCTTTCATCATTGTCATGTGTATTGGGTTTGAATATGAAACTACGATACACAATGTTACACAAACATTTTGTGCAGGATTTTCCCCATTTGGTGTTTTCCTCCCACAATCTAAAACCAAGATTTCATTAAAAATCTTCTCTGCACAGATTCAGGCCTACGGGTTACAGTGCAAGGCAGTATTCAAGATTCATTGGTTTCATTACCAATTAAAGCTGAACACGGTAATCTGCTCGATTATTGTAACCAAGGTACAATTTCATGGCTCTGCTTATTGCGGAATTCTGCACTTACAACCCATTAGAATTACATGCTTTTGCATGGCGCCGTACAAGCATGATATTTAGTCTCTGAAAAAAAGTAGAAACATTTTATTGAGTACAAGAGCTTACCTGCATGTACACATCATGTAGGCTCTAATGGACTTTTCAGGCCTTATCAATAATAATTTTTCTAATTTCTCCAAGGACAAAAAAATCGGAAGGCACTAAAGTAGGAAGAACATCATGCCTGGCCGTAAGCACAAAATTTGGCAGTAAGCAGCGCCATAAAATTGAGCCCAGATGTGCCCATGAATACAGCACTATTTTCTCTTACATGTCTTGGGGTTTTTCTAAGGTTTCAAGGAATAACAAATTCATAACATGCCCATGACCAAAGCTATGACACTTTTCATTCATGGTTGCAAGAGGGCGCTCTTGAACCCATAAACAAAAATCCAGGAGACTTACTTCTCAACGTGTATGCGTTCATAAACAGAGGTGTGCATTGACTTTTCTTTAACTTCTTATGAGGAGGAGGCACACAGATATCTTCTTCTTGTAATGTGGTCACAAAGAGATCTTCAGGCTATGGGAAAAAACAAAATGCAATTGAAAAATACAACAGTTGCAACTACATTTTTAACATTTTAACATTTGTAACATTTTTACGGGATTAAATTTGATGTTTCTTAGTGTGACAATCGGGTTCGGGGGACTGGGGTTGCTCAATTTCCTTGTTTCTATTTTTATTGTCTAATTAAAGTTTTGTTTACATTGTTATCGTCTAGAGCTGTCTTTAAAGCATGTTAAACTCAACTGTAAATGTGTATTTACTTCTTTACGACTTCACATCGGTATTAATAAACTGTTTCACAATAGCCCCTAGAAAAAGGGAGATTCAAGAATAATTTCCAGTACCCTTTCTCCCTCTTTGTATGGGAGAAACAAAGCGTAGCACTGTCATGACTGTAGGTGCATGCCTGTGCATGCAACACAATGGATTGTTCAGGGCTTGTATACACGTCAGCTGGTCCAGAATTCTAAACAGAAGTATTTTATGTTTGCATAGATATCTCATCCGATGTGAAGTGGTTAATTTATCTGTAGGCCCCATGCATTGTGTAATGCATAACAAAAAGTATCTTTGTTTCTGTAATTTTTCTTGACGGTAAAATAATGTTATCAATAGTTTGAAAAGTTTTTTATATTTCATCTGATTGCATAAAAATGTAAGAACCCCTTCATATCCCTATCCTACTTATTTCAATTTATTTTTCAGTGTGCAATTCTGCATAATGTAATTTCATTTCCTTAAATCTATATTTTCCCTTACCTCCCCACCCTCTTTTTTCAGCGTTACATAATCTAGATTAAGGCCATTTTGGAACCATGTCTTACAGGTAGGATTAGGCTTGTGGACGTTCTGCCTAAAGTCTTGTACCCAAATGTGTACATTTTCTAAATTTGTAAAAAATACTGATGAAGCCAAAGTCGTGGTTTCGAAAAAAAGTATTAGGCCTACTCTTGAAAATGAAAGCAAATTTTGTAAGTTGGAAATTTTTCTTGATATTATTTAGTTTGACAATTGTTGTTTGTTTTTCTTTGATAGTAAATTTTGCTGTGTTGATTAATTCGAAGAAGCAAATATTTCCCCCTTTACATAATAACACAATATTGTAAAAAGCTTTGTGAAATTTACCTGCACTCTCTCTTTTTGTACACCTGAGGGCGCTATATATATTTCATTGCTGTTGAGAAAAAAAGGCATCACTTTAAAATTTAACAAATTTCATAAATATGCTGTAACTCATCAGACGTAACATATAAATGGCCTTGTCCCTCTTTTAAAAACTTAATTGAATGAAATGGACACTGGTAAATATCCTCTGTCATGTCTGTACTTTAACCAACTTATTGAACACACTGTGAACACAATGAATGGTATAAACCACGCACTCCCTTCACTTAGGATGACTAGAGACCAATTAAGAACTCACTCCATGGCAGTGAAGTTAATAATGAGAAGTCCCCTCGTTCACTCAGCCAAAGTAGTAGTCCCAGCTGATTTCCTACCTCCCCAGGTAATACTTAATAAGCAGGACAGTTCTTTTCAGAACTGCCTCCCGAATTCCTAAATCTACCATGTCTACACTGCGGCAGTAGAATATACATGTAGCAAGAAAAGTTCTCAAGAACAAATCTACACTGCAAAGTAGACACATGGTGTTCCACATCACTTAATTAAATTAAAGCCCTTTTTACACTACAGAGCTGTTTCCCAGGAAATAAAACCCCAGGAATCTTCCGGGGAATTTCAACCCCACTGCCAAATGTTTGTTTCATACTTCATTCAATACACTACCCCTGGGTTATTTTGCTTAAATCTACTGCAGTTTGCGCGCAATTTTGGCTAATTCGTTGTGCAAATCCGTTTATTGCGCTCAACACATGACAATCGTGGACGTATCGTCAATCGTATCGGAATTTTTTTTAAAAGCAAAATAAAACTTTCCGACCTACCGACCCTATTTTTAAATGACATGTAATCGGAAACAGAACCCTTTTTTGTTTGGCCTTACACATTACATACAGACATGGTGCACTAGAAATGTTCCATATTATTATTATTTATTATTACAAGGAAGAGAAATTATGAAAGACCAAATTTGTTCTTGCAAGGCCAAAAAATGTCTTTCTCTTTTAATATTTGCTGAATCTTAGCAAGATACGACTTCTTACTTCAAGTATCAAGTAAATCATATTTATGAGAAACTGACTGAGTAAATTTAATTAAATTTTGGGGTGAACAGGGAAAGATTTACTAGAATGGGATCTGAACCTTTCTCCTCTGGATTAACATGCGGGATCTACCAACTGAGCTATCTTCATTAGCCCTATGGTACTGTGGTCTACCTATTTTGTTAATCTTTTTTTGCAGGTGCCAGTCAGAAGCTGTTCGGATTCCAAATAAGTTTCAACCTAAAAAACTACAGGAAAGAAATACCTTCCTATACTCATGCTTAGACCGTGTCCGAATCCAGCCTTTGGATGCGGCTATGGCCACTGGCTGTGGCAACAACGTTGAAGAATGGGAGTTTGCGGCATTCCAGCCATAGGCCTAAGCTCACTTGCATAGTATGCTAATTTATGTGACTTACCCTTTTCTGAGGCTAAGCCCACCTCCAGTTCCTGTTACCCAGCCAAGATGGTAGAAATGGGTCAATAACTCTGGGATAAGATTTCTTGGATGGTCCTAATGACAGAATTAATAAAAAGTGATATCTTTAATTTATCAATAATGTGTGCTTGAGTCAAGCACTACAGCATGGCAAGCAATCTGCCGGCTTAATAATAGCATTTAGTCAAACTTAGCCGGTGCCAGCAATGTATCCACTATCTAATATACCGCACTTATAGACCCTTTTCATTTGATTGGTGAAATTTGCATCAAGTTTCATACCTTATTTTGCCATGTACTATGTATACTGTTCCGACACTCTACAATTTAATATAGTAGGAGTCCTATAATGATGACGCTTGAGAGCCAGCACTATGCCAGCTCAGTCTAAAAATAGCACAGGGCACGTAATACCTCAAAAGCACAGGAAGCACTAGCGCAGTAGGGGCCAATGGAATGCCAATATGTCAATGCAGGATACTGAAAACTGTTGTTGACATTTGGATTTAACAAGAGAAGAGAATAAATGCTGAGTTTTACATGTAGATGTGGGATGAAAACCCCAATCCCAGAAAACCCATAGTCAGGTAGGGACTGAAAACCCAATCCACATGCAAGGCGGGATTTAAACCAGGGTACACAGAGCTAGGTGAAAGACAGGGCAAGAAACTGAACCACACCTGATCCTTCTTCTTCCTCTTCCTTTTTGAGTACAACCTTCAAATGATTGAAGATGTTCAAGTACGGCTCATACCCTGTACTTCCTGCGAATGCAAAGCGAATTTTGACGTCACATATTCGCAACAGTTGAGATGAGCTCAACTCCTGCGAAACATTTGCAGCGAAAACAGAGCTGTGACGTGAAAACTCGCTTCGCATTCGCATTCGCTTGAAGTATGAACCGGGCTGTACGCACTGCCAGACACACTGAGGCAAAACCCTTCTCTTACTCTTTTAGCAATAAGTGTAGTGTATTGATAGTTTTTATAATAACACACGAAGGACAAAGCAATAATGGTTTTAAAAGTGTCTTGTTTAAGAACACAAGAGTCCAGACCGGGACTCGAACCCACACTCTGCTGCTGAACAAAAAAACACCAGAGCTTGAGTTCGGTGCTCTAACCGCTCGGCCCATCACGCCACAGATAGTAGAGGCTAACTTGTCAGCCCTCAGTTATAATCTTGTTCCGCCCCAACTTGACAATCGCACCAACTATAGTTGGGACTGGTCCCACTTTGAGTGTTAAAGTTGGGGCGTCCCAACTATAGTTGGGACCATAGAGCAAGGTCCTTGCTCTATGTTGGGACAGTGGAAGTTGTACAGAGTACCAGTGGAGCAAGCAGGGGAGCTCTCTGCATTTGCAGGTTGTGTGTATGTGATACACATGTAGCAGAATCCCAGCAAAATTACATTGTATTATGAATCAATCAATTGTTGGATTTATTTTCTGTGTTACGTACAAGAGGTCTTTCTTGTTCTTAAAAAAGGACAACTTTTTCAGGGTAAATAAAACGTGGAACATGTTGTTCCTGTGACGTCCTTTTTACTTTAGGGTTTTTTTTAATGAAAAGGTTGGCCACAAATGTACTGTATTTAGAAAAAACAAAACCACATGACACTCTCATCTACTATTCTAAAGCCAAAACTTGGCTCACAACCCACATAATGAACAAGTTGAGGAGGGGAGCTTCACGCCCGCATGTCACAGTCCCAACGAATGCCACGATCGATCACGGTTATCACTTTCACTGAGGCTAGCCTGTACTGTAGAGTTCTATGGGCGATCCCAACTATAGTCGGGACACCCCATCCCAACTGTAACGCTCAAGTTAGGGCCGGTCCCAAGTGCTAGTGATTGTCTAGTTGGGACGGAACAATCTCATTGGGAAGGGGTTGAGCATGTTGGGAAACAATTAACACAATCTACATTCCTAATCCTAGTTGGTCTGAGTTAATGGACAAAAAAATGTTTTTTTTAAACAGTTTACAGTTTTATTATACTTTATCTGGCAAATAATGTCAAAAAAAAAGAAAAAAAGAAGAAGCTACATACAATGTATGTTGGGTAGAGTAACTCAGAGGCTAGGCCCTTCAATACAAAGTTACAACATTGCTCCATGATTGTTGTCGTATAACTATAAGTTAACAATTTAACAACATGTCTAAAAAGTAAATGTCATTGTTTAATTCATGTAATTTTAATTCACTAATTTATTGCTTTCGAATCCTAGCGTTTAATCATCGCCAGTTGTTTGACCGTTGTAACCAGGCATGGCAATTTTACACTACTAAGCTCTATGGTTTTAGGCGGAGTACTTGTCTACACAGCCTTGATATCAAGGCTACACAAACGTCCGCAAAAACAAGATTTTTACCTTTTCGTATTGCTGATCCATGGTTGAAAGTTGCACCAATTTTGTACCCCAGCTAGCTACCGCCCCCGCCACCCCTGCAGACTTCCCAAAGCAAAAGTTTCGTACAGCTAGTCAAAACAAAATAATGGTAGGCCTACACTTTATTCGATTAATGTCTTGCCGAATTCCAAATACTAAGAGTCGAAATAAAATCACTTCACGATAAAGTCGAATAATGGTCCATAGTGCAAGACATTCCTTGCTCTAATGACTTGGCGTGATTCGTTCGGAACCGTCGGAACACTACACATAAATCGTATTTTATGAAAAATAGACCATTAAAAGTTAGACTTATAACATAACGGAGCTCATTGATATTTTTAAATACATTGTACTCAATCAATTGTTTGCACAAATTCGTAAACAATTCAGAACCAATTGAATGGAATTAGGATCCAAGAGCATTGCTACCTGACTGGTGGTGGCGCTATTCGACCATTATGACCGAAATTATAATCCACTCTCTTGAGTCGGACCTGGGGTAGCGAGAAATGAACTTTTCTCTTTTAATTGAATTTGAAAATTCTACTTTTGTCACTCTTATTTCCTTTCAAACATGACTGGAAAGTCACAGGCTACGTACCAACCCTCCCCTATCAAGTTTTGTTCGTTAAGCCCCGCCCACATGTCAATAGTAAACGGACTGTCCAACAGCGTGAACCCACCACGTGGTCACTGCAGTAGGCGGAGCTAGCTTAGTGGATCGGCCTGCGCCCCCACATGGTCTACAACCCTCATTCCAATTACAAACTTTTGCAATGCAGATTTGTCAATAATTGTTGATTCATGTGTTTTCAAATAAAATCCAGGAGTGCTGAGAGCCCAATTTAAATGTTGTCTACTAACTATCAATTAGTTCAATTACTGCAATAAAAAACTATAAAAACATAAATTTGTATAATGTGTTGCTTTTATTTACATTTACACATACAAAAGTAACTTTTTTAACAAAACTACAAAATTATCAAAGTTTAATTTAAAAGTTGTCAATGGTGCATTGTATAACATGATGAGCTGCTTTAAATATAATGTTTTGTGCAACATAAATAACATTTTAACCATAAATAAAAGCTCATAAATAAAACATAAGGTGCTATTCAGTGAACATGTTAATCTTTTTTAGATTCTTTGTTTGACCCATCCACCCTAAAATGTGTATTTTTAAACATTGACTACCCAAGACACTGAAGGACAAAATGCCTCACATGAGCAAATAGTTTAGATGAATGCCCCAGCTCAGTAGTCTCAAGGGATTTTCCTGGCCTCAAGCATGCAACTTTTTAATTCCCACATCTCCCCACTGGTTGTGCAATTTGAGTGCAGGTAGCCCCCAACTCAAAACCTCCCCCCCCCCCCCCCACTGAGAAAAAAATATATATGCACAAACGAATGGTTTGATGTACTAAATGCCCTCCCCCCCACCCCCAAAGTTATGTATCAGTCCCTGCTTTCCCCAAATGATAATGTCTGGTTATACCACCGAGTGATAACAATGGCAAAACACAGAAATGACAAATGATTTGCAACAGGCCGCTGGGTATGTTCCACCCCAAAAAAATAAAAAATCCATTTTTGACCAAGCCAACAACAAATTTTGAAATGATCCAAACATAGATTAATTCTGAACAGCCCCTTAGTGAACTGAAATCTAACTGCACCCACTTGATAACTACAGTTTCCGATTGGCTCCTCTTTGTAATTTATAACTTTGGTGTTGGAACATTCTGGGTGATCATCAGTTTTGAGATGTTAACCTGATAGACTTTTTGTATGGAATCAAGAATATATCGTGATAACCCAACTATAATTGATCTGGCCACATCAAAATCAAGCCAAACAATTAAAAATACTTGTTCATAGGTCGGTTGAATGATGTGATACTGGAAACTAGAGAATGTGAATTTAGTTATTCTTTTTAATCAGTTCACTTTGGAGGAAACAATAATGCAAAAACCTGCAAATGTCAACGAGAAAACATCTTTACATGGGTGTCAAACTGGAGTCTGATTGATAAAACAAATTATTAAATGGCAAGAAAAAAATAAAAGCTTTTTGACTGAAAATAATTATGTTACTGGTAACAGGAAAATGATTTTTAATCCTGAAGCAAACTGGTTAACTAACACTAAAGCACTTTAGTTCTCATGGTTTTGATAGTGGCTGTTAGAGGGCAATAAGTGATTGTACACCACAAAGGCAAAAGGGGCTGTAGGTCATTTATGTAATATCAGAGTGTATTATTTCCATGATCAGATCAGTTGATGCTGTAAAGGAACAAATAGTGGTATCCTCTTCACTCACAAGCTCAGTGATGTTGCTGCGATTAAATAGACAAATTGGACAATTTAGGATTAGTGGTTTTCAAATGTGGTTTTGCTTCTTTGGTAACTAGTTAACCCCCGGTACTCACTGGTTAAATTTTAATTGCTTTTATTTACCCAGAAGTAAATGGTACCTGACAGGGCAGAGATGGTTCTTGTGATTGATTTAACTTTTTGCTTATAAGCAGCACAGGCTTCATACTCCTCAAAGAGCTGAGATGGTTTAAGGAATTAAATAAAATGGCTGAATTACAGGGGTTATAGCGTCATACGGTCATGAGCGTCAGTAAATGTGCATACCTTGCACATAATTACAAACCTGCATGTGTGTCAGTGTCAACAGGAACACAAGTTTCCTAAGAACTCAATTCATTCCTCAGTCACTGTAACTAGCCTCAACCACGGTTTAGTCAATATCCAAATGTATAACGTTCTATAGAATTGACTTACTTGACACGGTCAGCATACCCCACGAATGTGCAGGTTAACGTTGGATTACCCTCAGTCACCTGTTTAACAAAATGACCACAAATCAAAACATTTAATACACATGTAAATTGTCATGCTCTCTTGATTTTATTTGTGGAAACCTTCCCCAACTACAGCTTTTCATTTTCTTTGGTTTTGACCTCTTACAAAGCACCCGTGTCCTGTTCATCCTAAACCAGTTTGCTTCACAGGACACAATAATGCACAAAACTCTTACGCAACATGCAACGACGGTATTGTAAACTGGCATTCAGATTTCAATGCATGTATGGTCGCAGTCATGTCAACAATCCGTAAAGATTTGGCTGATTCGGAACACTGCTAATTAAAACAAATAGTACTGGCTTTTCCAAGGGCATATTATGTCCAATTGGTCCTGTGCATCAGATTGAAGTGCTGGTGGCTGAGATACCAAAGGTTCGAATCTCGACCATGACACTTATAATGTCCTTTAGCAAGACACTAAGGTATAAATAACCATTTGTTAACTTCTTCCCTCGAGTCTGGTGTAAATGGGTACCTGTGAGGGCAGCTTAGACTGTATTCTCCCTAGGGAGCTGAGATGGGTTTACTTAAAGAATGAAATGACCGACCCGATGATGAGGATAGTATGCACCATCAGCATCATACTAACTGGCAGACACCAGTAAATAACTGTACATGTTCAGTTGCCAATACTAAATGCCTCTTTTGACAAAGCCCTTATTAGCTCTGTCTTTGGCCACACTTAGTACATGTACAACAATCACATCAGAAAGTTGCGGCATAAAATGAGATTGAGTTTTGACCAATAGTTTACTAAATACTGAATTACTGACAGTTTTGCTACTGAAATAAAAATATTGATTAACCTACACTTTAGTTTATGTTTTACCATTCTTATGCTGAATGGAGACTAATAAAAGTATAAGAAATGCTCAAACTTTACAACCAAATTTTTTCAAATTGCAATTTTGCACATGAAGAAATTGAGCTGGGCAAGTTTGTTGTACGTCATTCTGCCAGGCACCAAACAATTTCTTGCCCCCAAAATACATGCATTATTGACTTTTGTTGCTCTTCAACAATGTTCTTTAAATTATTCTTTGAGGTCAATCATCTGTGCTTACACTAATTACAGTTTCCTGTGTCGTGTTGACCTGGACAGTTTCCTTGAAGACCTCGTCTCCAAGTTAGTAAATGTGGCATGAACACCCTCCTGTAAGTGGTTGCTACAAGCCCTCCCCAAGATTGTGCATTTAATTGTGAGGAGATTTCTGGCTCTTCCAGGTCGAAATTCTCGTTTGGGCAGGTGTTCCTCCATTCAATGGGTGACAGCTGGTTAAAGAGACATTATTTTTGAAAACGTTTATCAAACTGACAAAGATTGATTCATTTAAAGACACTAAAATCCTCCTACTTAACTTCAACTATTTTGAGTCAGTATTCCAGAACATTTCTGTGCCTCCGCACGATATTATTTTTCGCAAAATTTTGGAGACTCCGAAGTAATAATTTCCCGTTGAAAATATTGATCGATATCACAGTAAAACCCTGACTTGAAAGACAAAAAAGGTTCTCATAATAAGTGTAAGAAATGTGTGAGAAAATATGAGATACATGTGTTCACCCCAAATCACAACACCTTGGCTGTAAGCCTTGGCTATAATCTGCCATGGTATGCTGGAATCTGGAAATGCTTGGTCTTAGCTCCCATTGAGGTGAATATAATGCAATGTTGGTAGCCTGTCCATTCTTGTATGCCATTAGTTTATGTGCCACATTTGTGTAATTAATAACTATGGTCAAAGGTCTGGAATTGGGGGATTACACAATAGGCTGTCTTTGTATGGGGGAATGCTGGGAGGATGTTCAAATCAGCTGTCCGACTAACTGCAAACAAATTGAGGGCGCTATGAAATTGTTCCAGGTAGGCAAAAATATCCGCCATAATCAAGTTCAGAAAAATTTGGCTGACATACACGTCATCTGGCGTAAGATGGTTGACCAGTCACTAAAACCATTCAACTGCAACTGCAAGGGTTGTGTACATAGAGGAATAAAAGTGCACTGCTCATTCAATCATGAGGCAGCCCAAATTAACACTTTCAGTGACCACCTCACTCAGTACACTTCAGCCATATATTGGGCACTTTTTAAAATTGTAGAAAAGCACTCTATTCATTTGGCCTTTATTAAAAAGGAATCCTAAAACCATCTCAACTCCTTACCAGCCGCCAAATTGGCGCACAGGTTGCTAAATGATTCACATACAATCTCTACCTAAACAGGTACCCATTTACTAGTGGGTGATGAGAAGCATTTATAGTCACACCTCTTGCCAAGAACACCATGTAGGTTTGAATGCCAGTCAGGGCATTTTGTTAGTCGTGACACTTGTCTGGGTTCAAACCCACACTCTGATGACTCAGCTCAGGGAGCCTACACAAAACAAGCAGTGTGAAAAAAAAAGTTTTAAATTGAAACAACTAGAGGTGGAAATGAGATTTTAGTTCTTTACCGAGTGTGGCAGGGAGTTTATACAAAATGGAAGGTTCGAGTGTGGCCTTGGCGCACTGACCACAGCATCCCTGTTGCCAGAACTAAGCACTTGCACCGTTCGCTATCATAGCGAACAGTTCAAGTTCATAGTTCAGGCAATGCTGTTTTGCTAAATTATGCACAATTATGCACGTTTTTGCATTTTGCAATTTTGTTTTGAATCACAGTGCTTGATAAATGTAACAATGACTTACATTTTTGATGACTCCCCTGAGAGACAATCTTGTGTTTTTTCTCCTTGGCCTGGGCCTCTGGCACTGTCAGTATTTTTGCATCTTAGCAGCTTCACATCTTTGGGTACGTGAAAGGCATAAGTTCTATAAATCTGTTACAAAACATTGACAAAAAAAGAATGAAATAAAGAAAAGTACTGAGCTGCCGTATGTTTTGAAGGGTGTACAGGGTGTATGTGCCTTTTAAGAGAAGCTCCAAGGTCAAAATTAAATTTGTCAATGTAAATCATTTTCAAATAATGATAGACATTTTACAAAAATAGTAAAATAGTTCAAGTCTCTAACCTCACGTTAAAATGGGTAAAATGCCAGGGCGTGGTATCCATTTGTAGTTCTAGGGACATGAACAGTGCTCTGATTATCGCTGCTAATCTCAGTCATGCAAAATCCTTTTAAAAATGGCTGTGACCGAGAGATTTGACAAGATGTCTGCATGAGAAATCAAGAATTAGGGCTACAGCTCTTGGTAACTATATAATTACCCTTGAGTCATATTTGACTTTGATGCACTTTGAGGTAAGCTTGTTCCTGGGGTACTTAATTAAGTAGTGCTTTCCCCTCCGAAGTCTAGATGAGAAGCTCTCCCGGTCCTCTGTTTTAATAATGAGATCAACAATCTCCAGTGTTTCACGAAGCCCTCTGGCTTTGAACACACGACCACACTGATGCGGTTCTGTCAAAACTTTAAACTTGAAGAGAGACATCTGTAGTGTATTTTAAAAAATCAAAGCAAGAAAAGTTTGAATAACTGTTACATCAATTGTTATGAAACTATTCTACTGTTAAAGGCCCTGTACACTATTGGTAAGATCGAAAAACACAATGTTCACAGATTCACACATAACTTACATGATTTAAAGTAAGTAATGGTAGAAAGGGTTTCTTAAAATATTTCTTCCTAAATTGCTATCATTTCTGAGAAACGAGTAAAACAATAGTAATTATCGCGGGCGATAATTTGGAAAAACAGAAAACACATAAAGTAGGCCTATTGTATGGAAAAGGTGATGAATGTAATCTATTCTGGCCTTAATGCTACAGTCAAATTCCCCTAACTCATTAATGTCATCAAGTCACTACCTAGCACCGGCACCATGGAGGAGGCCTTGCACCATGGAGGAGGCCTTGCACCATGGAGGAGGCCTTGCACCATGGAGGAGGCCTTGCACCATGGAGGAGGCCTTGCACCATGGAGGAGGCCTTGCACCATGGAGGAGGCCTTGCACCATGGAGGAGGCCTTGCACCATGGAGGAGGCCTTGCACCATGGAGGAGGCCTTGCACCATGGAGGAGGCCTTGCACCATGGAGGAGGCCTTGCACCATGGAGGAGGCCTTGCACCATGGAGGAGGCCTTGCACCATGGAGGAGGCCTTGCACCATGGAGGAGGCCTTGCACCATGGAGGAGGCCTTGCACCATGGAGGAGGCCTTGCACCATGGAGGAGGCCTTGCACCATGGAGGAGGCCTTGCACCATGGAGGAGGCCTTGCACCATGGAGGAGGCCTTGCACCATGGAGGAGGCCTTGCACCATGGAGGAGGCCTTGCACCATGGAGGAGGCCTTGCACCATGGAGGAGGCCTTGCACCATGGAGGAGGCCTAGCACCATGGAGGAGGCCTTGCACCATGGAGGAGGCCTTGCACCATGGAGCTAGGCCTAGCACCAAAGAGGAGGCCTTGCACCATGGAGGAGGCCTAGCACCATGGAGGAGGCCTTGCACCATGGAGGAGGCCTTGCACCATGGATGAGGCCTTGCACCATGGAGGAGGCCTTGCACCATGGAGGATCGAGGCCTAGCACCATGGAGGAGGCCTTGCACCAGGGAGGAGGCCTTGCACCATGGAGGAGGCCTTGCACCATGGAGGAGGCCTAGCACCATGGAGGAGGCCTTGCACCATGGAGGAGGCCTTGCACCATGGAGGAGGCCTTGCACCATGGAGGAGGCCTTGCACCATGGAGGAGGCCTTGCACCATGGAGGAGGCCTTGCACCATGGAGGAGGCCTTGCACCATGGAGGAGGCCTTGCACCATGGAGGAGGCCTAGCACCATGGAGGAGGCCTTGCACCATGGAGGAGGCCTTGCACCATGGAGCTAGGCCTAGCACCAAAGAGGAGGCCTTGCACCATGGAGGAGGCCTAGCACCATGGAGGAGGCCTTGCACCATGGAGGAGGCCTTGCACCAGGGAGGAGGCTTTGCACCATGGAGGAGGCCTTGCACCATGGAGGAGGCCTAGCACCATGGAGGAGGCCTTGCACCATGGAGGAGGCCTTGCACCATGGAGGAGGCCTTGCACCATGGAGGAGGCCTTGCACCATGGAGGAGGCCTTGCACCATGGAGGAGGCCTTGCACCATGGAGGAGGCCTTGCACCATGGAGGAGGCCTTGCACCATGGAGGAGGCCTAGCACCATGGAGGAGGCCTTGCACCATGGAGGAGGCCTTGCACCATGGAGCTAGGCCTAGCACCAAAGAGGAGGCCTTGCACCATGGAGGAGGCCTAGCACCATGGAGGAGGCCTTGCACCATGGAGGAGGCCTTGCACCATGGATGAGGCCTTGCACCATGGAGGAGGCCTTGCACCATGGAGGATCGAGGCCTAGCACCATGGAGGAGGCCTTGCACCAGGGAGGAGGCCTTGCACCATGGAGGAGGCCTTGCACCATGGAGGAGGCCTAGCACCATGGAGGAGGCCTTGCACCATGGAGGAGGCCTTGCACCATGGAGGAGGCCTTGCACCATGGAGGAGGCCTTGCACCATGGAGGAGGCCTTGCACCATGGAGGAGGCCTTGCACCATGGAGGAGGCCTTGCACCATGGAGGAGGCCTTGCACCATGGAGGAGGCCTTGCACCATGGAGGAGGCCTTGCACCATGGAGGAGGCCTTGCACCATGGAGGAGGCCTTGCACCATGGAGGAGGCCTTGCACCATGGAGGAGGCCTTGCACCATGGAGGAGGCCTTGCACCATGGAGGAGGCCTTGCACCATGGAGGAGGCCTTGCACCATGGAGGAGGCCTTGCACCATGGAGGAGGCCTTGCACCATGGAGGAGGCCTTGCACCATGGAGGAGGCCTTGCACCATGGAGGAGGCCTAGCACCATGGAGGAGGCCTTGCACCATGGAGGAGGCCTTGCACCGTGGAGGAGGCCTTGCACCGTGGAGGAGGCCTTGCACCGTGGAGGAGGCCTCGCACCGTGGAGGAGGCCTCGCACCGTGGAGGAGGCCTTGCACCGTGGAGGAGGCCTTGCACCGTGGAGGAGGCCTTGCACCGTGGAGGAGGCCTTGCACCGTGGAGGAGGCCTTGCACCATGGAGGAGGCCTTGCACCATGGAGGAGGCCTTGCACCATGGAGGAGGCCTTGCACCATGGAGGAGGCCTTGCACCATGGAGGAGGCCTTGCACCATGGAGGAGGCCTTGCACCATGGAGGAGGCCTTGCACCATGGAGGAGGCCTTGCACCATGGAGGAGGCCTTGCACCATGGAGGAGGCCTTGCACCATGGAGGAGGCCTTGCACCATGGAGGAGGCCTTGCACCATGGAGGAGGCCTTGCACCATGGAGGAGGCCTTGCACCATGGAGGAGGCCTTGCACCATGGAGGAGGCCTTGCACCATGGAGGAGGCCTTGCACCATGGAGGAGGCCTTGCACCATGGAGGAGGCCTTGCACCATGCCAGCACCCCCGGATCTGCATGCTACTACTAGCTTGTCAAAAAGTAGTGATGCACTTGGGACGACCCAGGCCCGCCCAGCTGCTGAGTGAACCTTCTGTTACACAAGAAAAACCACTTACGAGAACATAGAAGATTTCTCATCAATCAAGCACGAAAACAATGAATAGCATCAAACAATCAGTGTAAAGCATGATCAAAAACAATCCAACCTAAGACTGAGTAAGACTACGTATGAGATCCAAGTTCCGTATAAGCTTTCAACTTCGGAGCGTTTTCTCGATCCCTCGGTTTTCTAGTAATCGATTAATGTGAGAGTCGATTTCGAGTGAACGAATTTTCCAAAATGGCGGCCTCCATGAGACTTGCTGGTTCCCGTAGCTTCGTTTTAAAATCAATGTTGTCATGCATGCAATTCAACAAACCAATTCAAAGATTGTGCATCAAAAGGGGAATTTCAAGAAGCAGTTGCTTGGCAGGTACAGTCAGCTGTTTTTCTTTTTGTGTGGCTTTGCTACAATCTCAGTTTACGTTAGCCCAGTTTTCGGACTACCGTGACTGGCAGCAGTGGCAGTGTAGACGTAGTGGCATTCGACTCCAAACGAGTTTAGTTTACGCACACAGTCAATGGCCTCAACAACGTCTTTTTAAACATTTGGACAACTTGCATATGTCCTGTATATAGAGTCCGAGTGAATGCAATGTGTTTGTTGGTACCTGTCATGCCTGTGAAAAAATGCCCTGCATTTGGCTTGCACGATTTGACTATTTAATAATGTTTACAACTTTTTATTAATAAAATTAATATTATTATTAATGGAAATATATTAATTATTAGCAACAAAATAACTGTTTTGCGGGCAGATCGTATAGCGCCCCCTTTTCTGCGTATACGAGTACCCAACATCATTTAAAGTATTAAAAGTACCTTGTGCTATGGCCTACGGGACAGTGTGCCCGCATGCCCGCTAATCAAGTAACCAGGTAACATGTTCCACGTTTAAATGGCCGCTGCCCTATTTTTTTTTTTTTTAATTCACCCCCCCCCAAAAAAAATTACTCAGGCTAAAACTATGACGTTTGTTTCGCTATTGTCTCCATGATAAATTCTCACCGTTATTCAGAATTCTCGCCTTTCGGTAACAAATATGGCTGCTTCCACAGGTCACTAACGGTATGCTGCATGCAATGCTGGTCCACGACATGCAACGGTTCATACATGGAAGTGGCTGCTTGCAATGTATACAAATTATGAACCGTTAGTTTATCGTGAACCAGCATTGCGCGCAGCTCACCATTGATAACCAGCATACGACTATCATGTTGGAGAAACCAAACTGGTAAACATGTGGAAGCAGCCACATTTGTTACTAAAAGGCGAGAATTATGAATAACGATGAGATTTTATATTGATTTTTGCAATTTTTGTTGCGGCGCGGATTTTCTAGACCCATGCATTGGTCAATGAAAGTACAAAGAACACTAAAGCCTAGGCCAAAATTCGGCCCATCAAGGATGGATCCATGGTGGATTAAGCTCTTTAAGCTCAATCGATGCATGTCATTAGTTTTGTGCTTAGCAGTTTATGGATACATTGTGCAAATATTCTTCATAACTGTCAATGAAACTCAGTTTGATAACCCATAATTAAGACGTTTTCTCATTTTACAGATTTTGATAGTTCATACTATGTAATTTGTTAATGGTCACATTTCTGAAGCACGATCAGACCATTGGACGCGGTTGGAAAGGCCGTTATGTAATGGCCGATCATCAACCCATCATACCCATGTCTGGTCGAACAGAAGGCATCCCAGAGTGAGATGAAAAGCCTCATGACAATTCAGTATAATCTGTCTAATATACAAAATCTTGGCTTAATGTGAAAGAAACATGTCTACAACAACCTTACAACACATGTAGGCATATACATGTAGGCACAAATCCATCCAAAGAGTTAATCTGTTCATTGTTTGCAGTGCCTTTTGAACAAGGCCACTAAACCACAACCACTGGACCTCCATGAGACAGTCCCTAAATGTACGTGCAATCTGCTAAGTGTCTCATTGCACTTGGCGTGTTGACATTACCAATTACTGAAAAACAAATGCCAGTGTTTTAGCCTGCCGCTGTGTGCTGCATAAGAATTTTGCATGTTATTGTGTCCTCAGAAGTTACTGATCTTAGCCTTGCAGGGACATGTTGCATTTGGATTGGGCGCTTTGGGTTATGAAAAGCGTTTGTTAGGAAATGGATATGGTTGGAAAGATGTTTTAAAATTAGAATAGGCCTATAGGGCCTAATGATTCTTACAAATATAACTTGAAATTGTGAAGTTTTCCTTTTACTTTGTGAACTAAAATAGTCTGCTATTTTGTAGAACCAAATTTGTGACTTCACTTTAAGCGCCAAAAGCGCCTTGCCAACCATATTCATTTCATGACAAATGCATAGTCCAAAATCGCCAGTCTGCAGGCACTGTGTCCCTTTAAAGTGTCTCTCTCAAGGACACATGTGACAAGCCTGGGATTCAAACTCCCATTGTGACGACTCGGCCACCACAACTTGAATTTGATTTTTAAAAACCATTTATGTGTAAATTTGTATCATGTACTTACCAATACCTACTATGTTGCAACGCTGGTGGCACAGGTGCTCATAGCTATTTTGTAGAGCACACCCATAGTTCTACCTGTATTTTACCATTGAAGGGGGGATCTTGCTGGAGTTACATAATGCAGGGTATTCAGCAATTACTAAAAAATTACTATACAGGGATTGTCAGCGTAAAGTAAAAAGCTTCATGTAAACTTATTTTTTTTTGTAATGTTGATTTAGGAGTAGAAGGAACAAGACTTTTGATGCCTGCACTGTCACCTACCATGGAGGAAGGAACAATCCTCAAATGGCTGAAACAAGAAGGTACATTTTGTAATCGATGATGTATCTGTTCAAACAATTGTCAATAAAATATCAGCTCGGCTGTCATGGCTGTATACTTTGATTTGTTCCTAATGCCTTACTGTGGGATTGGTACTGTGAGTAGCAAACAAATAAGGTGGTCCAGTAAGGTTTGCTGAGACGGTAATACCGTATAATAATCTCTTATGAGTTAAGATGGTTCTGGAAAGAGCCGGTGGATTTAACAACCTGATGTTTTGATCGGTATGCTGTGATGATGCATGCTGCTTAAGAACATTACTAAGGATGAGGTATAGCTTGAAGATACGCATTATGGAACTAAGGGAGGACATCAAATTCTAACTTGAGGTTAACCTTGACGGCCCTCTGGGTAACTCAAGGTTTGTAGGTCTCTTGAGTTTGTGAATGGGAGAAGCCTCCTACTGTCAGTGACTCTTGGCAACATTTTCCAGTGAGTTGACCAACCATTTGAAACCATTCGACTGCCAAGGTTGTGTACGGTGGCACAACTGTGCACAGAACTAACTGTGTACTGTGTACATGCATTCCCTCATGCTATCATAATTGCAGGCTGGCATAGTTTATCTATCATTCAAAACCACTGTGAATGGTATTGAATGGTCAGACAGTAAGATGGTTAATACAATACCTGTAGGTCAAACTTTATTTACAGATTAGTGGGGGATTACACTGATAATACACATAACTTGTCTCATTGTCCTGCTGGCATGATCTGCCAGCTCCAGCTCTGGTCATGTACAGGTGTATATACTGGTGATGAAACCCAGTGGTGTGCAATGACCTGTAGATAATGAGCTGCTTTCTTTTCAATAGGAAGGTACCTTGATGTACCTGGAGGGCCCACAAGGTTTAAGGTTAAAATTTGAAGTCCTCCCTAATTTAACAGAAAATATATTTGGTACATTGTACAAGTATTTTGTGCAGAAAGGGGGTTGACCTACATATACAAGTATTACAGTGAATTGGATTATGCATGTTTTCAAAAAGTGTGTAAGGGTGAATCATTTTGAACTTGGGGAAGAAGATTGTTCCATAATTAGGGAGATTTACAGGAAGAGCTATATCCTCTGCTCGTCATAATGTGTTTGCAATGAATTTGGATATATAATTTCATACTACCTTGGTTTGTGTGCTGTAGGTGATGTAATAGCTGCTGGTGATGCATTGTGTGAGATAGAGACAGATAAAGCCACACTCACATTAGATGCTGATGATGATGGCATACTTGCTAAAATACTGGTAAGGTATCTCTGCTTCCAGTTTGAATCAGTAGCTTGTTGTTTGTTTGTTCTGTATGCACATAGTATACAAATAAGATATAAGTATACAAATAAGAGGGTACCAGACTACTGCTGTTACGTTCGTTCTCCAAACCGTATTTCAAATGCACATATTTTGTTCATTACACCGGGTTCGAGGTTGTTAAGCAGCTCGTTTAAATCAATGGTAGTCAATGTATTCAGGGTACCAGGGTATCCATGCACTAGTACATTGGTTGCTAGGCTATCGTTGAATAGTTCTTTTGGTCGGTGAACATGTACAAGAGTAAAACTACACAACACCATGTGACACGCTCTCGGCCAATCAACAGATAGAATCAAAGGAAGGGGTGTTATAATCTGAATTGTAGCATCTTGGATATTCTAGGTCTAGAGTAAGGGAGAACCCAGGACACACATGGTCGTGTGTATGGGTAGGTGAACACATTCAAACCAGGAACCTATAACAAAAGAGGACATTAGGGTCCCTGGTTCGGTAAAGGTCCCCAGTTGGAAAGTGTGTACAAAACCAAGTGTTTACACACTTACACAAATGGATCAGGGCGGTTTGAGAGACTAAGAAATCCTGGTTCAATTTTGTGTACAAAACTAAGTAATATGGTGTGGTGTGTGTCCTTCCCTGTTCCCTCTTCATCTCTTTGAGTTTCTAATAAATGGAGGTTTCAGTCTTAATACTTGATGGAGGCAATGGAAGTGATTGCCCTCAGTCGTTACCTTGGTGCCCCTTGAAATGACTTGGTTGAAAAAAAAAATTCCATTATTTGGCCACGTATGGAGTTATCCTTAGCAGGAAAAAAGTGCCTGGTCCTCCTTGAATATCTTTTACATATTTGGGTTGAACACAGACAAATTTACTAGAACGGGATTTGAATCTGCGACTTCAGGAAACATAAGCCAACTGAGCTATCTAGCCCTATGTTGTTGGTCTCCCTATTTTGTCAATATCTTTGTTCGGGGGTGCCAGTCAGAAGCTATATAACCTGTTACTGCCATGTAGCCAGGGATCACACCTAAGTTGACAATACAAACTGGGAAGCAGCAGGAGAGGGATCACCTTAACGGGATGTGACTTTTCAATTCAACTATCAAGTAATAAACCACAGGGAAACTGACTGGGTTGATATACAAATGTTTCTCTTGGGGTTTATTTCTTGATATGTTGTTTTTCTATAAATCAATTCTAAAAAATTTGATTATTTCCTTTTTCTTGTCAACTTTTCGCAAATGAATTTAAGTTTTACTGAAAAATACTCGTATAGAGAAGTTTTATTATTGGATAAATTCTCTTACAGGTACCTGAGGGCACCTCAGGTGTCAAGATCAGCTCGTTGATTGCTCTTCTAGTTGCAGAGGGGGAAGACCACACAGCTGTTGAAATGCCAGGGGAGACTGAAGCACCAAAGCAGGCAGATACAGTTGCAGATGGGCAGATACATGTAGAAGGGGTGTCAGATACAACTCAATTTTCAAGTATGAGACATTCAGTTGGAAAGGACGGGTAGGTAGAATGCTTCCTCCACTGTGTAGGATGTTGCATGATCGGGCAGCAAATTTATGTTCTGCAGCACACGTCGGCTATGGAGTCAACAGTTAAGGGATAGGGTAGAACAGCCTATCCCTTAACTGTTGACTCCTTAGCCGACGTGTGCTGCAGAAAAAAAAATTGCGATCGGGCAGTAAGTTTCCAACTCGGACATCATTAAGAGCAACACAAAACTTGAAAGTGGTAGTGAAGAGAATTTTAGGGTTGATATACGTGGGAAATTCTGATGATGAAGGAAGACGATAAAGAAAGCATAAGATGTAAAGTTGATGATACTTTTAGACTTGCAAAATGGCTGTAAGAAGTGTCAATCTAGATATTTTGGGACACAATGAATTTTAGTGGATTTCCTGGAAAACGTGTGGATATGAAATTTATATCAAAAGGAGCCTGGCATTCTAAAGGATTCAGCAAACTGAACCCTGTAATATTATCTCATCATTTTTAGTTTCCAAGCTGAAGAATATTGATCATTACTTTGCTTTGTCTTTTGTTTTTGACAGAGATGCATTATCACCTGCAGTAAGGCAACTCTTAGACACTCATAATCTTCCAGCTGGTGATATACCATCAACTGGACCTCATGGAAGACTACTGAAAGGGTACGAGTAGATGCTGTATTGATTTCTCTGGCATTATGATTTACACTGGCATTCAGTGTTTGTAAAAGAAATCTTACCATTCCTAAACAATTCTGGGCTGTAAACAAAGTTGTGCTGTTCCCCATTATTTCACAAATAAAAAAACTAAATAACTCTCCCCAAAATGTCATGAGTTAAAAAAAAAGGTCTGTTGCTGTGTGCCAAACGTATGTAACACAAGCATCAAAGGCAAGACTAAAGTATGGCTCCATGGTTGTGTGTTAGAGATTAAAGTCTGGACATCACTAATGTACATGTAGTCATCGCTGTTGTCGTCTCACAAAAACACATTGGAATGTCAACACTGTAAATCTCTATGTTCTCCCATTGTTCTGACCATTTGTTATTGTTTTTTAGTTTCAATTTGTTTCGGACTCAAAATCAAATCAAGACTTTCTGAGTGTGTTGAACCACCCAGATCCCAATTGTTAATAGTTTGACACACTTACTCAAACACACACAGGGTGTCAGTAGAGTATTAATACTTCATCGCATCAGTGCAACAAGGTCGTAACTCCAATTTCAATTGTTTGTTGTAAATCACTTTTTAAGGTTTGGGGAGGTTTCAATCAATCACTGGTTGTTTGAGACAAATTCACTTGTACATAGGAATTACAAAGAAAGTGATAATAAAAACATGAAAAGTTATATCTGCACTTCATTACCTATAAAACAAGTTTTATGCCTTAATTACTATGGTAATTGTTGATACCACCTTGCACGGACAATACACACGATTTTAGATTGATCAAAAGGTCGTATCTTGAAGATACGACTTTGTTGCACAAACCTGCATCGCGTGCAATCGATGGGGAATAACGTCCTTGTTGCTCGGACCACGTTAAAAAATTATGACGTCATTTATTGTTAATGACCTGTATCTTTTTATTTACTTTTTTTTAGACAAAATATTTACCCTTTATGTTCTCTTTATCTAAACTGCCCTCTATTGAAATTTGCCAGGCGTTGTGTGCACATTTCTTATTCTGCATAAACTTAGTTTAGGAGTGACGTCAAAGGTCACATAATTTAATGGCGATGTATGCACACACTGCTGGGCAGAAACTTAAAGTTTGGGTATCACTGGGATGTCTGTGGGCACATTGTCTATTCTGTTGGTACATGTAAGTCATTGTATCACAAACGTACATATCTGCTGCATGCCCTAAGTTTTCACTAGTTTTGACACATATGTTTGTGTGTAAATTTTTAAAAAGTGACACATTTCATCGTTCAAAAGCATTTCTTATGACAGAAACCTTTCATTCTGAGAAGATCTTAGAATGTATGTAACAGCCAAGTCCAACTATTAAATTTTCAATGCAACTCCTATGGGCTTCTGGTCATCAGTGGAAGTAGTTTGTGTGAAGTGGGCGTGGAACTATGGGGAAGGAATAAGTAATTCCTGGGGACAAAAATTTACCAAAGATTATGTATTGAGGACAGTTTAATAATGTGCTACTTTTTGTCTTTTAATGTACAGGGATGTTTTGAAGTTCATCCAAGAGGGAGGTGCAAAGGCAGCGCCCTCTATAGACTCAACCAAGCCAACCCCAGTACCAGAACCAGTACCTGTCTCACAGCCAAAGGTTATGCCATTACCCACCAATATCCAACAACAGGTGTGTAAGTGACACCCAGGTGTCAATGCTGGATTCAGTTTTCACAAATAAATATCCTGGGGAATTGTCCTCATGCTGGTCTTCAGAAACAGATCTAGGCCTCTGTAGAGTAAAAGTTAAGGTCTGAGTAATGGTGATAATACCACTTGATTTGGATAATAGTATTAATGTTGGGCGGGATCGGTTAATCTGCACGATCAACCGATCGCGCTACCTATCAACCGATCGCGCTGCGCTATTGAAAGATCTATTGGTCACGTTAGCAATCGGTGATCGCGCAACAATGTTGGTCGATCGCGCAACAATCGGTCGATCGCGCAACAATTGGTCGATCGCAGCCAAACTTCATAATCGGTCGATCGCACAACAATCGGTCGATCGCGCAACAAACATTAACACAGTAACTAAACATTTATACCATGCTGAAATCTGCCTGCACTTTGTTCCTACCCCTTGAAAATGTTGTCTAAACAGTCAGACAGGTAAAGTTGCAATATTGAAAATTTAGCTTGCGGTTGACATCCATGTAAATAATCTCTCTTGTGATAATTGATAAGTAATGGTTCTGGCCTTGAGATTAACTCTCAACATTTTGTTGAATGGGTTTTGAGGTTTCAAGCAGTGTACTCTACTCATCTTCAGGAGATATGGTTTTTAATCTTGCATCCTCTGTTTTGCCAAAGACTAAAACATTTTGTTTTTTTCTCTGAACCAAGTTTGACAGATTATGCTGTTTCAAAACAGAAAAAATAATATGAAAAAACCCACCAAAACACAACAACAATAAAACAGTTTTGTGTTGGTCGTGCGCAACGCGCAAATACTTGTATTATGCAAATTGATTGTATACAACAGGTAACTTCATTTGTATTTTTCATTTTACTATTACGTTCATAGATTGTTTTTGTTCAGTAGTTTCTACAGTGTATATTTGACATTATTGTTTTATAATCATTGCAGGAAACATACACAGATATTGACCTGTCTAACATTAGGAAAGTCATAGCCAAGAGATTGACTGAATCTAAGGTGAGAAAGTTGTCATTGGTTGGATAAACTAGCCAATCACAGCTCTTATTATATATCACATGATGAACTAATGATCAAATTGAAAGGTTGAGCCCATGAGTTGAATCCATACACTTTCTGCTTTTAAAAAGTGAACTCTTCACTAACTTCTCTACTTAGTTTTCCAGAATAAATAAAAAAAACCTGTGAAAGTTTAAACTTGATCATAGTTTTAAAAAACACATATGTTTTCACTGTTTTTAACATCAAGTTTTGGTCTTATGAGATCAAAACTAATTGTTTTATTTATGTCTAAAAAACTGAAGTATTTCAAATACAATATTTCATGGGAAGTTTTCCATCATGACCATATTTATACCTTTAACTAGCAATTTGGCCAGCGGATCATTGTTAAAGACACTGGACACTATTGGTAATTACTCAAAATAATTGTTAGCATAGAAACTTACTTGGTAACAAGCAATGGAGAGCTGTTGATAGTATAAAACATTGTGAGAAACGGCTCCCTCTGAAGTAACGTTGTTTTTGAGAAAGAAGTAATTTCTCAGTAAAAAATTTGAATTGATGTCTCGAAATTGAAATCAAGCATCTGAAAGCACACAACTTCATGTGGCAACATGGACAAGGGTGTTTTTTCTTCCATTATTATCTCGCAACTTCGACGACCAATTGAGTTCAAAGTTTCACAGGTTTGTTATTTTGTGCATATGTTGAGATACACCAAGTGAGAAGACTGGTCTTTGACAATTACCAAAGATGTCCAGTGTCTTTAGGGAAAACGCTGTTTTCATAAGAAATCTAAACGTATTTTGATTACTTGCTTGTGCAGAGAACTATTCCACACAGCTATGCCAGTGCTGAGTGCAACATGGACAAGATTATGAGCCTGAGGAAAGAACTGAAGAAGGATGGAGTTAAAGTCTCCGTAAATGACTTCATCATCAAAGCAGCTGCAGTAGCTCTCAAGGTATGACTTGCTTTTTATTTTTATGTGTGGGGAGACGCCAATCACAAGGCCCTCAAACAGGCCACTCAGGGTGAAGGCTAAAAAGGGGGAAGGGGTAAAATAAGAGGAAAACAAAAAGTAGAAAAATGACCGTTGATATTGCGTTTGAATTGGTACAGGTTTTATGAGGCAAGGAAGCAAGATACAGGAAGTGAATTCCAAACTAAGGCAGTAAGTGGGAAGAAGCTTGATGAGTACCACTGAGTATTAGCTTTGGGGACAGTTCTAGTATAAGGATGTGAATGGCAGAGAAACGTATAGTGCCATCGTTTTGCCATAATTGGTAAAAACAAAACGTCATAAAATGTGCTGCGCAAGTCCATAGAGGAGTCTCACAACTTGACGCTCTCTGGGTTTAGTTCCTAAGGAAACACTCCCTTAGAATTGGAGACCGATTACAGACACTCGGAATCTTTTAGTCTCATGGTCTGTGTCCAAGAATTCATTTCAAGGCAGCTGCAGTTGCTCTCAAGGTGTTGCTCTACATATACATGAGTAGATTGATCATAACATTGAATACTCATTGATGGCCACTAAAGCTTTAACAATCGCATACAGTTGACATGCAAATAGATAACCTCACATCTTCATTATATTTGACAGGAATTGCCAGATGTAAATGCTTCATGGTCTGGAAATGAAGCTAAAAAGTTATCAGATATTGATATATCAGTTGCTGTGGCAACAGATAAAGGTCTGATCACTCCCATTGTCAAAAATGCTATTGGTAAAGGATTGGTTGAAATCTCAGAGAATGTTAAGGTAAGAATCAAAGTCATTCAGCGTTGACGTTGCTATGGGAATATTTCATTTTGTTTTAATATATTTTTAGTTTGTGATAACGTTTACCTTACTCTGTAGATTGTTCTTGCAAGAACTTATCCTGCTATTTATTGTGTCTACTGTCATGGAGTAGATTTGGAATTGGGAGACTACTGAGTTCAAATAAGAACTGGATTAGGAAAACATGGAGTCTACAGATTTATAGCTCTGATAAGAACTCGTCCTGTTGTTTATCTACTACCTATTGTATAGATAGAAACATTTTGTGACTTCTTTTTTCACTTAGTGGATCATATTTATCTGTGTTATCTTAATTTGTTTTATCAGTCAACAAGTTCATTACTACAATATAATTTAGATAAATTTATCATGTTCTCAAACTGAGCTACTGTTGTCTCTTTTACTTATATAGGATCTAGCAACTAGAGCTAGAGAAGGCAAACTACAACTCAATGAGTTTCAAGGAGGCTCCTTCAGGTAAGTTTTTTAGCTCGGCAATAAACCTTTCTTATGGATCTACACAGTCTTAACCAAGCTCATGTAAAGAAAAGCAATTGCAAGCTTTGGTCAGTCTCTCGGTCTCAATCTTACTTTTAGAATCCCAGAACGTATTTTTTCTTGGTCTTGTTCACAGACAAGATCTTGGTCTTGGCCGCATTATCAGAACTCTAGGTCCTTCTTGTGGTTGTGGACACAGACCCACTGGTCTTGGTATTGGTCCTAACCTTATATGTATTGGTCACAGGCCTCCAGTTCGTGGTCTCAGTTTCACTCTCAGGGCCCCTAAGGTGTCTATCATAGTCTGGATTTGGGTCATAGGTCTCAAGCTCTTCGTCTCAGTCTCATACTCAGACACCTAAGTCTCTTTCATACTCTTGATCTTAGTCACATACCTACTGATCTTGGTATTGGTCCTGACCTTCCAAGTCTTGGTCACAGATCTCAAGCTCTTGGTCTCAGTCTCATACTCAGACACCTAAGTCTCTTTCATACTCTTGATCTTAGTCACATACTTACTGATCTTGGTATTGGTCCTGACCTTCCAAGTCTTGGTCACAGATCTCAAGCTCTTGGTCTCAGTTCTCGTTTCAGACACCTAAGTCTCTTCATACTCTTGATCTTAGTCACATACCTACTGATCTTGGTATTGGTCCTGGCCGAAGTCTTGGTCACAGATCTCAAGCTCTTGGTCTCAGTCTCGTTCTCAGACACCTAAGTCTCTGTCATAGTCTTGATCTTAGTCACAGCCCTTTACTGATCTTGTTCTCGGTCGGATTATCACACCTATAGGTCCTTGTCATTGTTTTGATTTTGGTCTCAGATTCTCTGATTGATCTTGGTATTGGTCCTAACCTTATACGTATTGGTCACAGGCCTCCAGTTCTTGGTCTCAGTTTCACTCTAAGGGCCCCTAAGGTGTCTATCATAGTCTGGATTTGGGTCACATACTTGCAAATCCTGGTCTTTTGTCCTGGACCTAGAGGTCTTTGTCTTGTCCGTTCTTGGTCAGGTCACAGACTTGCTGGTTTTGGTGTCTGTCTTAGGAACAAACCTCCAAGTATTGGTCTTGTCTTGGTCCCTGACTTGCAGGATTCGGTGATGGTTCTTGGTTAGAGGCCTGTAGATCTTGGGTTTTAATTGGCCTCAGACCCGGTGGATATTTGTCTCAGTGTCAGCCTTAGCTCTTTAATTTGCTCCTGGTCTGAACCTGCAGGTCTTGGTGCCAGTGTTTCACAGACCTCCATGTCTTTGCTGTGGTCTGGGTTGACCTAGGGGTCTTGGTCTTGGTCTCAGTCATAGGTCTCCAAGTCTTGGGTTTGTAGTCACTGTACATGTACCACCAGGTCTTGGGTGCAGGGATACAAGGTGGCCAATGGGAGCGCAAATTTAGTCCATCTGTTCTTGCACATATTTTATGTAAAATGTCCAAATGAAGATGGTTTGTTTTTATTATTTTAGTTAAGCCCCTTTCTGCCATAGTCTTATCATCATATGTGTTCTATCTATTGATGTATTTTTGTTTAGTGTGAGGGCCACAAATGATCTAAATGTGCTGAATGGATCACTCCTAACATCGTATCCTGATCAACTATTATGTTTTTATCATTATACTAATGTGATTTTTTGATAGTATTTCCAATCTGGGCATGTTCGGGATCAGTGAGTTCAGTGCCGTCATCAATCCACCACAAGCCTGCATCCTTGCTATTGGTTCAGCTCGTATGACTCTCAACCAATCAATGAAGCCACAGGCTATGACCACAGTCATGCTCTCTAGCGACAGCGGGTCGTCACCGATGCACTCGCTGCAACGTTTCTTCAATCCTTTAAGAAAAATATGGAAAATCCATTACGACTGGGCATCTTATGATTTAAAAAATACACCGCAATAGAATTAAAAAAAATTATAGAACAGTTTTTTGTTCATCTTTGGTATCTGGTTTTGCCAAGATTTTATAGAACTTTTGAAACTTGATAGGATAAGTGTGTATCAAACACTCAGGATACAAAAGTGATCAAAAAGTAATTAAAATTTGGTAACTGCCATTTGTGAGTAAAGAGCAGGATTTCAACAATGAATAGTTGTTCTCTTTGAAGCTAAAAGTGAGCAAAGTAGTAACACTAATGATGAATCTAATTAGTAGTTACTTTTAGCAAGCTGTTGAAGTGTTGGCAGAGGTAGTAAATGCCAGTGTGTACTTGTACATATCAGATCATTTTATAATGGCTAGTTTTGGTGGAATATATGTTTAATTTGCATTGCCGGGGGATAAAGAATAGCAGTTGTGTTTTACCCATACACCAATGTGTGTTAAGCACTGTATACTCGTACTTTCCCAAGTCATGTGGAAAAAATCCCCCAAATCCACAGGACATTACTCGAGTGGGATTCGAACCCACAACCTTTGCCATTCTAGCGCAGATGTCATACCGCTAGATCAATGAGCTTGCCCAGGCAAAGGTCCTGAGTCGGGGATTACAAAATAACCCCCGGAAAAGGGATATTACGAGCATGAATTCTAGTACAGTATGTCCCTCTTTGTACGAGTGAAACAAAGTGAGCATGGTAGGTGCATACCTGTGCATGCTGCACAATTGAATGTCCAGGCGGATGTTCACATCAGCCGTCCAACTGACTGCAACAAATTTAGGAGGCTCCGAAGTTGTTTCGGGCATTAAATGCCGCCCATCAGTCATGAAAAATTTGGCATCGATGTTTGGCAGTCTTTACCAGAAGGGGGGGGGGGGGAGAAAATGTCTGGTTAGGCCACTGGTGTATGGGTAAAACACAACTCATAAGTCAAAAGACTATAACTGAAGACACTATGAAAATTCTCTTAAAACATATACGTCCAAGGATTTGGTGAACAAATTGAGGTAACAAGTTTATTTATTAAATTATTATAAAAGAAAAATATTATTAACAATTCTGGCAAATGAAAATATTTACTGTTAAGATGCATCACCCAATTTCCAAAACAAAAAACATTGTCAAAAGCCACACTCTCAATGTATTAACTACTTTTAACATTCAACTTGTTTGTACTTGGCTGCTGGTTATGTTAGAGAGATCCCAACAATATCTCACTTGTATCTTTTAGCTACTTTTTACTAAACTTTGACAACTTTTGTGTGTCTCAAATGAAAGTTTATAACTCAAATGAAAAGTTGATAACTTCCTCATCTAAATCAACTGTTTCAATCTCATTTTTATCAATGAACAATGTGGCAAAAAAAAAGGAACAGGCAATACTTCTTTCACAAATTTGCAATGTACATGTAGTTGGTCTTCAGTAAGTTCTACTTTTGTTACATGAAAGAGGATTCTGTTTGACCTTTGACATGTTGTGTAGTGTCACTGTTTCCTGATTGGGCATCAAATCAAAGGAAATCTGTACCATAGTTGACTGATCATTTGAAACTCCTCTTTTCTTTTTTGGTAGAGTGAATGTACACAGAACTGTAGCTTATTGTGCCAAGCAGAGAGTATCAAACTCAACTTCTGATGGCTGAGTCATCAGGATGTGGGTTCGAATCCCAGCCGAGACACTTGTGTTCTTTGACAAGACACTTAACTATAATTGCTTCTCATCACTCATGAGTACTAAATGGGTACCTTTGAAGGTAGAGATTGTTGATGTGAACAATTTATAGCAACCTATTTGCCAACTTGGCTGTCGGTGCTGCATACTCCAAAGGAGTTGAGATGTTTTCAGGAATGCTTCAGGCCCATTGAACAGGGGTAGCAATAGTGTAAGGTGCTTTGATACAATGTTTCAATGTGCCTAATAATTGCCTGCTATTATTATTACAATTTAGAGTAACTGTCAAACATTGTGTTCTCCTTAGATTTCTTCACCACATAGTTGATTATTGCAGACAGCCCATTGATGATAGATTGCCTGAGGGATTAATTATTGCATCAGGCTTAAAAGGAACATTACAGAATTGGTTTTTGCTAACAAAACAGTTGCTTGCAGTGTAAGCACTTTATGTAATCCACAATATACATAAACTGACAAACCTGTAGAAGTTTGAGATCGATCGGCCATCTGGGTCACAAGAAAATAGTGAAAAACCGATTACACATTTGCATGAAATCATGTAGATTCAACAAATGAATAAAACGCTCACTGAGCGATAAACTCCAATCGGATAAATTAGTTTTTTATTTCTCATCAAATATGGCATTTCAGACAGAAATATTTCAAGGGATGTTTTCTACTATCATCATCATTAGATCGTGTAAGTTTTATGTATATCTGTGATCAAAAAGTATATTTTACAAGTTTTTTTCTTACCAATTCTGTAATGTTCCTTTAAAGACAGTTAATACGAGTATGTAGTGCTTATCATACATCGGTGAAAGGGTAAAACCCCCCAAATGTATATAATAATATAACATGAGGGAGGTTTGTGTATAGAGGTTAGTCTGTTTTTCTTTCAATCTTCATAATTTGTAATTCCAGCCAGCTGATATCTTGGAAATGAAACATTTGCAACATTGTTGTTGAATTCTTGACTACACAGTTTGTAGCGTCTAATGTCAGGAATTATAGACATATGAGACTAAGGTCCACTTTCAAACAGCTAAGTGCTCAACAAAATTCACTTAGCAGATCTACCAGGGAACCGGTCAAGGGTTATGCAAATTACATATGTTAGCTGGTAAACAAATTTTGCTAAGGAATAGTTTTCTCAGAGTTTATGATTTAAGCAGCTCATTGAAATTGTGCACATGGCTTTAAGGTATGAACTTTATTTACACAATATCATGAGCATTGACCCTCAAAGAAACATGGCTGACAGATTCAACTTGTCTTGTAGGCGTTATAAATGCATTATGTTGTACCATGTTAATATAGTAGAAACTGGGATTAATAAGCTTGTATATTGTACTGGGCCCGATTGGATAGACAGCTAACAAGAGTTCTGCACTTTGGACACCCTGTAATGCCTATTTCCATGGGCCGCAGAAGGATGTCAGCACAGAATTCCATGAAAAGCAAATGTTAGATGTGTTTATCTTCAGTAGACAGATCCTTTCAAGCCCTGCCCACCTTGCATGCCGTTGTGCCCGGAAGGACGTAATGAAAAGGTTACTTGAGAAAGGACTTGAGCAATTTATGTGCAAAAATGTGTTTGGAGAAAAGATTGTTTGGTTTTCTGCCATTCAGGGACAACATAACTTTGTGGTAATTCAAGCAACAAAACTTTAACAGTTATCCATATTCTGTTGTCAGGAGCCACTTTGTTGCTTACAGCCTTCTGTTACTGGAAAGAATGGGGTATAGCCTTATGCCCTTCCGGGCACATGACAATGAATGTGAGCTTGTAGCCATACCTCATGAACTATAGCCGTACCTGGTGAACTATAGCCGTACCCTGTAAAAGTGCAAATGGACAGCTGTTAAAGAATCAATATAGTTGTGTTTGATCTGGTTATGTCAGACTGGTTTTCGCATGTGAGGCTGTGCTCAATGTAAGGGACTTTGGCTACATCTATGGCTGTTGGAAAATATAGGACTATCAGGTGATCTGGCCATAGCCACTACTATAGTGTAACAATAGTGTATCATAGTTAAGTGGATGGAAAGTTGAATTAAAAAGACAAATTATCAAACAATTGTTCCATTCTGGTCTTGTTTTTTTAAAGGCTGTATTAATAAAACACAACACTGACGCCATTCTAGAATCACTGACCCCCCCCCCCCCCCACTGATACTACAATTAGAAGTTGGCACTCGGTTTCATCATGTAAAACAAACTAATGTGTAAGGATAAAGCATTTCCTTGAAGTTGGACCCTTGGGAAACCAGTGGTGGGAATAGACCCCCCCCCCCTCAAATGTGCTCAGTTAACGTCAAAAACCTATTGATAATCTTGTGTGCACGTTGCATAAGTTTACCTCCTCTTGTAACTTAATGGTGTTGCAATCTTAGACCAGTGTATTATACCAGTAGCAATGGTAGCTTCTTGGAACCCAGACGTCTATTTTAGTGTAACATTATGGGTCGTTAAAAAAGCAACATTGACTGCTCTTACTCTGGAGTTGTAGTAATCAAAGCACTCAAAGCAGTTAATAATTGCATTCTACTTGAGTCTCCAGAAAATAAAATAGCAAAGCATATTTAATAGTACTTTTATTCTCTCAACACTTAATTACCAAGGACCTGTACAACCAGTAGATGGACATACATGCATTTATGGCACAACTTTATCAACTGGGCTCAATTACATAGAGCTGCAAAAAGTAGCTAAGCACAAAACAAATGTGATTATTGAACTAAGGTTACCAGCCAAAATACCATGTTATATTTTCCGTTTGCAACTGGTATCCTGCTCACTTTTGCTTAGCAGAGATTTGTTAAGCAACAATTTTTTGCTTAAGAAGCTCCATGAAATTGGGCCCACGTGGATGGGTCTTTTTTATGCATGATGCTTGATTACCATCAGAGGAATGACTTGTAGATCTTGAATAAAATACTCTATACTGACTATGCAGCAAACTTCCCTGTTTCTTATATCATACATAATGCTGTTTAATTTTAATTTGTAATGCACCATTTGTCACCTTCTTAGTCAAACATAAAAATCAAACAATTTATCAATAGTTTTGTCTCTAAAAGATTTATACACAAAGTTAAGTCTAAAAGGCAACATATGTCAGGAAAAAAGAAAGAAATATAATAAGTAGAATGACATCTGGAATTACAAATTACTCCATGATTAATACAAAATGTTTTATCCATTATAAACCATAATAAACCAAGTAATTATATTGACCCAGCAAAGCTCTGTATTGAATACAGGTAATGCCATGCATTTTAAACTGTAAATTACTACTCCTTTTTTGAGACGGTGCAAATACAAATAGAAGCATTGATTGCAGTCAAGGCAAGTGCAACTTAAAAACTAATTTTACAAAGTTTATTTTTGTCATGGTCGTGGCTGAGCGGTCAAGCGCACTGGACTTAAGCTCTGGTGTTTTCTGATCAGCAGAGTGTGGGTTCGAGTTCCGTTCTTGCCACTTGTGTCCTTTACCAAGACACTTAACAATTATTATTTTATCCTTCAGATGGGACGTAAAGCATGTTAAGCTGTAGGTCCTTCGTGTTGTGTGAAGGAACCCAGTTCCACTTATCACATGTTAATACTCCCCACATGACCAGTCTTCGACCAATCAGAGTGCATAAACTCTCTGAGGTGTTTATTAATTATTAGTATTATTATCATTATTAATGCAATATTAATAGAGTCCTCCACCCTGCCATAAGGTCAGTTTAACTAGTCCAGGACACTGCAGGGAATATTTTTTGAAAAAACTTACTTAAGATGTTAAGCATTGTGCTTCATAGATAGGCTCGTAATATAAACATTCCTATAAGACTACGTCCACTTAAATGAATAAACCAATTACACTGCATCATAGAACTTTAAGATGAGAGAATAAATGATAATTGCAAAAGATAAAGATAAAGATTGCAATAAAATGATTGCACACATTATTAAAAACACAAAGTACAGGACTAGTAACTTAGATAAAAACAAAATTGATTGGTTTCAAACTGAAAGCTCACTCATTATCAAGTACTTACAAGAAATAATCATCCAGAAACTTTTTTCTCTTTTGAAAAAACATAAAAGTAGAGTAAACAGCAATTAATCATGGCGGCTGCAAGCAGCTTGTTTCAAAATGCCCACAGCGACCACAAATGGCCACAAGATTTGACCTACTTCCAATCAACCCAAAAGGTCAAAGTAAAGGTCATATCCATTTGACATTTTTCAATGTTTTATATGTAAATATTGAATTAACATTCCAAAAAGAAGGATGTTTTTTATATTTTTACTGAAAAGAATTGAGTAAAATGATTGCCATGTTTGGGCATGTGGTGATGATTATACAAAAATAAATGCACACTGTTATACAAACATAACAAGGTTTGATGGTGGACAGTACATGTATGTTAGCTCTCTGAGGTATTGGAAATAGACAACTACTTTCCGAGCAGAAGTTGATGGAACTAAATGTCAACTTCCAATATCTTGGTTTCGGTCTCAGTCTCGGTCTCAGTCTCGGACTATGTGGTCTCCACTACAACACCAGAAAAATGAAATTAAATAAAACATACATGTAATTCATCAGTAAATAGTGCTTCCAAAGTAGAAGAATCTTGGTTTAGGACAGTTATTTTTTCTAGCATGTCCATGTTTCTAAGGTATTGATCCAATTCATCTGATATCATCCTCACAATAATCTCAGTTGCCCCAGTTTGGGAGTCTATGTCCCCATGTGTTACACAGTGTAGTGCACATTTCAGGCCATCATGGCAAGCATGGCAGACAGTAGCCATGTGTAACGTTGATGCAAGATACAAATACATATTGTAGTTACCTCAATATAACTACATGATCTAAACAGTGTATACTAATATCAAGCATTCTTTTTGAGTAAACATTGCAAACAAATCTCACAAGTAGAGAGAGGTATTGGCTGAAATGAGCCAGATGATGGACTAGTGGGCTCTAGTCGTCAAATTTGTATCAAAATACTTGTCGAAACTGCTGTTTGGTGTTTTTTGTTGTTTTTTTTACCAATTATCTGTTCTAAAACTATATTTTAATAATTATGTCCATACATGTTCTGATAAAACGTTTATAAAAGCTTTGTTGACTTAAAGATCTACTTCAGCAATATCTGCGAAATAAAACAAATTGCTGAATCTTAAACATAATGTTATTAAGTATTCTGACCTTGTAGATTGGATTGTTTTAAACATATATTTTTTTCGTAATTTTAACCGGAAAAAATAATCCGATCTTAGGGTTTTTAAAAACTCGCGCGCTTCCATGGCTCCCTCCATAGGCACCATGCATGTCCCATACTGAAGCACGTGTATTTACGCGCACCACGAACCAACTATAAGATACGTGGGTGAACCAGCGAATGATGACGTACTTATAAGAAAGGGGAAACCAGGAAGTAGCGATGTGTCGTGTGTTTACACGGTAACTATGTGTGATAATCTCATTATTCGAATACATTCACCAAGTTAAGACGTGAGAATTGACCATGCCGAACTCATGTTCTGTTGGTGGATGTACTTGGAACGCAGATAGGAACCCAGATGTGAGTTTTTGTTTCGATTCCCAAGAGATCCTGTCCAGAGAAGGGAATGGGTGCGTTCGGTGACCAACACAGGGTTTCACGGTGACAAAATGGACCATGATTTGCAGTGCCCATTTTACGGTCGACTGTCGGGTTGCAACATCGCAACTAAAGAGCAGTTTTGGATTAAAAAGCTATAACAGGCTTAAGCCAGGTTCAATCCCAACCATGAAAGCCCCATCTGCAGTGCTATCATCTTTTCAAACAGGAGTAAAACAGGCACAGCCAAATGAAACTAAGCGATTCAGCCAACACTCGTCTGGCATGTCATTTAAGAAAAGAGAGAAGAGCTGGGTAAGCAACTTTTAAGTTCTAAAACTAAGTTCTATGAGTATGTAGTTGATATTTTACCATCGTTTCTTTTCATTTCAAAACATGCACTTCTCGCAAGAGATTTCAAACTCAATAGTAGGGCTACCAAAACCATCAACAATTTTCCTTTTCACTCGATGTGATTGTGAGCATGATTCGAGTTCGAAGTTTAGGAAAGTTTGTAACTAGTTACCAATTCTACTTCACCTCCTTGACCTTGTCATCCCAGTGCACATACATGTGTACAAGACTCCCCTTCAACTTCAAGTACAACCTACAGACTTCATTATTGACCTTACATTGCTTTTCCAGTTTAGTTTGCTTTCAACATCATTGTATCCCTGGGGGAGGAGTACCAGGGGAAGGACCATGGTAAAAAATTACTTGGGCCTACAAAGGGCAAAGCCATACATGTGTGTGAATACAATGCCCAAATTATGACATTTTGACTTAGAGGTTAAATACAATGTTTGTTTTGATCTTTTGTTCAGGTTTTGCAAGAAGCTTTTGCTGAATATATGCTAAGTATGGTGACCAGGAGCCCACTGGTGAACAACTTCTCCCATCTAATGTGATGGAAAGTTCAATCACATCAGAGGAGGTAATGAAACGGTTTACTGGCTTGTTGCAGAAACAACCTTAATTATGTTTAGGGGAGAAATATTCAACCGCGGGGGGTGGGGGTCAGCTTCAAAATGCCTGGACCCCGAGCTGAGGGTTATTTTTATTTCATTACACATCAAAATGTGCAGTATCGGAATAATAATTAACTTTACTTTGCATAATCATACACTTGTCAGGCCTGGAATTTCATCTTGGAGAGGGCAAGGCCATTTTCATTTTGTAAAGGGTACTTCCATTGGAAAATCTTAAAGTCTATGGGAGACTTTTGAAGGGGCACCAAGGCCAACACAAGGGCAACGAAGGCCATGGCCTCCGTGTAATTCCAGGCCTGACTTGTGAATATCTTAAAAGTTAACAATTTCCCTCAAGATTTTTAACAAATTTATAAACCCCTAGGTTTGAGATGCATGATTCATGTCTGTTTGCAATTTTGTTTCAAGCAGAATTATTAAAATGAAAGAAAGGTTTATTTTGTCCTCCTATTACATGTATTAAAGAGATACTGTTGACATAGTTTAAACACCTTATTGTTAATGCAGAGGATTATTTCTGATGGTAAAATATGATTTATTCATCAAGCCATTGTGGATTTTTTTCTTTATTGATTATACATGTATTGTACATATTTTGTGTACACCCTTTATTATCTTATGAGAAGAGTTGTTTTAATGCCCATGTAGCTTTTACTTGACCGCAACCACATCTGGTAATTTAAATGTAGGGTTTTATTGAGTACATGTACACATGTATACCGTACTTATTTGTTATTGTTATTATTATTTGTTAGAAGGGGGATCAACCACAAACTTGTTTGCTACGTAAGATTAATGAGCAGCCCCAGTTTGTGCATATTGCATGGTGAACTAAAGTAGTTTTTTTTTTGGGGGGGGGGAGAAAAAGAGGAGTTGGAGTACATGTATTGGGGTTTTCAATCCAGGACAAACACAAAACAATTACACTTCTTTTTGACAATTTGCCAGACAACCTGTTTTTCTAAGCTTTGACTGTAATTTGAAATGTTTGTTTACATTTTCTTGAAAGTCTACATTGAGCTGAAAATTTTGATAAGGTCTTTTAGAATGTCTGTAGGCAAGAAGAGTAAGGATCGCATGGAATTAGTTTTGCAACATTCCCTTTTAATTTAGCTGTTTTCTATTTAATTACTCAATGAAAATTGAAACTAGACAGAGAGGTCAACTTTGGTGATACAACTTTTCTTGACATTAAGTATTACATGTACACTGTACTCTTAACTCCAAAAATATTGCTTTTTGTACATAAGGTGGTCATTTACCATGTAGTATATGCAAGAAGGGTAAGGAACTCATAGTTACATTTTCTTTTAATGGCAAAGTGTCCCTTTAATTTATTAATTAAGCTGCTTTCTATTTATTTACTTCACTTGAAGAGGGGTAGTTGACTTTGCAAAAACAATTGTTGTTTTATTCTATTTTTCTTGAAATAAAATAATACTCATAAAGACTAAAGACTGATATGTGTATATTATTAAAAGTATTTATTGTCATTTACTCATGGATCATCTAAAAATGATTGTAACACACTGAAAATTTAGAGTAAATGGAGGCCACCAATCCCACCATGTTTGTATCCTCAATTCTGAAAACCTTCCTGAAAACCATGTACCACTACTAGATTAGCAGAACATGTTTTGATCATAGTATGATTTGAAACTTTGCATGGTGGGATCAGGTTTGCAGTGATGCTATGTATAAAATCTCGTTGTGAGTAGTGGTGGTTTTAAAAAGAACAGGTGGTTTGACAACTTCCTGAAGAGGATCAGGGCATACTGATCAAAAAATCAAGTTGTGAAACCACTGTTTCTTTTCAGAACCACCACTACTCAAAAGAGATTTTACCTATGGTGTCAGCGCAAACCTCACCTAATTATAGACATTGTTCTTGTAATGACACACATCCCATCTCAGTGAGCCAAATATTAACAGATTTTTATCAAAGATTGTGGTTCTCAAAAAAGTTCCCCTTTTGAAGCCTCTTTGCTGTATAACTTCCATGTTTGTAATATGTACATGTAAGTTGAATGCATTTCACTATTTTCCATTGAGAGGCACAACAGCATGAGCTTTATGTTTGACAAATAATTTGTACATCTATTTTTTGAGTCTCATTTACAAACATTTTATCAACTATAGGGGCTAAAAATACCACACTAAATTCGAGTGAGAAGAGGAATTCTTATTATATGATTGGCAATAAATTTTAGGGTTTTTAAGTTACTAATAGTCAAGTGGCGGGTAAACCCTTTATATTGTCCATTGGGGTTGGGATATGTCCTTCGGATGGCGTCCATGATACATGAAGGAAGTGGCACTCTGTTGAACCTTCCGAGGTAGCCCGTACACCATCTGACAACTTGCCTGTAAACAACATGGCGATTTCTTCTGCAAACAAAGTAGTTGAAGAAAATCAAACTAGGTAAACATTTGATATCAATATTTGTTTAAAAACACAGTTTTCCCATTTTGAAGAAATCACGTACGAGTAAGGGTGGAAATATACTCTTCTGGTTTGTCCAGTCGAAAAACTTGTAGGAGAACCCCCCCCCCCACACACACACCCTTACATATGGCTGTTACAGGGGTACTTTCATTGTTGTTCTCCTTTTTCTGAAGAAATCCTAATTGGGTCACCACCAGAACAAAGAAAACCTTATGGGGTAGCATTGCTCCGTAAGTTGGCATGTGTAAGCTCACACACACACACACACACTCAAGTGTGTCATGAGCTCCAATCGTGGACCCTCCTTTGTTCAACTCTTTGTCCTGACAAACGTGGACCCCATTGTTTTCCTTTGTGATAACAAACATGGACCTATTGTCCCTTTTGTTGTAAGTCCTCGGTTTGATTGCACTACAAACTCACACACACACACTTTTGGGTTCTTTAAAGAAGTCATAAGCTGTAACATACTCAACAATTGTGACAGAGATCAAAGTGTTTAGAAAAAATCTTGTACAGGTTTTATGGTTATTCGTTTTTCTGAGTTGAATAAATCTAATCCAACAGTCAATTATACTCAGGGTCAGGTAAGAGGCGTAATAATTTTTTGGGGGGGAGGGTTTGCTCCTTACATTAATTTTACAGTTCAATTAAAAAAAGACACTTACTGGTCTAGAGTCCCTACAACTGCATCTCTGCCATAGTATTCACTGGTACTGTAAATACGCGGTTTGAAGTACAGCCGGGTGCAGACAGACTGCTTCAAACCAATCATGCACAGCAAGGCTTTGGTTTTCATCCTCTACATTAATGTTCAATGCTGCCATTTGGGCTCTTGTCTTCTGCACTTCCTTACAGCAGATGCAGTTCACTGCCATTGGTTGGACCACACAGTGTCCGCATGAGCACCTGAAAGAAAAATTTAAATAACAGAAAATTAACGGATGAAAGTGTTGCTGTACTGACATAGGATGGACTATGTTCATGACCATTAACTAATTTTACGTGAACGGGGGTAATACAAAATGAGTGGGGATTGAAACGATGCGTGTCTCATTTATACATCTAAGTAAAAAATCATGCAATGTTTCGCATTGTTTATCAATGGCCGTTGTTCTTACTTTGTGTCTCTGGGAATTTTTTTTTATTTTATTTTTTTTATTTGAAAAGTGGTTTGTAATTGTAGTTCTGTTTTAAAGAATAAACATGACATATCATACTAGCCTAAAAGAAAACTATGAGAAATAATTAGCAAATGAGCTTGACATAAAAAATAATCCAATTAGGCTAGGACCTACCTCAATCATTTGCTAAAAAAAAAAAATAAATAAATGCGGTAGAACAGTGACACTGACAGAAAATACGGCTTGTCAGGATCAGTTTGGTACTGAAAATAAATGTTATCTCCGACACACTGAGATTTGATGATTGTATTGTGAAAAAATTAATGGATAAACGAGGAATTACAGAAACAAATAAAACAACATTCATCTATTTTCCTTCTCCATGGAACCCGGTTCTCCGATAAGGATACCTGCACTAACCCAATAGGAACAATTTTTGAGTGACACCATTCAATGTATCATGAAAACGTGAACCATATTGGACAACAGCAACCATTTCGTGAGAAACAAAAATCAACTTTCTGCTGCTATTTCTATCCATTATAGCGGCCTCATATGCCGCATAGATAAATAAGTACTTCATGACGATAAAAAACAGTGAACATAGCATTGTTTGTTCTTCAAAAAACCTGTGGGACTCACCATTCAGTATTGTTAAGTCGACCTCCTGCATCAGGATTCGCACGTTCACGATCATCGGCGGCCAGTGGCTCAAACCTGTATGGTTTGGCACCTCGCACTTCCTCGTCAAGCACTCCCCCAGCTTCATCAACGCCCTCTTCGTCTTCGGAAGAGCTCCCTCCACCGTCAGATCTATCCTCACTATCAATACTATCATCTGTATTTCCTAATTCTTCTTCGTCCACACTGTGTTCCTCCCACGATCCGCTAATGTCTGACATTTTGTCCTCGTTTACTGTGTGAATAGCTATAGACGCGTACAATAAACACACTTCGCTGCGCGGGGGGTAAACAAGCCGTCTCCATTCATGTACGTCATCAGAGTCGATGGTATATTTTTATCACGTGACATGCCGTTTCCAAAAACTCGGTAAGAGGAGCTGCTGAACGCTGGCCTAAATGACCTTTTTTTTTAATTACGCAACTACCGCTAAGTATTTTCATTAATATATACGTAATCATGAAACACAAATTGATTGGATTTCGCCAAAGTTTAAATTATCTTAGTACCGTTGAAGTAGATCTTTAACAAGTTCAACAACAAAAAATGTAATATATCTCTGTAAGTGTCAGTACGTATACCTCATACTGTAATGTAGTAAAATAACAATTCACATAATAGTACCCTTAAAATCATTTCTGACCAAACGCCGTCTACAAGCTTTAGGCCACGTCTGTCATGGCTACTTGCTGTGTCTGTTGCTAAGGGTGTTGCTATGGGCATTCTATGCTTCTTCATGTGACAATCCAGCTGCAGCCACTACTACATGAACACAGCGTATTACTTGGACACAGCGTACTTATACAACTCTTATCTTGTTCTTAAGTGTGACATAGTTCCACTGTAAGCCACGCCCACTTCACACAAACTATAAGCCACGCCCACTTCACACAAACTATAAACCACGCCCACTTTACACAAACTGCCTCCCCATTACCAGAAGCCCATTGAAGTTGCATTTGAGCTAGGATTTTGCTCATTTAAATTTTATATTAAATAATTTATGAAATAAAAGTTTCATAATTGAACCTAGCTTAAGTACGTTCTTCAAACACTAATGCACTAGTCAATTGTTACCCCGGCCCCCCAGGACCCGGGGATAGCGGGGACTTGGGCCGGGATGTGATTTTGTGAATTGTTACAATTGTGTTTCATTCCCGGCTAAGTCCCCGCAGGGCCGGGCAGTTTTTTCTGTACTCCCCGGCCCAAGTAGTCCCCGCCCTCCGGGGCCGGGCATCATTTAAGAATCCCTGCATACTACCCGGCATAGTGCCCTGGCATAGTGCCCAGGCATAGTGCCCCTGTTCAGTCCTTGTGCAGACCAGTGTTAACCCACATATGGCCCGGCACAGTTGTAAGTACGTCCCCGGTACACCCCCCGGGGTAGATCCCCGCCCGCTTCCCGGCCCTTTTGAGACGCTGCACGGCCCTGCATAAGTCCTGCCTAGGTCCCTGTAGGGCCGGGGCACATTGGGCTGTTACATCCCCGGCCATATCCCGGCTAGTGCCCCGCTATTGCCCGGGTCCTGGGGGGCCGGGGTTACAATTGACTAGTGCATAAGGTCTTCTCAGAATTACAAGTTACAAAATGCTTTTGAATGATGAAATCGGTGACTTTTTTAGGTTAATTACACACAAACATAAGCCAGCTTTGCAGCCGGAAGTAACATAAACTGTGAACGTGCAGCAAATACTCACGCTGACGCAATGACTTACCAACAAGATAGTATTAGACACTAATTAAAAACAGTATACATGATTGAGTAGACTCATTTAAACCATCAGAAAATGTCAATAAATAAACTCACTTATAATGTAACAATGTAAATTGTTTTGAATATCAGTATATCAAATTGCAAACCATTATAAATTCATTACTACTTTAATTGTTAAAGTTATTGGACTGTAACAGACAATTTTCCATCACAAACATTTGTCATCATAAAAGTATCCTGAGCATATGTATATTGGCGTAATATAGAATTATTTACATTCAAGCCATTCACTTAAAACATTTGAAACTTTAGAGTACAAATTATATTTTACTTACCATATCAATAATTTTGATAAATCTGTATCAGTTTATTTAAATCTTTCCCTTACATAAAACTTGATCTCCAAAGTCAATTCAAACTATTGATTTTTTTCTCCTGAATAAAATATACTTTTTTATGTTTTTAAGCAAAATAGATATAGAAATGTGTAGGTGTATTGTAGCGGACATTGAGAGTACTGATATTTGGTGGGTATCAAAAGGTAGTCTTGATTGCTGATAGCAAATAATATAAAAACTAAAACTTTCCCTTCACCTAAATAAATGGATGATAATAAAGAACAAAGCTTTTCCAAGTCTTGGGGTAAAAGTCCCCAATTACCTGGGTTTGTGTCATGATAAACTTAAGAATTCCAGAGCAATTTGTACAATCCCTACATGTACCTACATATTCCATGGAGGTAGAATTACTTGACCTGATAAGAGTTCAGCAAGGAGCCTATTATCATTACCTGACATTGTATACACTTCTTCAGCCTCAGAAACATACCACAACTACAAACACATTAAACTCACCACTGGCATTGACAAACTTCAAACCTGGAAATTATTGTTAAGTACAAATGGCTCCTTTTGAACCATGTAATCTTGTTACAAAAAGATCTTGTACATTCCAAGGCATTTCCTGGCAGGCAAGATCATACACTGGTCATATGTGAAATTTTTCATTTTGTATCAAACTTTCCACATAAATTCAAGAATGTTCCACATAAATTCAAAAATGTTCCACATAAATTCAAAAATGTTCCACATAAATTCAAAAATGTTCCACATAAATTCAAAAATGTTCCACATAAATTCAAGAGTTATAAAATCTGAGCAAGTTTTGAGATGAGCCCCCTTTCTTCAGATCAAAGGTTGATCAAATCATAGGCCTATAGTGCAGTCTCTATCAAATATAAGATTGTGTGATTTCTTTCATTGAGCTGTGTACAAATCGTGCCTGCAGGAAGTCCAGCCGTCGATTTCAGCAAACTCTTCCTAACTTAGGATTAATCTTAGGACTTAAAATGAGTCCCAGCCTTGCACTGTAACATGTCAACCTTAAGATTAATCCTAAGTTAGGACGAGCTACTCATCCTAATTCGAGATGGGATTAATCCTAGCCTTTCGTGAAATCGGCTGCAGGCTCTGTAGCTCTTTTGTAAACATGTGATGTCAAAGGTTAAACGGTTTATAACAAGGTTGTATTTTAAGTCCTTTGAGTGGATTTGAATCCTCAGTCTTGTGAAGCAATGTATGTCACATGATTGATACTCTGTGGCTGCCAATGACGTCTTGTAGTCTTGTGAAATATCACATGGCTGCCAATGATGGCTTGCTTTCTAGTAGTGCATCACATGGCTGACAATGATGGCTTGCTTTCTAGTGGTACAGCACATGGCTGCCAATGATGGCTTGCTTTCTAGTGGTACATTACATGGCTGCCAATGATGGCTTGCTTTCTAGTGGTACATTACGTGGCTGCCACCCTGTGGCCATCAATGACAGATTGATAGCAGTTGAGCTCATAACATAGAACACATGCCTCTTCAGAAACACAGGCACGGTGGAATATATGACCTATAACAGAAAAAAACATTCATATATAATTTATTCATCAGTTAGTTTAGGCAGTCCTATTGGTTGAAAGGTGGTCACATGACTGTTTAAGACCGGTTTTAAACCATACCTTTTTTAGCCATATGCATGTTGGCGCACAAGCTTACATGGGTGCTAATTTACAACTAACACAATCAATACATATCGGTACTCAATGTAGAGTCTATTAGACTGCACGCATACGCACAACCAATGAGTGGGTGCAATTTGACCCTTCCGCGAAATGGAGCCTGATAACTTAAAACAGGTACTAATATTTAGGCCAAAAAACAGAAAAGTTTTACAGATTTTCCTACATTGTTACGCCTCATCCCCACATGTATTACAAGAACCACAGAGACAGATTTTACAAAAGTCATGTGTGTGTGTGATGTAGCAAGCGATAGTTGGTTCTATAGAATGTATGCTGTACAATGCACATTATGTCTGTGTCTAGACTACACTGCCTTACATGTACGTCTGTACGTGCATTAACACTTCCACGGAGCCAGACTTAATCTTTTCATGCATGTGTTTTATTTAACATATGCCAAATAGCATAATTATATATTCATTGTTTCTATTTGGTGGGAGATATTTTTGTTCAAACGAGGAATTCTTAAGGAAATCCGAGGACATCAGGAAAGAAAACCAAAGAACTAGCAGGCTACCACAGATACAGCAGGCCAAGTGCTAGACAACAAGCTCAGAGAAAAAGTTGTCAACCCCTAAACGCAACAAATTAGTTGAAACTTACCACAGGGAAATACATTCAGACCAGAGGTTTGTGTAGAAACTGGGGCTGATAGGGCAAAACCACACACCTCACAGTCACTACAAACAGATCACATATATATTTGTTTGATTAATTGTAATAATGAACACTTAGCCATAGTCTCACAAGTCGCCAAGAAGTCACTTTCGATAATTATTGAGTCACTCATTTACAAGCAAAAGCTGCCAGTGGGTTTGCTTGCCTTTTGACCAACATGTAAAGCACAATGTATGAGTACTGTAGCACTGCTATGAAATAGAAATTCTGTTAATGGGCGATAACAACAATGGGCATTTGTTTTATCTACATATATTGTACATGTATGTATCACGATTCTTGTGGTGCATGAACACTATTACCCCGGTCTTTTGGCCATATATTTCATTCCTTAAACCATCTCAGTATACAGCATGTGCTGTCAAATATGTGTCTTGCTCAATGAGTCCTGACCAGGATTCGAACCCATACTGATGACTCAGCTACTACCAGGGCCCTATTTCATAGAACTGCTTAAGCACAAAAAGTAGCCAAGCACAAAACAATTTTGCTTCCATGAATAAGGTTACCAGCCAAACTATCATTGGACAAGTAACGTCTTTGACTGGTATCCTGCTCAGTTACGCTTAGCAGAAAGTTGTCAAGCAAAGTTTTCTGCTTAAGCAGCTCTAAGAAATTGGGCTAAAAGCACTGTAGACAACAAGGCCATATGACAAGATAGTTACCTGTTTAAAACTACATGTGTACCCCACTGGCAATCCTGATCTTCAATAAACTGCGTTGATCCTTCACATGTTTCAGCCATCTCATCTGCAATCTACGACATGAAGTACAAATATTAAATACAGATTGAACACTGGGAGCCATCTGGTGCTTGATATATGCCATGGTGTAACCCCCCCCCCTCCTATTGTGTCTTTATTGTGCTCTGAGAATCTCATGAATTCTTTTGAGGGTTTTAGAGGGGGATACTTCTGTACAAGAGGAAAAGAGTGTGTTTAAAGTATGGGAACATTTGGGGGAGACACCCTCTGCCACATATCAGGCATTCATGGTATTATACTAGTAGCTTGCGCATGTTTATTTGACATTGTTTGAGAGCTACATGTACATGTAACTAACATGTTTTTGAGCAAAGTAAATTCATTTTAACATTCTGTCTCTTTTGTTTAACAGGTAAAGTGTCTTCCAGCGTACATATTTAGTTTGACTTGTTTAGTTTGTTATAATGTACCCCAAGTTTGAATGTGTTTAACATTCTGTTGATTGATTTATCTTTAGCATAGTTTTATTTCTCATACTAGTAGGGTTTTCTTGCTATTCTGGCTTTCTTAGAGTAGAGCTACACACAGTAGAGCTATTAAAACCAGACATAAACAACAAGTAAAAATCATTCCTAGGTCATGTAGGACCTTGTATCAATGCTTCGGCAAAACTTCCAAAATTTGGGTGAGAATGCCCCACAGTTTGGTAAAAATTCTGTTATCTCATTTTGGTAAAAATAAAACACAGGCATTATGTTTCATTATGAGGTTATTCATGTTTCATTATGAGGTTATTCTTCCTAGAAAGAAGGGTGGTGTTTTCTTGTAAAGTATGTTTCCTGCAGTCATTTTCAGCCAATGGAAGTTCCGCATTCACAAGCAGACACCAACATACTAAGGTTACATTAACACTTTGACTGCTGCAACTTTTTACGCCACGGCTGGTGCCCAGGCCCCAACGGCTAAAACCATAGAAAATAACTCCATCGTGTACCCTAATGCACGTCAGTACATTTTATACAGGAAAAGTGTTTCAATTCTTGACCAACAGAGGGCAGCACAACCTTGTACTATCAGCCCTAGAAATCTCGGGCATAGCATCTACCATGGGGTACATGTAAGTCTATCCCAAGAATTCTCGGGATTAGCAGTCAAAGTGTTAACTGGTTAGTTTTTCACATGGTATAGCAGAAACAGTAAGAGCAGTTGATAAGTTATAGCTGTATCTTACCTTGATGTCAGATTCCTCATGTGTATTCCTCATGTTGAATTCCTCCTCTATCCGATGGTGGTACGAGGGCGCTATCATCTTATTACGATTAGACCATAGATATGTATCCAGTCCCTCCAACATATCCAGACACTTTCCCCTGGTAAACACAACAAGAACACTTCAACAATGGATTGCATGACAAGTGGCTATTGAGACCGTGTCTGAATCGTGGCTTTGACAGTAGCTACAGCCAGAATGCCAAAAACTCCTATTCTTCAACGTTGTCGCTACAGCCAGCGGACATAGCCGCAGCCGAAGGCTGGATTCAGATATGGTCTAATTCAAATCTTCACATGTACATGTACCTGTCTCGTATGATGTTTCGTATCTGCCTTTAAGATAGAACCAATTGTGTGTCCTGATTAAGCAGTCAAGCCTATTGACTCAATTAGTTCTGATAGCTGGGTCCTTTGAGCTGCATAAGTTTCAGTTCTGGTCATGAAACTTGTGTTCTTGCACAAGACACTTTATAACTCTAAATGGTTCCCACCCAGGCTTGAAACTTCATTATTGTATTATAACTGTATAAAGGCAAGGCAGTGCTTCTTTAGAAGAGGGAACCTCTATCAGGGAAATCTTTAAATATTACTAGAATATCTTTTCAAAGGGCACCAAGGCCATGGCTAGGGGCATGGAGCCCTCTCTTGCCTCCATGAAATATAATGCCTGGTCATTAACCAGGAATATATACACGTGCATTAGAGAATATTGTTGTGAATGGTAAGTGACCTATGCGCCCATTTTGATTGTCCCTGCTGCATACTCCAAAAGAGTTGAATGTATTTCAGGAATACTTAAGTCCTCATGAAGAATGCATGTACCAAAAATATCAAACTTGATACTTTAAAAGTAATGTTGAATGTTTATTAAATTATTATTATAAGGTTTACCACCATCATGGGAACACCTTCACATAGTCCTGGCAACAGCTTTTTAAGAATGAATGAATAGGCCTACAATGATTTTATGCAATAATTACCTCTCTTGTTTTTCCAAGATGCTGGTCAAGATGCAATTCCTATAGAACTCTCGGGGCAGCTCCCCGCATGGCAACTGAGCAGTAAGTAACAACCTAACGGCTAATCCTGGACCAACACACTTGACCAATAGCATGCTAATACTCTCCCATGTGACTGTCGGCAAACAATCAGATTGATCTTTGTTTACATCTTGGGGGGATCCCCCCGTCACCCAATCACACTCTGGTTTTGATGAACTGTCTCGAAGTGACCAATCATAAACCTCCTCTGATGGGTTTGTTGCGGTTGATAAGGGATTTAACCAATGAGAGCCCTGCTTAGTCAGGAGCCTTGTGTTGCATTCTACACAGTGTATGGCAGTGGAGTCCGGGTGCAAGCTGCTCATTGAATGCAGCACAAGTAACCATTCATCAGTTGTCCTTGATAGAATTCCTGCATTATTTAGAGAGAAGAAAGATTACAGACCATAACACAAATCACTCAGTGAATATCTAAGACCTAATTTGCATATTGATTGAGTGCCTGTGTTGCAAAAGATTCTACACTGGTAGAAAAATGGCATCATAATCTACATGTATATACCTTTTTTTGAACTGGTAGAAGCCAGATTTCAAGGTAGATTGACTGAATTTAACATGTACAGTATGAGTGACTTTAGTCCAAGGAATAAACTATGGACCCAGATCTTGGTTAAAGCAAAGTCATCAATGGATAAATGCAAAACAATTACAACTGTAAACCGTTGCCTGAAAACTCAAACCAAAATCAAATAAGATATTGATTTCAAAAATTGAGTTGTGGGGTAGATATAGAATATTCCCCACCCCCCAAGACAATTAAAGTCAAACAGGAAGTCGTGGTAACCAAAAATTAAAATAAAGAAAAATAAAGTAGTATAAGCATTTTGTTGACTTTGTGTAGTTGTTTTTATTGTTTTGTTGTGTTTTAGTTCCTGTCTTTCTGTATACAGGCTGTTCCTTGACAAGCCTTGCTTTTTGGAAAATAACTCAGCAAGTCATTGTATCTTTTTATACGAATGCAATTTTATTATTATTATTTTTTTAATGAGATATCGCCAAACTCACAAGGCCGGGCGACCACTTCAAGGTGAGGGCTGCACTTAACTGATTTGACAAGTCAACTGTCACCAAGGGCACATTGCCACCTGCTCCTGTGGCTGAAACAGGGTTACCCCCTTCACAGTCCATAAGGATTTAGGCATGGGTATTATCCACTAGGAGCCTGGGCCTAATTTCATAAAGCTGTTTAGCAGAAAATAGTGCTTACACATTTCTTTGCGAAAGCAAAAGATAAGCGGGGTACCAGCCGCAACAATGTAAACTTTATGGAATGTTGGCTTAGCATTTTTTTTTGCTTACAGGCTTTATGAAATTTGGCCCTGGTGGCTGGTAGAGCAGAATGAACTTATACTTTCCAACTTTTGACAAAGCATTTATGTTTAATTGCTTGCTCAAGGGTACAAGTGTCAAAACTGGGATTCCAACCCACACTCTGTTGCTGATAGCACCAGAGCTTGGGTTCGGTGAACTAGACCGCTCGGCCAAGACAACCCACAAATGTAGAAATGAATGTTACTTTAAATTAAATTCATAAGCACCATCAATCTAGTTAACTATTCTAAGGAGGAGTATATTTAGGACAATAATGTCTAATGGTTGCATTATGAGACTCATTTGTATAATACCTTGCCAGCCACTACCGGAAACACTGGGACAAACCCCTTTTCTTAGCGATAAGTGTAACTGCATGGGTTCTTTTATGCATTACACAGCCCAAGGGACCTACGGCTTTACGTCCCATCTATAGGATGAAGCAATAACGGTTATTTTGTCTTGCTCAAGGACTCTAGTGTCAAGGCTGGGCATCGAATCCTCACTCTGCTGATCAGAAACACCAGAGCTAGAGTTCGGTGCGCAATACTGAAAGTAGAGAGTGAAGTTGGTCATGTTGGTTGTTAACTGTTGACCGAATAAGTTGGGTCTGTCATTCAAGGTCTGTGCCCTTTATAGATACCTTCTTTGGATATAAGTTCTATATCTGTAAGTTGTAGAGCAGTCTTGATGGCACGTCCTCTATCCTTCAGATCTATGCAAAGTTTCAAAACTCCATGCCAGTATCTGTAAACATATCAGAAGCAACACCACAGTTACCTGACATAACATTGACCACAAAAACCTAAAATCTGGTTTCTCACTGATTGTTACGACTTGAAACTTGTGTAAAATCATTGGGCCATAACCACCTCAAATGTTTCTGCATCTTTATGACTTGAAATGTGTACATATGTGTGTACAATGTACGTCAACATTTTGCTCTTATCAACTGAAAACCTACGTATGTATCAAGTTACAAAAATTCTGGTTCAAGTAGCCACTGTATGTAGATATGGAACTAATTTACATGATATTATGAAGAAGAAGATGAATACTTAATAATAACTAACCATTTACACTCAGTGATTCAGATTAAGACTATACAGTATGTATCCAATGAGAAATTGTGCAGCATGTTCAAATGAGAATCACAATTTAAATGACTTTGTGCTTGTCCTTTTATCATGTTTAGGCTGATTTTGTTTGGGCCAATCTACTAAGGGAGCGTCTCATTATTCAGAACGTCCTCAGTTTTCCATTAGGTGTACATTGATTAGTATGTTGCACCGCCAGAGGAATGCTCCGTTGAAACATTCAAAATGCCATGTACAAATACTCGCGTAGCTGGGCACAATGTCGCGGTCCACAGAATGTTCTGGCTGTCTACAGAATGTTCTGGCGGTCTACAGAATGTGCTGGTGGTCCATGGAATGTTCTGGCGATCCATGGAATGTTCTGGCTGTCTTCGGAATGTTCTGGCGGTCTACAGAATGTGCTGGCAGTCCATGGAATGTTCTGGTGGTTTACAGAATGTGCTGGCAGTCCATGGAATGTTCTAGCGGTCCACAGAATGTGCTGGCGGTCCATGGAATGTTCTGGCAGTCCACAGAATGTGCTGGCAGTCCATGGAATGTGCTGGCGGTCCACAGATGTGCTAGCGGTCCATGGAATGTTACAGCTGTCCGCTGGACTGTGGCCATACATGTATGCCTACAGGAACATTCTTTCATTCCCTATGACACTGAGTGTTGGGGTGGGGTGGGGTAATAATTTTCTTGCATAATGTTGTATTTCAAACTGAAATATTTCTTTCAGCAACTGGTAATAATATCAAGTACAAAAAGGTACTGGCCAACAAGTTATTTTAATCATCTATGATATTAAGATAATCAGTTGGAGTGACTTACCCATGTTTACTACACACTTCAAGTAGTCTATTCTGATGACTGGTTGGCAATGCCAATATATCTTCCACTAGTTCAATGTGATGCCATTCCTTCATATGAGCACCAGGCCTTTCAATAAATCAGACAACACTAAAGTAATCACATCATCTATAAATGGCAAGAATAAGGGGCACACTATGTGTGATACAGTGTGCCTTGTACAGTTTGGCCAGGAGAAGATATTTTTAGAAAGTACATTATAGGAAAAGGTTTACAAGTTTCTACTCATCTTGCAACATCCACCGCACGACTTAATGTCAGGAACCCGATAATGTTTCATTCTTATTTTTTAATTTAACTGCCACTAATTATGGACCGATTTTAACTTTCTTGAGTATACAAAAAAATAGCTATTTAAAATTTAGATATAAATTTTGAAGTCATGTTGGCCAAAAATTGGATCTAGCATCTTGAAAGGAGTCTGCTTGCAAGATAAACAGGACCTTTTCCTTCGCCACATGTGTACACTTTTTGCTTCCCTAACATGCCTAAGGATCTTTAACACCTTAGTGCTTGGGCATGAAGTGGAGGTGGAGCGAGTATAAGATTCAGTTTAAATGAAAGGCTCCTGGATACATAGACCCTTTACAAAACCACAGCTACGGCTTTCGCTCCCTGCATAGACCCCATCTACCTGTTTGAAGCCTGGTACCAAAAGTGCACATTTCAAAATTATCAATAAGGCCTAAATGTAAGTCAGCGCTGAAGCAATGATTATATAAAGGGAGATAGCTACCTGGGCATGCGACCACATGTACAGAACAACTCCATGGAGGAAGGTGCATCCTGGGAAAGGGCTGAGGTCAATAGATGACACCTGACCTCAATGTCACTACAGATTGAATTCAGCATTGTGTCTCTGTTATAATAACAAAAGGAAAGCTATTTATGTGAATGACTTTTACAAATTGATAATTGAAGCATTTTAACTGTGCATACTATCATTTGATTTAAAAATTATCTTAAGTTTTGAAAAAGGCCATGGATCCTGATTTTCAGTAATAAACAATAACAAGAATTGACAGTAGTTATGGGCTTTTAAACACTGTATCAAAGCACTTTACATTATTACTATCCTTTGTTATTGGGTCTTAAACACTCCTGAAACCTTCTCAACTCGTTTGGAGTATGCAGCACCGGTAGCCAAATGGGCCACAGATTGCTAATCATTTACATCAACAATCTTTACCCTCTACTCCTGGGTGATGAGAAGCAATTGTATATAGTTAATTTATTTATGTGATGACACTTGTGGATTGTTTTTAAAAGTGTGGATTATTTTTACAAATCAACACACAACTGCAGATTCGATAAGAATCAACACTCACAACTGTAGATTCGTTACAAACTAAATTGTTCAACTAGAAACATGTTGTACATATGGGTACATCAAAACACAGCTGGAAATCATGTTATTTTTACAATTTACAGGAACATTTTCCAGTAAAAAATTCACTTTACTAAGACAAATATTGTAAAACTGTTTAAAACATTGTACTTCGGTACAATGCCAATTCAGGAAACATTTGATTTTGTTTCCTGATCTGGGCACATTTTTCCATAACAGGAAACATTTGAAGAAAACCAAATAAAACAGATTTTTATAAAAACTTGTATATTTATGAAACATTTTATGCAAAATATTATTAAAGTGGAAGAAATGTCAAACATAAAAAAAAAATGTTATGAGGTGTTTACCTTTTTACATACTTTTTTTAAGCAAAGAAAATTTCAATTGGCTATATCTTGAGACTGCCACACCTCACCGCCAAGCCGTTTTGAGGAAATATTAACCAATCTATTATAAATATTTTGCACATACTGGCGCTATCGTTACCTATCATTACCTAAAGTTATGGATTGCCAAATATCATATGTAAAAGCTAGAAACAAGTATTTTCTGAATAGGAGACACTTTTTCCAGGCATTTACAATGTCTCTTATTCAGGAAACATCATGCAACGTCTCCACTTTGGGAGACATTTTAAATGTTTCCTGATATGGAAACATTCCTGAGGTTCTTTGCTGTTTCCAATTTTGGAGACAGCCCATAGGATTCCTGTTCAGGAAACATTTTTCTTATTGTGGAGAAAACATCATTTATGTTTGAACAACCATAGAGCTACATACCCTAGGATACATTGTGATGGTTTCAGAAGTTTGGGGAATGCCCAATATTTTGACAGTTGTTGGTCCAATGGCCCATTGGTATGACAACTGGCGTGTCGTGGCCTAGCGGATAAGAGCACCGGATTCAAGCTCTGATGTTTCTGTTCAGCAGAGTGTGGGTTCGAGTCCCAGTCGTGACACTTGTGTCCTTAAGCAAGACACTTAACCATTATTGCTTCGTTCTTCGGATGGGACGTAAAGCCATTGGTCCTGTGTGTTGTGTAATGCACGTAAAAGAACCCAGTGCACTTATCGAAAAGAGAAGGGGTTTGCCCCGGTGTTCCTGGTTTGATTGGCAGCATATTGCGCCACAGCACCTTGTAAACCATTACATTGTGCTATGTAAAGGAATAGGTCTCAAACTTCAAAAAGTAGCTCCACATATATACCTTGCAGGAAAATACTGACTGTTGAAGCGCCTTGAGCGTCACTGAGTGACGGATATGAGCGCTATATAAGAAGCCACTATTATTATTATTAATTTTTGGTCTTTTGTTTTCCTTAAAAGGGGTTCAATAATCTGGCAGCGCATTTTGTTTTAGTCGCACAATGCTTTTTACCAATTTATAGTCTCACAGTTCAATCATCCAACATGTTAATACCAATTTCAGACCAATGGGCTGTCAGACCATTGAGTAAAATAATTTGTACCCATAATAGTCCAACAGCTCCATGGTCTGACAGCTTGTGGGGGTCCTTGCTCTGTGGTCTTAACAATGGGCTGTTGGACTATCAACATGGCCCCACATAATCATTGAGTCTCCATTTAAGGAAACATTTTCAGTGCAGGCATTGTGATTGACTCCCGTTTTAGAGACATGTTTCCATAAATGGGGTCAATTTGTCTCCTGTTATGGAGACAGTGAAGAGTGCTACATGATACTATGATAGCACACAGAGGACTGAAACTTTCTGAACTTTGACAAGTTATTGGAACTCAACAACACAACAGAAATTATTTTGTTGCGGAGTGTTTTTACTGTACTTTTGATTGTAAGATTTTTTTTAAAGGACAACTTTTTGGGCCCAAATTATTAGACCAATTGGTCCTACAAAGAATGTTTGTTTGTGATTTCTAAAGCAAAACGATTATCAAAATGTGTTGTTTTTTATGCTAGTAACTGTAAAAATAGAAGACACAAGGCACTGGTAAGTTAAAGAGCAAAACTGTACTCATTTTTGCATTCATCTAACATCAGAATGCCTTCAATATTTACAGCACTTGATTTAAATTGATTACTTAAACAAATCCAAACGAATCAATCAAATCATAATTACAATCAAAATCTCCTTATTCTGCCTTAATCCCTAATGTTTATCTGAGAGCTTGCTTATCTGACCTCACAAATCCAGCTCAGAGATGGTGCCAACCATGCTAACTATTTATCATATTTATTGAACAGTACAGTCAATCAAGTCATGGTCAGAATTGTTGAATTGTATTGCTCAATGAGCACTATCCATTCTAAATCTAGCCTGCTACAAAAACAACAAAAAATCACTTAAGTTTTCAAATGTCAATTCCCTGGTATTGTATATGTAGATTCAAAAGTGAATCGTATGTAAGTCTCTACATGCATATGGTTCAGAATGTAATTCAGTACATGTACATGTAACTCAATTGCAATTGTACAGCAAAGGATAAAAGGCAATCTGTGAAGATCTTTAACAACCCAGTAAGGCTTCTCATGGCCTATATTCTGGCTATTGCCAGACCTGGACCAGTTTGTCAGCTTTAAATTCTCATAAAATTCCGAGCTTTCATCACTTAAATTAATTTACTAGTAGGAAACAAGCAGGCCCACAGTTGTAGTATTACTTGACTTGACTACATTTTTCCAAGCGCTGGGGTTTGCCTAAAACCTTCCTTTGTTGGTAAATGCAGAGATTTGTTATAATCTTGCAATTGATTTTGTTTGCAATTATTGTGCATTGGAATTGGTGCATAAAATCATGGTGGTAGAAAGGGATAAAATCAATAACCAAAATCAAGATTTATTCAGTGAATAATATAGGGTTCCTCCAAGAGTTCTATGAATACACCCCCCCCCAAAAAAAAACCAAACAAACAAACAAACAAACAAACAAACAAACCAAAAAGGATCACATTGTACCATGAAGCATGCATGGAGGTAGATTGTACACATGTGTACATTGTAATTACAACTATGTACAACCATGGAGGTAGGAAGTACAACAGATTCGTACAACCAAGCCAGTCCACTTCCTCCATGTCCAGGAGAGGCATGGATGGCCACATGTGGTGTTGCAAATTACCTGAAGGGATTAACAGTCAAAGATAAACAGTCCTGGCAAGTGGTAAAAGAAAGATGCCAGGAAAAAGTGTGATGTCTTGAAATTTAACACAGTCAAAGTGGTTGTTCAGAGCTTTCCATTGCTTCCATGATTAGATTTTGGTAGTCATGAATGATGGGGTTGGTTAACCATGGCTCCATGGGTTTACTGAATACCATTGATTTTTAGAACAAGTTTGGGTTAGAAATTTAATCAAGCACACTTTTTAAGATTGTTAATTTTCAGTGTAATGTTTTAGTACACTTTCTCATGTATTCTGAGACAAATGTAAAACATTTAATTGCACCCTATGAAAAAAGCTGGATTGTTCTTGTCTTTTTTGATGCTCCACTAGTTTGGACCCTTGTTGGGACCAGGTTACACCCTCCATGGTAACAAAGACAGAATTATCTGGAATCATTCTGAGCTCTCTATTAAATTGTAACAATTATTGGGATTTTTTTAAGATCTGCTTTTTTAAGGATGCTTCATACATGTATATTTCAAATAGAGTAGACTATCTATGAACTAACAGTGTACCTGTAATATCACATCAAATCATGGGGCAAGGAGTGACATACATTTGGGGGAATCTTTTCTCCCATGTCTCAATCAGAGATGCCACGGTAGCAGTATGATTTTGTATGATAACAAATAATAGGCCTAACGTATGATATTTTTTTCACAAATGCTTTTTTTTTTAACAAAATTGTTTTTTAAAACTCTTTGGAGTACTTTTTTGTCGGCTAAAAGTTTGGCACCTGCTCACTCATAGTAGTTAGAAGAACTGTTTTATCCTGCTCCTTGTTTCCCTATAACATGATTTTTGAAATACATTTTAAATTACTAGTAAAGTTACTATATTAACATTACTCTTCTTTTAACCATCTTGAACAAAGGGTGTACCCTTTCAGATAGTACATGTAGGTAAGTTGATGACTTCATTAAAGAGCACCCTTTATTTAACTGCAGATCATACAAAATTCAGAAGAGCAATTTTCTGTCTATAATCTAGTTAAGATGACATTGCCGAAACAGCTGGGTCATTTATGAATACACAATTGAGCTCAAGTTTTTTTTCTTTTCATTTTGTTTGTTTGTTTGTTTGTTTGTTTGTTTTTTGTTGTTGTTATTGTTGTTGTTGGTTGGGATTGGGGAGGGGTCGCTGGAGGTGATTCTCATTTTTAATAGGACTGGAGCTACCATGGTAACACTCAATGGGTTTTAAGAAGACAAACTTGCTTTCTCTGAATTTTAACAACTATTATTTTCTCCTTTGGGGGTTGGGGCACCACTGATCATCTGTGTAACTTCCTCTCATGAATGTGCTGTTGCTGTTGCTGTTGTTATTGTATTAGTTTTTACTAGGAATTACAGGTGGTAGAATCTTGGCGATCAACATCCTGATTGGATTAATATGCTGACAATGTTGGTATATGCTTCCAGACACAATTAGCACTACAATACTACAATTGATGGGCACATGTCCCACTGTTGAAAATTTGCCAACTGTGAGGTATAAATAAACTGGATTAGGTCTTTTACCTCTGTGTGATTCATTTAGTCCTTCTTGGCTGTTGCTCTTTTAACACTGATCATCTGTGGATTGTTGAGTCAATACTTTAAATGCTTAGCTGGAAAGTGCGAATTCATTGACATTGTGAGTTTTAACTTGTCTGGTTTGGCAAAAACTTATCACTTATGGACCGTATCACTCTAAAATAGTTGGTTTGTTAAAGTTTGAAGAAAGTGTGAATACAAATGAAAACGTAATTTGTTGTAGCATCAAACTATAGCAACCTTCTGAAGAATTGAGTTCTTTCATTGGGAAATGGAAGCTCACAAAGAAAAACTCAGTCACCTGTGCAGGATTTGCGGTCACACTAAAAGTAGACGGAATAGGTCTTTTGTTTTAGCACAAAATCTTGCAAGTGAGCTGCACTTTGCATTTTTGGTGGACATCAATTGCGACATCCCAGAAATTCATCCATCTCTGCTGTGCCACAAATGTCGGTGTAGGGCACTTAAGGAGTTTTCGAGAAGAAGTGAAACAAGTGAAAGAGGCAAGTTCAAAACTGATGCGGTAATCTTTCATAAACATGATAACAACGATTGTTCAGTGTGTGGAATTTCTCGGCCAGGGTCATCAGGTACAGCTACAAGTATTTCACTGACAAAAGAGAATCAGCCAAATGAGTTTCAACGAGGCACACCACAGTCAAGCAACTCATCAGCGAACAGTGCACATCGGGATCCCACAAGGTGATACCAGATATAGCCGCTGGTAGTTTTGGGAGCATCATTGAACAGGAAACCGACTTGACAACTATTGTCGAGTCTTTACCAACTGAACTGAAGGTTAAGTTGGCCCAGGCTCTTAGTAAGTCTATCGCAAGTGAGCTTTATGATGATGCCACATCCATATCAGCCAGATACCAGAATCCTGATAATTTGATGTATCAGTCAGCACAAACTTGGCTTTCCAAGCGCAATCCAGTTGTCAGAAATTTTGTACAAAGTGCCACTGAACCCAATAGTCAGGGAAATTTTGATAGATCGACCAAATCGCTGTATGCCCAGGCAAAGGCAATAGATTCTATTTACAAATCCAGACATTCCAAGTTTGTTTCAACACTCTCCTTCTCCCGCTGAGAACATTACATTATATTCAGTAACGGGAAGCAAAGCTGCTGTCAATATGAGTAGTTCCTCGAGTGCAGGAGGCGGAATGACAACAATGCTTACTTGGTTGAAATCTCAGGCAAAGGAAGGTCTAGTTGTTTTTCCTGATGAGGGTGATTTGTTTGTTGCGATAGATAATGAGCAGAATGTAGGGAAAACATGGAGAGTATATGCAAATCGTAAGGTTCCAACCAGCATTGTAACCAGTGTAATAGGAATGAGACTACCAGACTCAAGGGAGCAGGAGAAGTGGCTTGTTCCCTCCTCGTTTTCTGCAAAATTCAGAGAAGAGGGCTTGCATCATAACCATTCTGATGTACTCGATGAGGAATGCTCCAACACTGCCGGTCACGAACTAAGGAAATATATACGACAACGTCTAGATGTACTTGAAGAACAACAAAAACCAAACGTTCAAGGCTGGACTGATCTTATTGATGAGGAACTTGAAAGTAAAATATTTCAACTGAAAACCTGTTCCAAGTGTGGAGAGCAGCAAGAGGTAGAGGAGAACTCTAGTGAGGAAAACAAAGAGAGGGGTAGATGCAAAACCTGTGGGGCCAAAAGTCTCAAGAATGCCAATCATGGAGAACTCTTCACTCAAAGGCGAAAAAATAGCAAGCGACACCACTCATTTCGTGTTGAGCCTGAGAGGTCTAAATATAAAAAAAGTGATAGTGACCGAGAAGAGATACAAATCAATTCATCAGGACAAAATACAGAACCAGTGCTACATGTTGTTGATCCAGTTTTTGTAAATCCTAATTCTTATGAGACAGTCACACAAGTGCTACGACATGTAGGACGGTGTGCTGGCATCGTCAAATATGGGTCAGGAAAAAGAAAATGGACATTTGTCACTATGGATGGTCTGCCCTTTTCTATGGCATATAGTGTTGTTCAAGCAACATTCACCTGCAAGGCATGTCAAATTTCAGTATATGGTGAAGATAAGAAATTAAGCCATTGTTCTGATGTTCATGACAGTGATGATAGCTTTCTTGACCGAGAGTTTGATTGGGTTGTTCTGCGGATTGGTCATGGTCATTTTGAGATGAATATGAAAAAAGCTTTCATGGAACTAAACTTTGAGTCTTTCATGGCAGACATAGCAAAAGAGCTTGGATTCAGAAGTGCCAATGCTCAGAAATATGTAAAAAAATGCAGTGACAACCACAAAGCCTGGGATTTCATATGTATAGCAAGGAAGGCATTTGCAGATGAACTGCTGCGACTGTATGTCCTCAAATGCCTCAACTCGCATGAACCATGCACTGTGAATGGATACTTTGGTTATGCTACGAACAATAAACAATCCCAACTACAAGTACATTTATGAACAAATATTTGTGTATGTTCAAGCAATAGTTAACTATCGGGCAGGGCTGCGCAAAAACCAACATCACTTGATCATGGCTGGAAAAGAGAAGTTCTCAGCACTGTGGTTCTCCAGAAATCATCCAAAGTACCAGAAAATACATGTTTGTGACACTCATGATCGATACTGCTATTCTGATGATGTCATGCGCTTGGTTGCACAAAACCAGTATTTCACCATCACCGGAAATCCAAACAGTGGTGAGGGGTTAGACTTTGTTTTGGAGAACGTAAACAAGAAGATAAAAGCCATTTTAGCTAATGGTGTCCCAAAGGCAGATGACTGGATGTTGGCATTTCGCAACTACCATGAACTGGAAAAAATCAGAGCTGCTACAATATCGAGAATGGGAATTTCTGACCCTTCATCTGGAGTATCTGCTAAACATCGCAGCTATGAAGAAGAGCAAATCCAAGATTCTAGTCAACCCCCAAGCATACTGCCCACTCCAGTCTCTCTCTGGTCAAATGCTGAAAGACAACCTGCTAGAAGTCACCACTGTTGGTCAGAAAAATAAGCAGAAATACACAAATTCTCTCAAGACAGACAAGTGTCCACCTAAAGATCTCTTGAATTGTATGTCATTGTCTCTAATGATGAGATAACTGTTCAATCCAGAACTGTAACAAAATCATCACTGGCCGCATTAATCCAGGAAAAGCTACTCCGTCATCCCCATGGAACCATCTCAGACTACTTCAGTGACCAGTGGAATGAAGTGAAAAAAGGGAACAAGAATGTGTATATTGAATTGTTCAAACTGTTAGATGAAACAGAAATCGACCAGAGAAATGATGAATGTGACTATGACTCGGAATAATAACTGGCCACAAACCGAAGACCATTCACATGGACCATGGCCATTTAGATTAAAAACTGCTTTACATTTTTCTTCGCCATTGTCAAGTTTTTTTTTTTTTGGGGGGGGGTGGGTTTCACTGATCTTATCTCTGGACCGTAACGAGCAATTTATATGGCAAGTTTTCTCGGTGATGATCAAAATTATGATTGAACAATAAGGATTGTGCAGCTGCCAAGTTTAACTGGTGAGTACAACTATTTCTTTCATTTTGTATATTACACTTATAATTTTCTGTTTGTATTTACTTATTTTTTTCTATGAAAGTTTAAAGGGCCTACATAATAGGATATTATTGTTATGATTATTTACTTGCAATTCAAAATGAACGGAGCAAGATGGAGGAGACAAAAGCTTTGGTGTGCATCATGTGTACTTCTTTACACGATATCTATTAGGACTCAAAGGTTCTTGGAAAAAATTCATACAATCTTTAACATTTTATACAACAACCTATTGTTTTTTGTTGTAATAACTTCAGTGGAACAAATTGAATCCGTATAATAACTTTCAGAGGATTTTTAACATTTGTTTGAATTATAATTTCACAAGAGAATTCTGCATTCATGTATGTTAAACAAATAACATGATATCGACCTGTACATTATACTTCCTGTGTATTAAGAAATCAGCATGTATGCCACACATGTCCACATGTTGAGAAAAAGCTCACAACCAACAATTATCGCCTTATAATTGCAAATTAGAACTTTACAAGAAGAGAGGATGTGGTGGCTACTTATGAGAGCTTGTTAATTTGTGTGGTTTTTGGTTACATAAGGCTGTGGAGCAAAGAACTACATGTAGGTATACATGTATAAAAGCCTGTGTAGCTTAAGCTGTTCACTCATTACTCAGAAATATCCATTGCTAATAGTTTCCTTCTCTTTACTGGGTTTGACCATACATTTTACTGACATCATGGATGACTTAAATACTCTCTGCACTGCAGTGGGAATGGACTCGACCTTCGATGAAGTTTCTCCAAGTAATGAAGACTACATGTACTTAGAGAACAGCTCCCCTGGATAGTCACCTATACGCATACCATTTACAAGTTCAGTGACAGATTCCTTCAAATCTCCGACAAGGTATGAACATTATGTTGTTAATGTTACTGAAGATTGAATGACTTGTGCTGTGTCACCGAAGGCTATAGGCCTAGTCTTCTGTTTTTCTCTCTAAATTTTAATTTATGACCTCTACTATTATTTAAAAACTATTTTTTGATTAGTTAGTCATATTTACACTACGCTTCTTGAATAGCCATTTTTGCAAAGTATTTCTCTTTAAATGTAAATTTCCTGTTTTTTCTGTTGTCACAAACTCAAACATCACAAGCAACCGGCAATACTTGATGCCCCCCCCTTTACTTGCAGTTGCAGAAGGCTTTGATCATTCCATTCAGGAATGTGTGGTTAGAAACATCAATATAGAGCAAGTACATTACCTATAGACAGTGATGGTTTTCATATCAACGGTCTGATTTGAAAATAGTTGCAATAATCATAACCCTCCATCCTCCTGATGATTGTGGTCGGAGCCAGTTTCCGACTGACGGGAGGATGGAGTTACAATTATCACATTCACAACTAATTTGAAAACAATACACTTTTTGTCAAACTGTAATTTTTTGGTTTGCGATAAAGTGATATTGTCAGGTGATGATGTTAAAAGAATTGTGCAAATTCACAGTGACCGCCACATTTTTTGCCATCTTGAATTGTGCATTTTCAGCCTGTAATTAGGGGGTCAAATTATATTAAATTTTTATCAATGGAAATTTGTTAACATGCCTACATGTATTTCTACTTTTCAGACCAAGAAATCATTGCAACTTAGGCCCCTAAAACTGAAGGCCATGTTAATTTTCTTTTGAAAAAAAAAATGTAACCCTCGAAAAAAAAAACAATTTTATATCATCAATTACATGTACATGTTTGTCAAAATAAACTAGATTGCCAAGTGTTATAACATTTAGGGGGAAAAAGGGAAATTATGGGAGAATACTTTTCTTTTACGGGGAAAAATGCCCAACTTCACTTTTCTTTGTGTCACTCTGTAATCTTTTTAAAAATTTATTGTTCATTTTTTCGGGCCAGCTTGATGTTACATGTACATTATTTATTATTTATTTATTTGCTTCGCTTAATGTACTGGTGTAAAGCGCTGTGGTACCATAGTGTAAGAGTGCTCTATAAACGCCTGTTATTATCATACACAAACATTGTTTACTTACTTTCAGGCTTCCTTGGCCATGTATGGGTTTCCTAGGTTACCTGACCGGTCCCATCTCTAAAATCACCTGTGGATGCAAAAGCTGAATCTGAACCAGAATTTTCTGGCTGAACAAAATTGTTGTCTGCAGACTGATATGTACACATGAAAAAGCTTCTTTTTGAAATAAATGTTATACGCATATTCTTTTCCAGGAGACACTCGCCACGCCTAGCAGCGAAAGCAAAATCAAACAAACGACCACCCATCCGAAGGGCCTTTTCACCAAAACGCCTGGCTAGTGGCAGTAAAGCTGCTCGTTCGTCACTATTGAAAAGGAAGCGTACTGTTTTCAAAAAGGCACATGAACTGTGGCAGATAACAGGAGCTGAGGTCCTTGTAGTTGTAAAGGTGAAAAGGAGAAATGCTTCCAGCAAAACTTTCTACGGTGGTTCCAAGGAACTCGTGGAGGAATTTGAAACCTTGGGAGTTGAAGCTGCAATGACTCCTGTGAGCTGTACAGAAAGTTTGAGGAGGGAGAGCACACCAGCAGTGACGATGAGGACAAGCTGGTGCTGGAGTCACTTTCACATAGTGTACCAAACTACATATATGAAGAGCTCACTGCCAAGAGCACTTCAAGTGAGATCCCCTGACTCTAACAACCGAGCCAACATTTCACGTCCTGTCTCAGCTTAAGATGAACAACCAGTTTCGTCCACTCCAGAGCCCCTAAATAATAATGATAAACGAAACAAAGCATCACCTTCCTCTTCCCGTGCAGCACTTCCAACACGTACATCTGTCCCTTCATCCACTGCCAGTGCCAAGCCAAACCATCCCTCCAAGCGGAAGCAAAAGAAGGTCAAGACCACTAGTCAAAGCCTAACTTCAGGAGTGCAAGACAAGACATCTTCAACATAAAATCCTGAGTCCACTCCAGAGCCCCAAAATAATAATGATAAAGGAGACAAAGCATCATCTTCCTCTTCCCGGGCAGCACTTCCAACACGTACATCTGTCCCTTCATCCACTGCCAGTGCCAAGCCAAGCCATCCCTCCAAGCGGAAGCAAAAGGTCAAGACCACTAGTCAAAGCCTAACTTCAGGAGTGCAAGACAAGACATCTTCCACACAAAATCCTGAGGCTACCTCTGCATCCTCTTCAAATGACCTTGCATTAACAAAGGGAAAATGGGTTGCTGTGGCCTATCACAAATCATTTCACATTGGCCAAATTATTGAAAATGTTGTATCTGGTGGCACTGCAAAATTCTAAATTAAGTTTGTTCATGAGCGATGTGGCAAGTTTGTCTGGCCATTAAGGGAGGAATCTGAGGAAGTTTTGCCTATATATATTTTTAACTGGAATATTGAAATGTTCATAGACAAAAGTAGAGTCCTTAGATATTCATGTGGTAATTTGCAAGAGATAAGGAGAGGATACTCTTGTTTCAAGCAATTACACGCTGCCATTTTAGAATTTATTTTTGAAAAAGGTGGTGAGTAATGCCTTGAAGATTCATGTTAGTATAAATACAGAAAAAAGGAAGGCAAAGATTTACAGTAACATTTTACCAACATTGTGTATTGGGGGTCATCAACTCCACATCTGATTACTTTTTGTGTAATTTTTATGTAAGACAACCAGAACATTAGGTTTTCAGACTGTTGGCCAACTCAAAACCAAATAACCATTCAGGAATGTAGTGTACAGTATGTATGAATGGGTTTTTAAAAAGTAAAGTGTCAAACGTTAATATATGATGCATTGATTTTGGGGGGACCTCGGTGATCTATGCATGCCACTCAGTTATTTATTTTTTGTAACCTGTGTTTTTATACAAATTATCTGACATAATAATTTTTGTGGGCAATTCCATGGCTTCTCAGAATTTGATTAATTCATTTTATCAAGTAAACAATCAAATGCTTTATATTGGTATATTACTAGGGGGTTAGCTTTAATGATTCATGTAAGACTGGTTTTCCAGTCCAGTTTTTCTGCTTCTGTCGTTGAGCCATTGTGTGTTTGTTTGCACCAAACGTGTATTATTAATTATGAACATTTGTGGGCTGTGAAGCTATTTATATGTAATTGAAGGATCCAGGGCAGCCAATGAATGCAAAACTTACTTAAATGTATGCTTTGGATTGGTTAACAGGGTGGACCAATAATGATTGGTCTTGTAACTTTCATCCATTTGGGGCAGTTTTTTGATAGGCTGAATGTTATGTTGGGTGGAAAAAAAAGTTAGCTGCACTTTGTCACAGCTTAGGTTTGTGGAAACTTCTCCACCCACTTCCTTCCCTCAATCCACCTTTGATAACCAGAATAGTATGGCATACGGCTCTGGGTACATATTAGATTTTCATTGTAATGTCTTGACCAAATGCCTTGTGTGTATTGGAGCTGCTTGCACTGAATTTAATCATCAGGTTGGCATGAGATAGTAAGCCTGGGGCCAACATAAGTTCTCGTATAAACAATGACATAGATACATGTATTGTGATGGAAGCAAACAAATTAAGTTGCATGTGCTTACTTGGTAATTTAAAGTATTTGGAATAGGGAATTATTGAGATTTTCATACAAATAAATACAGCTTTGCGCAGCGGCAGAAAATCAAGTTGCTTTGTCGGATTGTCTTTTTACAATATGTTCGACTATAACCTGGACATATTGAAAAGTCTGACAAGTCTTTCTGACTAATGAAAAACAGTTTAAAGTACACTTTACTTTTTGTTTGTAAGGAACTACATTGTGATTTGTCACACAATGAAGTGTTGTTGAAGTGTACATACACATGTACATGTCGTATTTAAACTTGTCCTTTTCTCTCTTTTTAATACACATTTTTTAGAAACTTTGGTGTGAGAAGGGAGGTTATTTCATTAAGTATTGAGCCTGTGCAGCAACTGTGAAATTTTTCCTTCTGCTATACAGATACCATACATTTTGCTGTCACACTGTTTATAAACCAACAGTACATCTCTTTGCATGTAAAACCATGGTAATGGAGCTGCCACCTGTAGTGTCAGTAGCAGGCCATGGCCCATGGAGGAAGCATTATGGCCAGAGGGTCTTTTTCTTAATTGGTGTCAATTACACATCAATTAAGTGTAATATACAATGGAATGTGAATTGTGTATAGGCTCCTGAAGGAGAACAAGATATCTATCCTTCTAAATCTTGAAAGTAGTTGGATGCAAGTAGGTAATCCAAGAAAATTTGCTGTAGGCCTACATGTACAAACGAATTTGATGAGATCATGTAGAAATTAAATGAGATTTACAACGAAAAGCTGGCAACAAAGGTTTAATTTCTAGTGTCATGGTTGTTATGTACATGTGGAATTTTATAACATAACACTAAAAACAAACAAAAACACGTTTAGCAGCCTAGTTTCTGAAAATAAGGAAAAAGGAGAGGCTGTTAATTTTTTTTAAAGCAAGATGATCTCAATTCTTTTTCTATTATTTCCATCAACCATTGTTTTGTTTTTTCACTTTTCAAACATATGTGTATAAAAGAAACATTTTGGACAGGAGAATTGAACATGTTTTTAATAACCTTTGTACAGTAACCCGGTATGTAAGAGATATGAGAATAAATTTAATGTTTGAAAATATATATACATTGAAATTGCAGGTTACGTCTCATTTTCTGTAGTGCTTTCATAAATATTCAAAGACAACTTTTTGGAACCTATAACGTCTATAGCAGGGTTCTCTCAAGGATTTTTTAAAACTGTGTACATGTACATGTATTATTCTGGACCCAAATTTCGCCAAAGTTTGGCCAAAGTGCGCCAAATTGAAAAAAGGTCTGGGCACGGAATGGTTTTTAGTTGATGTTTATGTTTGGTTTGAAATGCTTTACTGTGCAATCTGGAGCACTTTCAATAGGTTTATTTATTGATCTTAAACCCAAACAAAAAATAATAATAATTTTAAGTGTTTTTTTGAAATACTGTGGGCCAAAAGGGAAGCAGTTGGGGACACTTAACAGGATTAGTAAAGTTTTACTTTGGCCTTACAATGTATGTAATTTCAGATTGACAGCTCACAGCCCCAGACATTAAATTGGAATGGCTTTTGTTTGCGCAGACGATATTTCGATGAAATCGTTTAAGATCACAAGTTAAGTGTATTGTGGGCATTTTTCAACTTGCTGGAACAGGTGTACCTCTATACACTCTATGGTAAAGAATCAAATACACTGTAACAATAGTTCAAAGTCAGAGAAAAGAATCTAAAGTGTAGATTGGTGACTACCATTGGTGACCATTCTCCTTAACTTAAGTGTCTTGCCCAAGAACACAAGTGTCACAAACCCACACTTTGTCCATCGATTCAGCCATTAGAACTTGACATGTACCATTTCAGGCATGACAATACATTTAAACGGGAAATACATATGAATTGTAAAAATTGTGATAAAATATTTTCTCTCTGATGATCATTAAAGTAAAATTTAGCATTAGACTTCAATTGTTTACCTGTCCATTATGTCCATAGTATCCAACAACACCATGCATAGTCTAAGAAGCATGATGATGAAATATGATGTGATTGAGTCAAATACATGACTTCCCACGCTGGGACATTAGGGAAGGATTCAACCATCAATTCAACACACACCTTCAACTCACCACACGCCAATAACCTGTCATCATAAAAACATGAACCTTACATTAGTTCCTCATCTATAGTAACATCAAATACATCTAGTAAGGTTTTGCAGTAACAACACATCATGTACATAAAAAATATATATTCATACCACAGACACAGATCCTTGTCATTTTGATTGGTGGAACATGTATCACGTGTCATCCATTATTTTGCCATGTATTTACTGCCGCGATACTCCACAATTTAATATTGGACAGGTATCCGTCAGATATGGATCTTATTGGACGTTTGCAGGCTCCTTCCCTGACTGTTTGCCCAACGATAGTCCACAGTGGTTAAGGTTGGTGTTTGCAGGGAGTTGTCCACATTAATCAAAAGAGGTTTTCAGAATTTTCAATGTGTCAGTCGGACCAGTTTTCATGTCTATTTTGTGCTTTATTGTGAACAAAATTCAAATGACAAGGATCTATATGTATGTGTGAGTTATATAAATCAAACATTGAATGCATTATGTTTGTGTACCAAAGCATAAAATAATCACTAGGTAAAATCTGCCTTTTCCATTTCATTCCACTTTCCCTTGAAAATGGAAAGTCCATATTCAACCTGGTGATTATATTCTGCAACAATGCACTCCTATTGCATCCAGTATTGGTATTGCATTGGTTCTGAAAGGAACCAGGTCCAATTTAATGGCTCCACTTACTGTGTGAAGCAGAATATAGGCGCTTACAGAAGCACCAAACACTGTGCTTAACTTAGGCGTATTTGGCAGGTTAGCAAAGACTTTTTGTTTGTGCATAGGTGTACATCACATTACTCAACATTCTTCGCTTACACAGCTAGAGCAGAACATTTTGTGTCCTGTAAGCTGAGAACGTTGAGCGAAAGCGCAGAATTCTGCGGGCGAGGAGTCATGAATTTGGGCCCAGGTGGCTGGCCTTCAAGCTCCCTGGTTGTACTTCACTGTAGTAACCTGAAAACCTCTCCATACATTTCCTTTCTATAGATTATAAATTTCACTGTTTCATGGCAAGGATCCTCAAAAGGAACATTTTAATAGGGAAAAAAAGAGCAGTGATGAGGTCTTAAACCAAAGCAGTTTAAGACCTGCAAGGTCACGGCCGTGCCTTAAAGGACTGAGCCAATGTGAATAATGTAGAAAAACTTTTCTGTTTTGTAAACTTTTACTCCTGTCACATCCTCCATTTGGCAAGGAGTCAAATTGCATGTGACGCTCAACGGTTGTGCGTACGACAAGTACTAATAGATTTTACATTAAGTACTAAGTATAATTGTTTTACAAGTTATTTGCACCTGCGCAAGCTTGCAATGAGCGCTGAACATGAGTTAGCCAACCGGTTAAAAGACAGCTACATGTAGCTCCTGCTATGTCTTTATCAGATATTTGATAACAGGTAAACATGGTCATTTGACCATCTTTCAACCAATATGTCTACCTGATACTTCTGAACATAAAATGAAATGTTTAGGAGACATTTTTACTGGGCATGCCAAAGCCAAGACTGTAGAAATGGATGCAAAGGCCTCATGAAATGCTAGTCCTGTTTGCAGCTAGTGAGACTTAATGTCTTACCTGTGAATGTGAATGAGATTGAGTGGTTTTCCTTTGAGTGAATTCTTCTTGACTACATCAATCAGTGTAGCCTCCTTGGTCAAACACAAACTCTCCTCCTCACACACTGAAAATACATCAGAGAACTAATGAATCAGGCATGAACCAAAATTTAGTCCCATGCAAAAATTGAACAGCCATTGAACATGAATAAAACAATTCTACAAACATCAGCGAAACAAAAATCACAAATTCTGATGATTTTTACAATTTTGTTGTCAAAGATATTTCTTAATGACAATAACAGTGTGAGGAGCTGGTCTTCACTGCGTGGTAATGACCTTAGTTAGTGGCTGGCCGCTGTTAATTGGTTCGATCATTAACACTGGCCAAACACCAACCCAGTCATTACCACGCAGTGAAGACCAGCTTCTCACACTGTTGTTGCCTAACTATTCTTGTTATTATTACACAGCATGTTTCATTCCCAAAGTTTGGCATCAATAATTTGCTTTAAACAATCATATATGCAGACTAACAATGAACAGGTACATGTACATGTATGGTCAACACCATGCCCAAAGAAACCTTAACTTACATTCCATGCACTCCAAGATGGCTGCCATAGTTTGATGTCTGCAGTCTTCTCTTGATTCCAATATCTTTCTAAGTCTCTTCACATCCAGCAAAAAGTACAGAGATTTCACAAAGTTTGTAGTTTCATTAGTGTAGTCTGCTTCTGTTATCTCAAACTGTGGGATGCTCATATCAAAAGCATTATGATGTATTGCACTGGCTGTTGTACATTGAGATTCCTCATCTGAATGTGTTGTGGCGCTCTCTGTGTTATTCTGTGGGTAACTAATCATTGATGGCAACTCTAAGCCTTTTTGAATAGTATTCATGTTAGGGTCGTTCAGTGGATTGGATTGGTCAGTTTCAGGGGAAGAAGACTCTCCATTATTATCAGACAGCCTGTCTGATTGGTTGACTGAGGTTGTCTTGGTGATGTTCTTATTACCAAACACCCCATCTCAAAACACAGCATGGCCAATTCTGCCGCATCATCTAGAATCGGTGTTGGAAGCCCAAATGGATCTGTCAGGTTAACACTACTCTTGAAGTAATTCCTGTGATGGCAATTTTTACTGCTTTCAGTCATCGAATCTGTGATACAATGGGTCTGCAGGTGGTTGACAACTTCTTCTTTGATACCTTCTTTGCCAATCTCTAAACTAGACACCTTACTTCTACTTTCTTCCTCAAGGTGGTCATTTGTGTTTCCCTCACAATCTCTTCCTTGCACAGCATCAGAATTGGTTGGAATATCCTCACTACTTAACATCTCTCTCCTTTGATTTTTCTCAACTTCTTGCTCAGTTCTTTCTTGATGCAAAACATCAGCACCTATCAAAGCTTGTGCTGGAGTGCCAGCAGTTTGGGCAACGTCTTCTTTTTCTGTCAGTTCTTCATTCTGGGAGTTCCTCTGTTTATCATCCTGAGGTACATGTACCATTACTTCATCACTACGAGACTGCTTCTGGGATGGGTGGCTCTTAGCAGCTAGTGCAGACTGAAGTTCCCGTAACCACCTTTCCAAAACTCCACAAGATCCTTCAACACTCAAAGCCAAAGTAGGATCTTCAAGCTCATGTCTGACAATTAAAGACAAGTGAAAATAAGTAGATACATGATGTATGCTAAATCTGTCACAACGAATCTTTCTTTCCTTAAAAATCATCAGAGTCACAAAAAAAAACTGAAAAACCTCATAACTGTTTTCACTGTTTTCAAAAATCAAATATCAGACTTGTGAGATCAAAACCAATTGTATTACTCATTTCTAAAAAAACATAGGCAATTCAGGCAAAAAGTATTTATAAGGAAAGTTTTCTACCATGACTATATTTTTACCATGTAAGGTATGCATAAATCATTGAACATATTTTCACAGGGGAAAGTGACAGGGTAAAAGTCCCATCCCCTTAAGGTGATCCCCTGGTGCTGCATGCTTCCCAGGTTGCATGGTAAACTTGGGTGTGATCCCTGGCTACACAGCAATTAACGGTTGCATGGCTTCTGACTGGCATTCTCAAACTAAGGTATTGACAAAATGGGGAGACTACCAACATAGGGCTAGATAGCTCAGTTGGTGGTGCGCCGGTACGTTAATCCGGAGATTGTTGGTTCAAATCCCGCTCTAGTCAATTTGTCTTTGTTCAACCCCAAACTATTTACATGTTCAATCTTACTAATATTACGCACCTACTTTAAAGGCAATTTTACATTTACTCGTGTTACATCCACCAAGAATTGTTTTCTGAATGATCCCGACGGCTTTACATTTTTTAGATTGCAAATCACCAGCAATGCCATCATCATTTAAAGTGATTCTTTTGTTCACAGCTTGGCCAAACTGTGGAACTTGTTACCCGTTGAAATACATTATTCTTCATATATTTCTTCCTTTAAATATGCAGTCAACAGTTTCATCTGTCAACAGTTTCATCAAATGACAAGCCCTACCGAAGGCTTGTCATTTGTTCATACTGTAGTATATTAACTCACATCTGTTATGCTAGCCTTTTAAAACATGCTTTTACAAAACCCTGATTACTATTTTTCTTCACTGTTTGTATTGGCGGACTGAACCTTTTGGTTAGAGGAAAGTTATTTTATCTTTCTCAGTCTAGCTTTCTCCACATTGTTTCTTTTGAATTTTCAATGTGTCAATTTGTCTGTGAATTGTATTGGACAAAGAAGAAAATTCTAGGTAAAAGTAGTTTGTACACTCACTCAAACCATCCCAAATTAATTATTACCTGCGCTCAGTTTCATAGAGCTGCTTATATAAGCAGCACATATTACTTACAAGTTGTCTGCTTAGCCAAAAGAAGCAGGATACCGGTCATAAATAGTACACATGGAATGCTATTTTGCTGGTAACCTCATTCTGGTAAGCATATTTTTTATTGTGTTGAGCTACTTTTTGTGCTTAAGCAGCTTTATGAAATTTGGCCCTGGTTACCTAATACAAGTTTCTGAAAGAATTGAAAAGTTGACATACTTGGCTTTCCATGTTGCTACTGCTAACTTGTTGCTGATATCATCATCAAGTGGTAACCCATGGCAATAATCAGCAAGCTTTTCTTCATCAACAGGTAGTAGAGTATCTGGTGTGGCTGGTACTTGGAATGTATGATTTAGTCTGGCTGGTTCAGGATGCTGCATCTGTGATAATTCAGCAAACCTAGGCGTTGTCTTGGGATGGGAAGTTTGGGATGTAAGCAAAGGGAGATGAGCTGCATCCGTTGCTGTTGAAACAGGGAGTTCTGCTGGTGAGACCACTGCCTCTGGTCACTCATTTGCTTCAAGAATGTCTTTGTTTTCACCAACTTTGACGATAAGCTACAATTTCAAAAAATGACAGGACAAAAATGTTACCAAAAATGTGGTAAATTTAACCACTCAGTAATGCCTTACCACTTTGGGTCCGTATTCTGAGAAGTTTTCCCGGCCTCTGCGCAATATTATTTTTCTGACCTTTTTGGAGCTTCCAGAGTAATCATTTCCCTTATATGGAATAACCATCGTTACAATGAAACCCTTACTTGACATCGGAAAGACAAGAAAGGCTCTCAAACTAAGCACCCAGATTTGTTGTTGTTGTGTGAGAAAATAGGAGAATGCAGTCACAGTGAATCACAAAACTGTAAGCCCCAGCTGATAATTTGTCACAGTCAGGTCAGACAGTATGCTGGAATCTTGAAATGCAAACCATGAATGAACCTAAACAATCAGGGATCCTGCAGCAGGCGTTACTTGAGGAGTCCTGCAGCAGGCGCTGCATGAGGAGTCCTTCAGCAGGCGCTGCTTGAGGACCAAAAACTTGTCAACCTTTCCCCAAGACACACTGCAACAATGGCTTCTCCTAAGCAACCTGGAGAGGGCACACTGCATTGCAATCCCAACCCACGTATTCTCAACCATGCTCTTTTTATGTACCTTTCCTTCATAGCAGTAAACGATGGTGCCAGTAGCTGTGCGGCCACTTTGGGTCCAGTCAGGGCAAACATCATGGGTGAACCAGCCCAGAAAATCTCTTCATTACTTTCATATTCCCTCAGTCCAGGCCAGCCATCTTGTGTCAAACTAACAGACCTAGTGTAAACAGGTTCCCTTGGGGCTGATAATGGCTCTATGCGATTAGAAGGTGAGGAGACAGGGGATAAGGCTGCCGTTGGTGTTGAGGACAAACTGCTGGAGCGTTTGGTCGGGGTACTTGTTGCAGGACCTCTTGTTGGCTTCACAGGAGAATCTTGTGAAGAGAAACAGTTAAAGCAGTATTTATTAGTACAATTAATGAATTGATGAATTGATGATACAACCGTAGAGCTACAAACTACCTCCATGATACACCCAAGCAAATAAAGAGCCTACTTACTGCTATTTCAGTGAAATAAATATATTCCTACACCGTAGGTGATCAAAATCCACGCTATTGGGGCAGCAGTGGGTCAAAGCTGGGCACCACATCATGCAGCTAATTATAGTTGTAAGGGATGTGTATAAACCCTTTGTAATAATAACCTTATAGCACTGCTTCATTTTTGCATACTTTTTATATTGACATTCCCACTTACCTACAGTCATGACAGTATGTAATTTACATCCTAATATCATCCCCTAGTTAAGCACATACTCCTTTCCACTGTAGAACTTTAAGTGTATTATTCATGAAACGGCAGTAAGATCAAACTAAATGTATCTTTCTTTCATGCAACAGCAGCAGGGTCAAACTAGGTCAAACAAACTTTATACATGTACATGTACTTCTTCAGCATTAATCCAAGTTGAAACAAAAGAGTGATTTGCATAAAGTGCTGTTTCAAACATGTAGTTCATGAATACTATGGTTATTAATTTAGGGCAATCAGACTTTGGTTTAATTACTCATTTCTTTTAAATATTGAATAACACATTCTTGTTGATGGTTTAACATGTCAAAGAAGCTTTAATTAATTATTAGGAAAGTAAGTAAGATGTCACAATCTACATGTTTACTTCTACTTGGATTTGCCTAGTAACAGCGGGTTCAAGGCCACTGCCTGCCCTGACTTCACAGGTAAAGTTGCCTTTATTTTTATCCCATTTTAAACTTATTATTTCTCCTTTTCATACTTGGAGTTTAATAAAAGGGTTTATCTCATTTTGACAGCAAATTATTATAGATTTGTTTAATGATACTTATGGAACTTGAGAGGCTGTGGAAAGAGTGAATTTTGGAGTTAGAAAAAGTTGTATTAACAGATGGAATATAAAACTGGTATTTAGAGAAGCACATGTGTGTTTGTACTGCTGGCATATGAAGTATGGCCATGTGTAGTACGTGTATGTGCAAAGTAAGGGGTTTCTGGTTAAATTCATGTAGGCCTTATTTTAAGATGTTAAGTACCAGTCTCTTGTTCTTTTAAATTGAACAACCATGTATTCTATGAAATGTAAACTTAGCAATTGTTTAGAAACTGCAGGTGGATTTGTGCTTTTGTTTTGGGGTGGGTTTGCTGCGTTGCCTTGGTTGTCGCTGAAGAATTGCCTAACTTGTGGTTTGTTTCTGCCTTACGTTTTTACACAGTTGCTGAGTAGTGTAAACAAAAGTAAACAACTGTAACTAAACTAATTCTTTTTGTATCTCTGCCTGCCCTGACTTCACAGGTGCAGGTTCGTCACTCATACATAGAATAAATCTCCATAATCTGAGAGCTGTGCCTAAAGAGAAGTCTCCATAGCTGTCATTTGGACCTGTGTGCCATCCCCTCTCTCAAGGCCTTCATCGGAACACCCCCCCCTATCCCCCACATCTCACAATGGCGTAGTCGGCAGGATTGATGGATTGGAAAAAGTGACGTCTCTCCTTGAGTATAATCTTTGTTATTTTTAAAGAATAGTGATTGATTATTACGTCGATTGAAGCATTCATCTAATAGAGACAATTTTGTTCTAGTGATTTTCTATATTCGGTTAATATTGGTGAATTTCCTTGAGTACATTTTGGAGTGTGGAGATATTCTTAAAATTGTTTCAGTGGTTAGACAGACAGAAAGTTTGACCGAATCCATAATTGTTTCTTTGTTGTTAAAGTTTTAACAAAGGGAGTATAAAGACAGTTCACTCCAGTCTGTATTGATGTATTCAACCAGGGCTAACAGATAGCTGTATTGCGATTCTCTTTTACATAAAACAAAATTTGACTGCGGTGTATTTTTCATTGCACAGTTGATATTGGATAGTGTGTATTTTATTATCGTCATATTAAAGGATATAAATTTAAGTCATTGGTAGATTGTTAAAGAGTCAGTTGGCATATATGTTGATAGTCCCTTGTGTAATAAAAGAAGGACTGTATTGTTGTGTTGATTGGCCAATGTTGATATTGCAGGTATTGATTTAGTAAATTTCATACTCGTTTAACATAAACAAAACAAAACAATTTCAGAAATTTGATTAGCGTTTGCTACATAGATTGATTTTCCAAACATGAGTAAATACATTAAAGTTGTAAGTAATGAAGGCACACACTGCTTTCCCCTGAGGGAAGAGGACGGACCACTGGTGCTGTCCGTGTTACAGACCAGACATCCAGATGGACAGGGTCTGTGGTTTATTGAGGATGACTGCAAGGTAGTCATACCAGCACTTGACGCCATCATCAATCCTCCACCAGATGGCTGGGGTAACAGGACCTACAAAGTACTGGTCCCTGATGGTCACAAAGGTGGTAGAGTTGACATCCAGGACAAACTACTAGACCTCCTGTCCAAGCCCAAAACCCAGCTTGTCATGGCACCGGAGAGGAAAATTTCAACGTTTGATGGCAAGCCAGGGGAAGTGAATGAGTTCATCTCAAGTGTAAAAGATGCCTTTCAGCGCTATGCCATCCCAGAGGGTCACCGTACGTCATTCCTTAAAGATTATCTTCGTGGTATGCCAAAGACAGAGGTGAAGGCTCTCATTGATGAAGGACGTACAGTGAAGGAAGTACTGGCATTCTTAAAAGACTCATATGGCGACAAACTTGCAGTGGGAGAGCTTCAACGTCTTTTCTTGGAGCGAAAGCAGCGTCAGGGTGAGGGGTGCAGAGACTTCGCTGTAGACCTCGAGAAGCGTTTTCTGCGACTCACTAGACGAGATGCGAAGCTATACTCGTCTCCAAACACAGCCTTGGTGGAGCAACTGATTGAAGGTCTCAATGACACCTACATGAGAAACACCTGTCGAGATCTATATGAACGAGGCTCAGTATCTTCCTTCAGAGACTTGCGGGAATACATCATTAAACGAGAGGGACAGGAAGAAGCAAGGAGCAAAGCTGTTGGTACTGGCCCCGCCCTTCAAGCGGCAATGCAGGTGGGAAAAGAGCCTTTGAGCAACACTGAACTGCTTGGAGCGTTTAAGGACCTGGCAGACAGAATGGTAAAGGCCGTTCAAGAGGCCGTAGTGCCACCAGCCTACCCAGCATCAAGCCCCCCACCATCGGTTGGATTGACCCACCCTCCCCAATCCCATACCCCGGACAAATACTCAAGCCCAAGGTTCAGCCAGATAGGACGCCGAGGTCCATGTTACTCCTGTGGCTATACTGGACATTTTGCCAGAGAATGTCCCTACAGAGAAGCAAACAATGGCAGATATCAACCGAGGGGGCGAGGATTCCTGTCAGAAGCTACTGGACCAAGCTATCGGCAGAGGCAGGAAAGGAACATCCCTAATTACCCACCACGGCAAGAACGGAGCATCCCTAATTACCCACCACGTCAGGAAAGGGACACCCCTAATTACCCACCACGGCAGGAAAGGGACACCCCTAATTACCCACGTCAGCCATTAAACGACAAGCCTCTTCTGTAGCGAGCCATACAGCAGAGGTGGGTGTAGAGGGCTCAACAGCAAGAGTGGATCAAGCATTTTTGTCAAAGACTGTTGGGGAGTGTTATTCCGTTTCCGTCATGTTTGGTGATGTTATGGTCCCCTGTCTTCTTGATCCGGGTTCTCAAGTGACAACTGTTGGGGAGCGCTACTTCTATGATTACTTATGTACCAAGGGTTTTGAGCTTAGGCCGATACCAGAGTTACTCTCCATCGTTTCAGCAAATGGTGCTAACATGCCATATACCGGATACTTCGAGACAGACATCCATGCCATTGGCCAGACTTTCAAGTCCCGTGTGGTACTGGTCTTACGTGAACAGTCTTCGTCTCCATCAGCAAAAGGAGGTGTACAGGGGATCCTTGGCATGAATGTCCTTCAGCAGTGCTGGGAACAACTCATGAGTGCTAGCCACAAGCCCCATCTTAAGAAGATTCCATGGCCAACCAGCAGAGACCCTATTTGGCAGAGAACCCTCCATACTGTGGGGAAAACTTTGGAGTTTGGAGCTGACGACGGAATAATCGGCAAGGCATATTTAGGAGGGCAATCAATTGTTCTGTCGGCACGACAAGGAGTGGTTGTTAGGGCCAAAGGGAGGGCAGCACTCGATGGAGGTAGTTACGAAGCTTTCTTAGAGCCAAGTTCAGATGGAGGCAGTCCACCAAACATCACAGTTCCCCCGTGTTTTGTGCAAGTAGAGGCTGGTAGCTTTCATTTGGCGTTGTTTAACGAGACCAACTCAGATGTAGTGATTCCTAAGTCAGCCACACTTGGTACCCTCCGATTAGGATCAGTGGTCCAACCAACGGATGACAGCAAGCTAGCCTACCAAGAACCAACAACTGTAGCCGTGGCCAATGTAAGTGTGGAAGAACCATCACTCTCTTCTGTATATCCAGTACCAGTTGACGTGGGAACACATATCACGCAGGTGCAGGGGAGGAAGGTTGCTGCGCTTTTGGAAAAGTACAAAGACACGTTTTCTCAGCATGACAAGGACATAGGATTTACAGATGCGATAACTCATCAGATTGACACGGGAAGTGCACACCCTATACGCCAGCGGCATAGGCCACTCCCGCCATCACAATACAAGGCAGTACGTGACCACATCCAGGGTTTGCTGAAGGGAGGAATTGTGAGAGAGAGTGCCAGTCCCTGGGCGTCTCCAGTGGTTGTTGTCCAAAAGAAAGATTCAAGTATCCGCCTGTGTGTAGATTATCGTCAACTAAATCAGCTCACTCATCGGGACTCATTCCCCCTACCGCGGATTGAAGAGTCGCTCCAAGCCCTTGGGGGAGCAAAGTTTTTCAGTGTACTTGATTTAACCAGTGGTTATTATCAGGTTGCTGTTGATCCAGTAGACATAGAGAAAACAGCTTTTACAGTTCCCTTCGGCCTATTTGAGTACACACGACTACCCTTCGGCCTCTCCAATGCACCAGCAACCTTTCAACGGTTGATGCAGCGATGTCTTGGAGGGCAGTGCTTTGACAGTGTCCTGATCTATCTAGATGATATAATTGTCTTCTCCCCAGATTTCGACACCCATCTATCCGATCTGGGCAAGGTGTTTGAAAGCCTTCACGAGCACGGTCTCAAATTGAAACCATCAAAGTGTCATCTTCTGCAGCCAGAGGTACAATACTTGGGACATCGAGTGTCTAGTGATGGTGTGGCAGTTGACCCTGAGAAGATTGCTGTCGTGCAGAAGTGGCCTGAGCCTTCTTCCGTGAAGGATGTTCGAGCTTTCCTTGGATTTACAGGCTTTTTCCGGCGCTTTATTCAGAATTACGCCTCCATTGCAAGTCCACTGTTCCGTTACCTTTCAGGAGGTAAAAAGAAGATGAAGGGTAGAAAGCCTATGAATGGTCCTGTCTCCCTTGATGAAGCTGGGAAAGAAGCATTCCATACACTTATCAGGTGTGTCACAACTTCTCCGGTGTTGTCATATGCAGATTTTTCGAAGCCATTTAGAGTTGAGACAGATGCGAGCACAACTGGACTTGGAGCGATACTGTTCCAGTTGGATGATGAAGGCAGGAGACATGTAATAGCCTATGCATCAAGGACACTGCGGCCGGCAGAACGAAGTGGTAGATACAGTGCCTTCAAGTTGGAACTACTTGGTGTCAAGTGGGCAGTGGCTGAAGTCTTTAAGGACTACCTCCTGGGGAATAAGTGCTTAGTTGTCACAGATCATCACCCACTGTTGTATATCAGCAAGGCTAACCTTGGATGTACAGAGATGCGTTGGATACAACAGTTGAGCTCTTATGATTACGAGCTGTGCTACAGACCAGGGAAAGATAATCAGGCCCCTGATGCCTTATCTCGTCAGTATGAAAATGAGTTCGCTGACAATTCAGCAGATGTTTCTCCTTCAGAATTGGTTGTGGTCACCTCGTCTGAAGTCACGGCTTGTCTAGATGTTCACTCTCCGGGGATTGAGCTGCCACTTGGATTTGCGCATTACATAGAGGCATGTCAAATTGGGGGTATACGTTGTCTCCCCGGTTACACCATACCCCAGCTTAAGGACGCGCAGACAGCAGACCCGGTCATTGCACAAGTTGTGACTTTTGTGAGTCGAGGGAGGAAACCCAGTCCAGCTGAAAGGCCTACTCTCAACAAAGACACTCTTGCCATGCTTCGAAACTGGGGACGACTCTCCATCAGGGACGGGTTGTTGTATCGTAAAGTTGTTTCACCACAGAGTCAACAAGAAATTTTTCAGCTGGTGATCCCGGTTACAATGCAAGAGGAGATTATGGAGAAATTCCACGACAATGCTGGCCACTTTGGTCCAAAACGCACCTGGCGTATCATATGGAATCAGTTCTATTGGCACAACATGGAAGATTTTGTGAAGGACTGGTGTACTAAATGTAAACGCTGTGCTGTCAGTAAACCCCCAGTGCATCAGACAAGACCACCTTTCTCCGCCTTGAAAGCATCGGCACCCATGGAAACATTGGCGATGGACTTTACTGTTCTTGAGTCGTCCAAAGATGGTCTAGAGAATGTCCTGGTGGTGACGGATGTATTTACAAAATATGCATGGGCTATTCCAACTAAGGATCAGCGAGCAATCACCGTCGCCAAATGTTTGGTTAAGCACATCTTCCTACCATATGGGTGCCCCCTGCGTCTTCATTCCGACTGTGGTAGAAACTTCGAGTCACAATTAATCAGAGAGCTTTGTGACATGTATGGTGTGAGGAAGAGTCGAACCACCCCATATCACCCAGCCGGGAATGGCCAATGCGAGCGGTTTAACCGCACCCTGCACAACATGCTAGCATCACTTCCAGAATCCAAGAAGAAACGATGGACAGACTATCTATCTCCACTAGTATTTGCTTATAACAATACTCAACACTCAACAACTGGTATTGATCCCTTCTTCTTGATGTTTGGAAGAAACGGCCGATTTCCACAGAGTTTGGACATAGGTGGGGAAGCACCAACGGGAAGGGCCATGAATCCGCAGTCGTATGTCATCCAACACCAGAAGACACTCAAAGTAGCCAGGAAGGTAGCACTCAGGAAATCAGAGCTTGCAACAGCAGGACGCCAAGCTCGCCAGGCACAAAAGGTTTTTGAGAAGCCTTTGGGAATTGGTCACTATGTCCTTATTCGACGCCATGCAAAGCAGGGAAGATGTAAGCTGCAAGATCATTGGGAGGAAGAGCCTTTTATGGTGACAAAGCAGCCGTATGAGAATCAACCAGTGTACGTGGTCTGCAACAGGCTTGGTGTTGAGAAAGTTGTGCATCGCTCAAACATGAAACACTGTCCTTGGCTTCAGGATGACCAGCCAGAAAAGTCTTCTTCTGACACATCTACCGGTGACGAATCTGAGTCTTCATCAGTACCCAGGGCCTACATGTTGAGAGAACACCCGCCACTAGCGACAGATGCTAGTCACAAGGAACCTGAATGTAGCCCACCGCATGGCGTCATCATAGAGGTGAAAGAGAATAGGAAGAGTTCAGAAACTTCTGACAGCCCCATGGGTTACGAACAGTCTCCTTCGAAGTCTCATTCAACTTCTCCTTCAGAAATGCGTAGATACCCTGTTCGGTCAACCCGTGGAAAGCCACCATCTCGGTTTGATTCCTAACTTTGCATTTAACTTTGTATTTTCATTGATGTTTATAAACAGATAAGCTTTGTTATTGATGTTGTAGTTTCAAAAAAAAAGAAAAAAAAAAAAAAAAAAAAAAGGACACTCAAAGGTTTACATGTGTTTCATGCATTAGTTTTATTGAGAATCCCCAGTCATGCAGCTAATTATAGTTGTAAGGGATGTGTATAAACCCTTTGTAATAATAACCTTATAGCACTGCTTCATTTTTGCATACTTTTTATATTGACATTCCCACTTACCTACAGTCATGACAGTATGTAATTTACATCCTAATATCATCCCCTAGTTAAGCACATACTCCTTTCCACTGTAGAACTTTAAGTGTATTATTCATGAAACGGCAGTAAGATCAAACTAAATGTATCTTTCTTTCATGCAACAGCAGCAGGGTCAAACTAGGTCAAACAAACTTTATACATGTACATGTACTTCTTCAGCATTAATCCAAGTTGAAACAAAAGAGTGATTTGCATAAAGTGCTGTTTCAAACATGTAGTTCATGAATACTATGGTTATTAATTTAGGGCAATCAGACTTTGGTTTAATTACTCATTTCTTTTAAATATTGAATAACACATTCTTGTTGATGGTTTAACATGTCAAAGAAGCTTTAATTAATTATTAGGAAAGTAAGTAAGATGTCACAATCTACATGTTTACTTCTACTTGGATTTGCCTAGTAACAGCGGGTTCAAGGCCACTGCCTGCCCTGACTTCACAGGTAAAGTTGCCTTTATTTTTATCCCATTTTAAACTTATTATTTCTCCTTTTCATACTTGGAGTTTAATAAAAGGGTTTATCTCATTTTGACAGCAAATTATTATAGATTTGTTTAATGATACTTATGGAACTTGAGAGGCTGTGGAAAGAGTGAATTTTGGAGTTAGAAAAAGTTGTATTAACAGATGGAATATAAAACTGGTATTTAGAGAAGCACATGTGTGTTTGTACTGCTGGCATATGAAGTATGGCCATGTGTAGTACGTGTATGTGCAAAGTAAGGGGTTTCTGGTTAAATTCATGTAGGCCTTATTTTAAGATGTTAAGTACCAGTCTCTTGTTCTTTTAAATTGAACAACCATGTATTCTATGAAATGTAAACTTAGCAATTGTTTAGAAACTGCAGGTGGATTTGTGCTTTTGTTTTGGGGTGGGTTTGCTGCGTTGCCTTGGTTGTCGCTGAAGAATTGCCTAACTTGTGGTTTGTTTCTGCCTTACGTTTTTACACAGTTGCTGAGTAGTGTAAACAAAAGTAAACAACTGTAACTAAACTAATTCTTTTTGTATCTCTGCCTGCCCTGACTTCACAGGTGCAGGTTCGTCACTCATACATAGAATAAATCTCCATAATCTGAGAGCTGTGCCTAAAGAGAAGTCTCCATAGCTGTCATTTGGACCTGTGTGCCATCCCCTCTCTCAAGGCCTTCATCGGAACACCCCCCCCTATCCCCCACATCTCACAATGGCGTAGTCGGCAGGATTGATGGATTGGAAAAAGTGACGTCTCTCCTTGAGTATAATCTTTGTTATTTTTAAAGAATAGTGATTGATTATTACGTCGATTGAAGCATTCATCTAATAGAGACAATTTTGTTCTAGTGATTTTCTATATTCGGTTAATATTGGTGAATTTCCTTGAGTACATTTTGGAGTGTGGAGATATTCTTAAAATTGTTTCAGTGGTTAGACAGACAGAAAGTTTGACCGAATCCATAATTGTTTCTTTGTTGTTAAAGTTTTAACAAAGGGAGTATAAAGACAGTTCACTCCAGTCTGTATTGATGTATTCAACCAGGGCTAACAGATAGCTGTATTGCGATTCTCTTTTACATAAAACAAAATTTGACTGCGGTGTATTTTTCATTGCACAGTTGATATTGGATAGTGTGTATTTTATTATCGTCATATTAAAGGATATAAATTTAAGTCATTGGTAGATTGTTAAAGAGTCAGTTGGCATATATGTTGATAGTCCCTTGTGTAATAAAAGAAGGACTGTATTGTTGTGTTGATTGGCCAATGTTGATATTGCAGGTATTGATTTAGTAAATTTCATACTCGTTTAACATAAACAAAACAAAACAATTTCAGAAATTTGATTAGCGTTTGCTACATAGATTGATTTTCCAAACATGAGTAAATACATTAAAGTTGTAAGTAATGAAGGCACACACTGCTTTCCCCTGAGGGAAGAGGACGGACCACTGGTGCTGTCCGTGTTACAGACCAGACATCCAGATGGACAGGGTCTGTGGTTTATTGAGGATGACTGCAAGGTAGTCATACCAGCACTTGACGCCATCATCAATCCTCCACCAGATGGCTGGGGTAACAGGACCTACAAAGTACTGGTCCCTGATGGTCACAAAGGTGGTAGAGTTGACATCCAGGACAAACTACTAGACCTCCTGTCCAAGCCCAAAACCCAGCTTGTCATGGCACCGGAGAGGAAAATTTCAACGTTTGATGGCAAGCCAGGGGAAGTGAATGAGTTCATCTCAAGTGTAAAAGATGCCTTTCAGCGCTATGCCATCCCAGAGGGTCACCGTACGTCATTCCTTAAAGATTATCTTCGTGGTATGCCAAAGACAGAGGTGAAGGCTCTCATTGATGAAGGACGTACAGTGAAGGAAGTACTGGCATTCTTAAAAGACTCATATGGCGACAAACTTGCAGTGGGAGAGCTTCAACGTCTTTTCTTGGAGCGAAAGCAGCGTCAGGGTGAGGGGTGCAGAGACTTCGCTGTAGACCTCGAGAAGCGTTTTCTGCGACTCACTAGACGAGATGCGAAGCTATACTCGTCTCCAAACACAGCCTTGGTGGAGCAACTGATTGAAGGTCTCAATGACACCTACATGAGAAACACCTGTCGAGATCTATATGAACGAGGCTCAGTATCTTCCTTCAGAGACTTGCGGGAATACATCATTAAACGAGAGGGACAGGAAGAAGCAAGGAGCAAAGCTGTTGGTACTGGCCCCGCCCTTCAAGCGGCAATGCAGGTGGGAAAAGAGCCTTTGAGCAACACTGAACTGCTTGGAGCGTTTAAGGACCTGGCAGACAGAATGGTAAAGGCCGTTCAAGAGGCCGTAGTGCCACCAGCCTACCCAGCATCAAGCCCCCACCATCGGTTGGATTGACCCACCCTCCCCAATCCCATACCCCGGACAAATACTCAAGCCCAAGGTTCAGCCAGATAGGACGCCGAGGTCCATGTTACTCCTGTGGCTATACTGGACATTTTGCCAGAGAATGTCCCTACAGAGAAGCAAACAATGGCAGATATCAACCGAGGGGGCGAGGATTCCTGTCAGAAGCTACTGGACCAAGCTATCGGCAGAGGCAGGAAAGGAACATCCCTAATTACCCACCACGGCAAGAACGGAGCATCCCTAATTACCCACCACGTCAGGAAAGGGACACCCCTAATTACCCACCACGGCAGGAAAGGGACACCCCTAATTACCCACGTCAGCCATTAAACGACAAGCCTCTTCTGTAGCGAGCCATACAGCAGAGGTGGGTGTAGAGGGCTCAACAGCAAGAGTGGATCAAGCATTTTTGTCAAAGACTGTTGGGGAGTGTTATTCCGTTTCCGTCATGTTTGGTGATGTTATGGTCCCCTGTCTTCTTGATCCGGGTTCTCAAGTGACAACTGTTGGGGAGCGCTACTTCTATGATTACTTATGTACCAAGGGTTTTGAGCTTAGGCCGATACCAGAGTTACTCTCCATCGTTTCAGCAAATGGTGCTAACATGCCATATACCGGATACTTCGAGACAGACATCCATGCCATTGGCCAGACTTTCAAGTCCCGTGTGGTACTGGTCTTACGTGAACAGTCTTCGTCTCCATCAGCAAAAGGAGGTGTACAGGGGATCCTTGGCATGAATGTCCTTCAGCAGTGCTGGGAACAACTCATGAGTGCTAGCCACAAGCCCCATCTTAAGAAGATTCCATGGCCAACCAGCAGAACCCTATTTGGCAGAGAACCCTCCATACTGTGGGGAAAACTTTGGAGTTTGGAGCTGACGACGGAATAATCGGCAAGGCATATTTAGGAGGGCAATCAATTGTTCTGTCGGCACGACAAGGAGTGGTTGTTAGGGCCAAAGGGAGGGCAGCACTCGATGGAGGTAGTTACGAAGCTTTCTTAGAGCCAAGTTCAGATGGAGGCAGTCCACCAAACATCACAGTTCCCCCGTGTTTTGTGCAAGTAGAGGCTGGTAGCTTTCATTTGGCGTTGTTTAACGAGACCAACTCAGATGTAGTGATTCCTAAGTCAGCCACACTTGGTACCCTCCGATTAGGATCAGTGGTCCAACCAACGGATGACAGCAAGCTAGCCTACCAAGAACCAACAACTGTAGCCGTGGCCAATGTAAGTGTGGAAGAACCATCACTCTCTTCTGTATATCCAGTACCAGTTGACGTGGGAACACATATCACGCAGGTGCAGGGGAGGAAGGTTGCTGCGCTTTTGGAAAAGTACAAAGACACGTTTTCTCAGCATGACAAGGACATAGGATTTACAGATGCGATAACTCATCAGATTGACACGGGAAGTGCACACCCTATACGCCAGCGGCATAGGCCACTCCCGCCATCACAATACAAGGCAGTACGTGACCACATCCAGGGTTTGCTGAAGGGAGGAATTGTGAGAGAGAGTGCCAGTCCCTGGGCGTCTCCAGTGGTTGTTGTCCAAAAGAAAGATTCAAGTATCCGCCTGTGTGTAGATTATCGTCAACTAAATCAGCTCACTCATCGGGACTCATTCCCCCTACCGCGGATTGAAGAGTCGCTCCAAGCCCTTGGGGGAGCAAAGTTTTTCAGTGTACTTGATTTAACCAGTGGTTATTATCAGGTTGCTGTTGATCCAGTAGACATAGAGAAAACAGCTTTTACAGTTCCCTTCGGCCTATTTGAGTACACACGACTACCCTTCGGCCTCTCCAATGCACCAGCAACCTTTCAACGGTTGATGCAGCGATGTCTTGGAGGGCAGTGCTTTGACAGTGTCCTGATCTATCTAGATGATATAATTGTCTTCTCCCCAGATTTCGACACCCATCTATCCGATCTGGGCAAGGTGTTTGAAAGCCTTCACGAGCACGGTCTCAAATTGAAACCATCAAAGTGTCATCTTCTGCAGCCAGAGGTACAATACTTGGGACATCGAGTGTCTAGTGATGGTGTGGCAGTTGACCCTGAGAAGATTGCTGTCGTGCAGAAGTGGCCTGAGCCTTCTTCCGTGAAGGATGTTCGAGCTTTCCTTGGATTTACAGGCTTTTTCCGGCGCTTTATTCAGAATTACGCCTCCATTGCAAGTCCACTGTTCCGTTACCTTTCAGGAGGTAAAAAGAAGATGAAGGGTAGAAAGCCTATGAATGGTCCTGTCTCCCTTGATGAAGCTGGGAAAGAAGCATTCCATACACTTATCAGGTGTGTCACAACTTCTCCGGTGTTGTCATATGCAGATTTTTCGAAGCCATTTAGAGTTGAGACAGATGCGAGCACAACTGGACTTGGAGCGATACTGTTCCAGTTGGATGATGAAGGCAGGAGACATGTAATAGCCTATGCATCAAGGACACTGCGGCCGGCAGAACGAAGTGGTAGATACAGTGCCTTCAAGTTGGAACTACTTGGTGTCAAGTGGGCAGTGGCTGAAGTCTTTAAGGACTACCTCCTGGGGAATAAGTGCTTAGTTGTCACAGATCATCACCCACTGTTGTATATCAGCAAGGCTAACCTTGGATGTACAGAGATGCGTTGGATACAACAGTTGAGCTCTTATGATTACGAGCTGTGCTACAGACCAGGGAAAGATAATCAGGCCCCTGATGCCTTATCTCGTCAGTATGAAAATGAGTTCGCTGACAATTCAGCAGATGTTTCTCCTTCAGAATTGGTTGTGGTCACCTCGTCTGAAGTCACGGCTTGTCTAGATGTTCACTCTCCGGGGATTGAGCTGCCACTTGGATTTGCGCATTACATAGAGGCATGTCAAATTGGGGGTATACGTTGTCTCCCCGGTTACACCATACCCCAGCTTAAGGACGCGCAGACAGCAGACCCGGTCATTGCACAAGTTGTGACTTTTGTGAGTCGAGGGAGGAAACCCAGTCCAGCTGAAAGGCCTACTCTCAACAAAGACACTCTTGCCATGCTTCGAAACTGGGGACGACTCTCCATCAGGGACGGGTTGTTGTATCGTAAAGTTGTTTCACCACAGAGTCAACAAGAAATTTTTCAGCTGGTGATCCCGGTTACAATGCAAGAGGAGATTATGGAGAAATTCCACGACAATGCTGGCCACTTTGGTCCAAAACGCACCTGGCGTATCATATGGAATCAGTTCTATTGGCACAACATGGAAGATTTTGTGAAGGACTGGTGTACTAAATGTAAACGCTGTGCTGTCAGTAAACCCCCAGTGCATCAGACAAGACCACCTTTCTCCGCCTTGAAAGCATCGGCACCCATGGAAACATTGGCGATGGACTTTACTGTTCTTGAGTCGTCCAAAGATGGTCTAGAGAATGTCCTGGTGGTGACGGATGTATTTACAAAATATGCATGGGCTATTCCAACTAAGGATCAGCGAGCAATCACCGTCGCCAAATGTTTGGTTAAGCACATCTTCCTACCATATGGGTGCCCCCTGCGTCTTCATTCCGACTGTGGTAGAAACTTCGAGTCACAATTAATCAGAGAGCTTTGTGACATGTATGGTGTGAGGAAGAGTCGAACCACCCCATATCACCCAGCCGGGAATGGCCAATGCGAGCGGTTTAACCGCACCCTGCACAACATGCTAGCATCACTTCCAGAATCCAAGAAGAAACGATGGACAGACTATCTATCTCCACTAGTATTTGCTTATAACAATACTCAACACTCAACAACTGGTATTGATCCCTTCTTCTTGATGTTTGGAAGAAACGGCCGATTTCCACAGAGTTTGGACATAGGTGGGGAAGCACCAACGGGAAGGGCCATGAATCCGCAGTCGTATGTCATCCAACACCAGAAGACACTCAAAGTAGCCAGGAAGGTAGCACTCAGGAAATCAGAGCTTGCAACAGCAGGACGCCAAGCTCGCCAGGCACAAAAGGTTTTTGAGAAGCCTTTGGGAATTGGTCACTATGTCCTTATTCGACGCCATGCAAAGCAGGGAAGATGTAAGCTGCAAGATCATTGGGAGGAAGAGCCTTTTATGGTGACAAAGCAGCCGTATGAGAATCAACCAGTGTACGTGGTCTGCAACAGGCTTGGTGTTGAGAAAGTTGTGCATCGCTCAAACATGAAACACTGTCCTTGGCTTCAGGATGACCAGCCAGAAAAGTCTTCTTCTGACACATCTACCGGTGACGAATCTGAGTCTTCATCAGTACCCAGGGCCTACATGTTGAGAGAACACCCGCCACTAGCGACAGATGCTAGTCACAAGGAACCTGAATGTAGCCCACCGCATGGCGTCATCATAGAGGTGAAAGAGAATAGGAAGAGTTCAGAAACTTCTGACAGCCCCATGGGTTACGAACAGTCTCCTTCGAAGTCTCATTCAACTTCTCCTTCAGAAATGCGTAGATACCCTGTTCGGTCAACCCGTGGAAAGCCACCATCTCGGTTTGATTCCTAACTTTGCATTTAACTTTGTATTTTCATTGATGTTTATAAACAGATAAGCTTTGTTATTGATGTTGTAGTTTCAAAAAAAAAGAAAAAAAAAAAAAAAAAAAAAAGGACACTCAAAGGTTTACATGTGTTTCATGCATTAGTTTTATTGAGAATCCCCAGTCATCGAGGACGATGACTTCTAGGCGGGGAAGAGTTGTAAGGGATGTGTATAAACCCTTTGTAATAATAACCTTATAGCACTGCTTCATTTTTGCATACTTTTTATATTGACATTCCCACTTACCTACAGTCATGACAGTATGTAATTTACATCCTAATATCATCCCCTAGTTAAGCACATACTCCTTTCCACTGTAGAACTTTAAGTGTATTATTCATGAAACGGCAGTAAGATCAAACTAAATGTATCTTTCTTTCATGCAACAGCAGCAGGGTCAAACTAGGTCAAACAAACTTTATACATGTACATGTACTTCTTCAGCATTAATCCAAGTTGAAACAAAAGAGTGATTTGCATAAAGTGCTGTTTCAAACATGTAGTTCATGAATACTATGGTTATTAATTTAGGGCAATCAGACTTTGGTTTAATTACTCATTTCTTTTAAATATTGAATAACACATTCTTGTTGATGGTTTAACATGTCAAAGAAGCTTTAATTAATTATTAGGAAAGTAAGTAAGATGTCACAATCTACATGTTTACTTCTACTTGGATTTGCCTAGTAACAGCGGGTTCAAGGCCACTGCCTGCCCTGACTTCACAGGTAAAGTTGCCTTTATTTTTATCCCATTTTAAACTTATTATTTCTCCTTTTCATACTTGGAGTTTAATAAAAGGGTTTATCTCATTTTGACAGCAAATTATTATAGATTTGTTTAATGATACTTATGGAACTTGAGAGGCTGTGGAAAGAGTGAATTTTGGAGTTAGAAAAAGTTGTATTAACAGATGGAATATAAAACTGGTATTTAGAGAAGCACATGTGTGTTTGTACTGCTGGCATATGAAGTATGGCCATGTGTAGTACGTGTATGTGCAAAGTAAGGGGTTTCTGGTTAAATTCATGTAGGCCTTATTTTAAGATGTTAAGTACCAGTCTCTTGTTCTTTTAAATTGAACAACCATGTATTCTATGAAATGTAAACTTAGCAATTGTTTAGAAACTGCAGGTGGATTTGTGCTTTTGTTTTGGGGTGGGTTTGCTGCGTTGCCTTGGTTGTCGCTGAAGAATTGCCTAACTTGTGGTTTGTTTCTGCCTTACGTTTTTACACAGTTGCTGAGTAGTGTAAACAAAAGTAAACAACTGTAACTAAACTAATTCTTTTTGTATCTCTGCCTGCCCTGACTTCACAGGTGCAGGTTCGTCACTCATACATAGAATAAATCTCCATAATCTGAGAGCTGTGCCTAAAGAGAAGTCTCCATAGCTGTCATTTGGACCTGTGTGCCATCCCCTCTCTCAAGGCCTTCATCGGAACACCCCCCCTATCCCCCACATCTCACATAGACAACATAAACATTTTCAGGAGTTGTGTGGACCTTGTGGTGAGACATTCCTCTTATGTGCACAAAGGGCTGCCCCATTAGGGGTCTGATACCAGACTTCATGCCCTGAAGTAGGGTGAGATAGGCTGTAGTTTTTAATGGAGGATTCACATCATGCAAACAGTGCGCTGAAAAATAAACACAGTTCTCTAAAAAAATTCTGTCCACAAAAACGAAAAAAGTTGACTGTGCCCTGTAACGGGCAACCAGTTTAGTTAGCAGCAGGTACATTTTGTCTTCATCAAATGCCCAAATCTAGAAATCTTACCTCTTCCCAAAAATTACAGACATGGGTTAAATATTTCCAGTTGCAACTGCATTTTATAAATTTTAAGTCAATTGAAATGATGTAATACTTGAATCAGGGATGAATGACAACAACTTAGGGTAGTCCTATACTAATAATGATCAAACACAGTAAACCAAACATGTACCATGTTTTCCTGCTTACATGTATAAGGTGATTGGTGTACAAGGGCGCAGTACTCCCCAAATCACCCAAAAATGATTTGAGAGAAAACATATGCGCACCACTGTAAAAGACACAATCATGATGATGCACACAGAGGCCTGCCGGGTGCCATTCACTGTCAGTACATTGCTACACAGAGGTCAATGTGTTGGGTTCTGGTCGAAATGTAAAGATGGAGCCACTCAATGCTCAATGTATGAGTGAAACTGTGACCACAAGTACACTGAACATGCCAACACACACAAACATGGTCCCATCGTTTCCATAAAAAGGATGCTAGTCTTCGTTATCTCCATATTTTACATGCTACAATACAGGTAAGAGCCATTGAATGCTAGCGGGTGCTAGCAACACAATAGAATAAGAGTATGCCCTTTGTTGGCAAAACATAGTGCATTATACGATGACATACAAAAAACCCTATTTATCTGCATACTCTATAAAATAAAAATTCACATAAATATTTAGAAAGCCATGCACAGCTTTGGTCAACGCTGGTTCACACTATGGACCGCACATGGTTGCACATTTTTCTTCAAACTGTCGTCTTTAACTTGTTTACTAAAAACTTCTACAATGTAGGTTTTTATCTTAATAAAATGATGACATGAAGGATTATCCTACACAAACGACAGGATGATTTTAAATTATAAATGTTAAGACTTCTCAGTGATCATCACTGTGATCTCAAGTGACACCAAATAAGGTGCACCTTTATTTAACCCACTCTGATGTTTTTGTATCTTTGAAAATCAGATAAGCCGTATCTGACACGCAGGAAAACATGCTATTGCAGTCAGTTTTCATGTACCATGCATACATGTATTACTGCAGTGCTTTTACAGTCCTGTTTTGTCAACATACCAAGGTCAATGATTCTGCTTTTCCTGGATCTCCTTTTGTCTTTCATTGCAGATTGTTTTTTGTCCTTATTCTCTTCTTTGAACAAGGCCAAGGGTTGCCTGACTGGAGACCAATCTTCTTGTTGAATCTCTTCACTTTCAATCACTGAAAATAAAAGATTAAATACACTTTTTGTCTCGAAGTTTGAAATCCAATTATTTGAAAAACAAAGTGACAAAAACAGTTGTGTTTCTTTGGCATATAATACAACCAGATTCTTCAAGAGGTAAGGTCATACTTTGGAAGTGTCCCCAGAAAAAAGTTGTGTAGTTTCTATCTTAAAGCCTACAATTGCTACAAAGATGGTAATGGTAGTAAGCATCCTGTGAAATTAATTGGTCTGAAGAGCCCCTGTTTATTAGAAATCAACAAAAGTATGTCAACAAATTTGGATCTCCAAAACTCACCTCAAGGCAGTTTTGCTGATTCAAATTTTTGAATTTGTGAATGCTGCCACATCGCACTAAACATGGATGGAATCAACGTTCTGATGCAAATACTGTGAAATTGTTTTGCTGTTTTTTTCAACAAGTTGATACAGTATTTAGCTGAAACTTTCACAGGTAACTTTTATTGTATCTTTCTTGAAAAGAATGCCTATAAATCAGCATTACGTTGACAAAAACCATTCTATGACCCTACCTTTTAATCGATGTTACTGTCAAAGATAAACTATAGGAATTGCAAAAAAAGCAAAAATAACATAATTTTCATAAAAAGTAATGAAGAGCCATTACTTCTTCCTAAAATGACAGAATCACCTTCAAGATAATTTTCTGTCTACCATGTCTACATCTACTTTATTACAAACTAAAAAGTGTTTGAATCCTGCTATGATCACTATTGTGTGCAGCTTTTCAAGGGACAAAGCTGAAGAAAACGAATCAGGAAAAAATCTTTGTTCGAACAAAAATAATAATGTGCGTACGTGCCTGCATATAGATACAGCTGCCACTATTGAAGACACTGCAAGCTGCTAGCGTGCCGGCTATAGACATGACTTGTTCGAATTAAGATTGTTTTCGTTCAAAAGAAGATTAATCTTTGTTCAAAAGAAGACAAATCTTCGTTCAAACAAAGATTAATCTTAACAAGCCTGCACACGCACGAGTGCTGCCAGAGACACAGAAGCCATCAGCTAGCAGTCACGTCTACAGCCTGCATGCTAGCGTTTGTAACCAGTGGCAGCTGTGTCTCTATGCAGGCACGTGCATGCACTGCATGTTCGTTTTACATTTTTGTTCTAACAAAGATTATTTTCATTCCAACGAAGATTGAACGAAGATTATTTTTGTTTGAACAAAGATTTTTTCCAGATTTGTTTTCTTCACCTTTGTCCCTTTAAAAGCTTAGCAAGACACTTTAGCATGGGACGATATGCCAACATGTACAGCAGGTACATTTTTTGTACAATACACTTGTAAAATTCGAGCAAGGGGAAATAATCTAAAAATGTGTACGGTTTCTTTAGCCAAGTGATTCTAGCTTGCATACAAATTTCGGCAAGCATCAATGGTTAATGCTATAGAAAAGGACATGAGCACCCAACAAATTCCAAGCAATCCAATGAATAAATATTCCCACCATTCACTGCCATGGTGCTACTTACCACAGAGTTCTGCGCTTACGGCACCCTGTTAAACATGTGAATCTATGGGCTGTAAGTGCAAAATTTCACGGTAAGCAGAGTCATGAAATATCTGTTAAAGGAACATTACAAAATTGGTAAGAAAAAAACTTTTTGATCACAGATTTACATAAAACTTACACGGTCTAATGATGATGATAGTAGAAAACATCCCTTGAAATATTTCTGTCTGAAATGCCATATTTGATGAGAAATGAATAAACTAATTTTCCGATTGGAGTTTATCGCTCAGTGAGCGTTTTATTCATTTGTTGAATCTATATGATTTCCTGCAAATGTGTAATCGGTTTTCCACTATTTTCTTGTGACCCAGATGGCCGATCAATCTCAAACTTCTACAGGTTTGTCAGTTTATGGATATGGTGGATTACATAAAGTGCTTACACTGCCAGCAACTGTTTTGTTAGCAAAAACCAATTCTGTAATGTTCCTTTAACTTTAGAAGGAACATTTTCGTTACAGTTTAGATTTCCTATACCTGGTTCTTGGAAATTGCTAATTCTCTGGCCCTCAGCTGCGTGGTGATTCTCTGAACCCTGTGGTAGTGGATCAAACGGTAGATGAACTGGTCTTGGGTTTCTCTCATCAAGCATCATATGATATTCAGCTCCATCAATGCCGGATTGCGGAGGTGAAGATTCCTCACCTGGGTATGTGCCCAATTGAGAATCCCCTTGACTTGACTGAGAAAAGGAAGATTGCTGTTCTGGAACTGGTCCCTTTTCAGGATGGTCTGTTTGCTGGAGTATATTACAACTTCTATTGCTGTCATTTTCCTGTGATAGAATGCTCACATCATTGCTGTTTCTTCTCATGGAAGTGTTCAGTTTTGATGAAGTACCAATCAGTAACTCGTCATTATGGCTGTCTGATAATCTATGGGTGGGTGACTCATTCAAGTTGTCTTCAAAAGGTATTGCTTCATGTCCAGGTATGGATGAATGGAAGGCTGTATTTTGATTGGTTGAGTTATCTTGGTTGGCATGGTATTTATGTTGTATCTGTTCAATTGTAGACTCAGGATTCTGGATTCCCCCTTGGTCATCTGTTTGATCGCCTTGATCGTCTTGACCGTAGACTTCTTCAGTGGTGGACGGCGTATCATTCAAAGATTCTGCAATACTGGTGTCCAGCTCACCGTCCTTAACCAATGCCTACAATGATAACAATAATATCAACATTATACCTTTTGTATCCAGAAGCAAGGCTCTTTTACAGGAGACCTTTGGGAAATTCTAGAGGGCAGAAAAAACAATGGAACTTTAACCAGTTAAAGCCAGGGATCTTCCACTTTCCACCCCAATGGATTATTTTCTTTGAATTATCAGAATCATTTTTCTTTGAGAGTACCGCTGCAAAAAGCAAACATGACTTAACAAGTCATTTACTGAAATGAGAACAAAGTAATTCAGAGAACAAAGATTCTGTTTGAAGGAGGATTTGTTTGTGCTCTTTCGAGAAAATACCATATTCACGCACCGTGAATTGCAAAATCTTGGCCATGAGACACTGCCACCAATTGGATCCATTGCCAGAACTAAGGCTGGAATCCCAGTCTGCTGCGTCTTACCTCCATTAAGCTAAAATACAATGAAACACAACAGTGGAATCCTCTCGATGCCACGTAATCCTCTTTTTGCAACAAAAGAACAAAGGCCTGAAATTGAGGATTACACACACAAAAGCGCACTAAGGGATAGTTTAGTATTATTTACAACCACCAACTATCCTATTTTTGTGGGTGAAGCAAAGCGTTGCAAGATGAGTGCCTACTCTGTGCACGCTCTTTAGTGGTAAGTAGGGGCTACCTTTGTTCCGGTCATCCAATGTGACACAAAAATACAAAAGGCACGTCTCCCGACATACATCCAAGGAAAAAACCAAGTGTCAACAAAACATAATGCATTAACTGGTGAACGTGTATGTCTGCTGCCACCATGTGTAGCATTCCACAGTCTCCCATTGAATTCACGTTACTGCATGCATTACCAAGTTCATTTATCTCAGAAACACAAGATTTTTTTTCATGGAGAAGCGCAATTCAAAGATAATGGATTTCAGTAAACTTGGAATCCAATGATAAGGTACTATGTATCTCAGAAACTACAGAAAAGGCATTAAAGATATGTTCAGTTCCAGGTTAGGAAGGAAAATCCCAAATAGGGAAAATCAATGCCCAAATCAGGCAGGAACTGAAGATCCAATCCACATGCTAAGCTCCATCCAAGGTGGGATTTGAACCAGGGCCTGCAGAGATGAAAGACAGGGCAAGACCCCACTAAAGCCCTTTCACACTAGACGAGTTTCCCAGGAATTCCCATGAAAATTTGGTTGACCTTTTGTTCACACTTAAATCGCTAACCCTGGCAAACTCCCAGGAAATAGCCACGTCTCCCCAGGAAAATGCATTGAGTGTGAAATGAACATGGGGTGGCCATGGGGCTAAAACCCTCCAAGGAATTTATGGGCTTTCATTTCCAAGGAATTGGTTCAGTAGTATGAAAATGGTTTCAGCCAACCTGATACCCTCAAAGAAAAAAAATAGTTTAGTGAAACTGGATTCTGATTTCCAAACAACTAGAAAAAAAGGTACAATTTATGCCTTAATGCAATATATATGTTTTGCTTGATCCAGACCCCCCCCCCACCACCACCACCACCATCACCACCACCCCCTTAGTTACATGTATTTTACACTGTTACCAATCTAGGAAGGAAATAACAACATGATACTGTTCAGTTTGTTTATTTGTTTTTAGGAAAGCAACATTGATTTTGGCTTTCACAGGATCCCAGGAACTAAATTCATCACACATTCAAAAGAGGTAATCCTTTCATACATGTGTGTATAGGCCTAAGACTGACCTGACATCATGATGAAGTTACTCCAGAGATGTCATCTGTTATTGCAGATCTAACTATGTGTGAAGTTTGGAAAGTGTATCTTTGTTAACAGACAACAATGCTCAAATTTTTGGTTTTGGTGTAGCAGCTGACAAACAGCCTCATGCAAAATCAGGCTTGGTGGACTATGTATGTATAGGTATGAGCCTTATGATCAATCATGTCAATGGAGCGTACAGCAAACCAACATGCTTCTGCAGTACATTCAGTTTGAATGTGGGTCAATACATACGTGGTCTTTACTGCCCATTTTGACCAAAAGCTAAGATTAAATCATTTCTGTGTAAAAATTAGAGCAGACTCAAAGACATTTAATATGATGTAAAAAAAATTGTTGAAATGATCTGTACTTTTTGAGATATGAACTTTTGTAATTTTGTAGAAGACAAGGTCAAATGGGATCACACTCTGTGGAGCATTTGATTAGTACTTGAAGACCTCTCCGATGATGTATAGATTGACAAAATCCAATGTTAAGATTTTTTAAAATATTAAACTTTGATTTAATGTTACTTGACACCTCCAATGACGTCAGGACATTATTGTTCAGGTTTCGTCTTTATATTAATGTTAAATTGTCTGATGAGTTCAAAGGTTAAGTTTAATTTTAAAGTTATGAGCTGCACTTGTAAATTGGTAAGTTGAGGAGGTTGTCTGGTTACATTTGACAACTGCTGGATGGTAAATATATACAATGTAACATCGATGTTGAATAGACACAATGAATGTACATGTACATGTTTCATGTTGACATGTTAAGTGAAGTTTACCCGTTAACAATTAAGGTCAAAATTTTATGATGAAAACATAAGTACTTCTTGAAATATGAATTTTTGAAATATTCAACTCTGGTTTGAACCGGAATTCAAGGTGAAAATGTCAAATGGGGTCACACTCTTTGTTGCATTTGTTTAATTTAATTTTGGAATACCTTTCAGATGATGTATATAGAATGTAAAAATCCAACGTGTGGTTCAGAGGTTATGATTTCTCAAATATTAAACTTTGATTTAATGCAATTTGATACCTGATGACGACGTCATCATGTTTGTGTTGTCATGATGTTGAGGTTCAATTGACTAATCAGATTCAATGTTAAATTCAATGGCAATCTTGAGTTATGCTGTAGAGAGAATTCCGTGGTTGAAGAAGATACAGAAGGGAAAAAACAGAACAAAATCAAGTGGTGTTCGGGCACATATTGCACGAACACCATGATCAACAAAACTTGAAACTTAATTTGTTTACTTCAGCCTGAAGAATCATTTGAAATTTAGGATTAGTGGTGAGTTGTTATATTAAAGGAGCTACATGTAAGTTAGTCTCACTATTCAGCATGTCGTACCAGGCAACACCGAGGCATAAAAAACATGACACAAAAGCACTTCCAACATTAACATTGGAGTAACCTTGGTATTTTTTAGGTTAAATTAATATAGCACCAGGTCTCTTTGCTGTTGAGAACAGTACTTGCAAGTGATTCAGAAAATTTGATTCCTGGCTTGTGATATCGTCACTACCTAGGCGATCCCAACACAATGATGATGGTAATGCAATCAATTCTCTGAACTACTTCCAAACATGCACCACGACCCGATAACAAAGGTATCGTCAGTGACGGTAGCAGACAAAATTAATTGTTCCACTCCATTACCCTCTTCTCTCCCTTCTTGTGCTGACTTTTCTTAAAGGTTACCTTGCTTACAATGAAACAAGCTCCACAAATAATTGTAACAGAATTAATTGTTCCACTCCATTACCCTCTTCTCTCCCTTCTTGTGCTGACTTTTCTTAAAGATTACCTTGCTTACAATGAAACAAGCTCCACAAATAATTGTGTAAGATCAAAATAACAAACTAAAAATTCAGTTTTTGTGACATCCCAATTAGACTACATGTAGGTGTTTACATTATGCGTGCCCTCATGGTTCATGTCTCAGGATTCAAGATTTGAGATTTTTTGCTTCAACTTCTGGTTTGAACCAGAAGACCAGGTCAAGTTGGGGTCATCTGTGTGTAAAGTTTGTTCATTTTATAAAGAACTGTCCGATGTTGTATAGATTGTAAAATTTAAACGTGTGGTTCATCAAGAATTTTGATTTCTTTTTTCAAATATTAAAGTTTGATTTAATGCAGTATGATACCTGATGACGTCACAATGGTGTCATTAAAATTGTGACAGCTACATACTGAGGTTTAATTCCGTGATGAGTTTAAAGTTTCAAATCAGTTTACTTCTTGTATTTAAATGACCTCATATTTTAAAACTTTGTTAAGAAAGAGCGCTGTATGCTGACTATTATGAAGTCATCAAGGTTCAATTTTTGTTGAAATCAATGGTGTCCTAAACCTAATGGCTTCAACATGGCTTGGGGAGTTGGATTTTGTTTTATTGAGTTAAGGGCTCTCATCAGATGTTCAGACCAGAGGGATCATGTTCACAACAACAAAATATGACACGCTGTTATAAAGCGTGCTATTGGAATCAGCACGATGGTATAAGCGTGTTAATGTATGGTTTCTGCGGATTTCACCGAAGGTTATATGTTTGAAAATGCAATTTAAAAGTTGTCAAAGAAGGAAGAATGCGTTCTCAACTTAAGTGATAATCTTTTTGCCATCTTGTAGCATATCGCACATGTAACAAATTATTTTAAGAACATGACCGCACTTAGACCTTTCCTTCTGGTGCAAACAGAAAGTTTTAAAAAAAATCTTATTTCACCACTATTAGGGCACAGGGATAGAGTCAAATTGAAGATCTGTGTTAGGGTTAGAGTGATGGTCTAATTGTCTCACATTTAGTGTCAGTTTCTGGGTCTTTTTACACTTTTAAAGTCATGTGTTTGTAATAAGGTACAAATCATGTCATAAATGATGTCACGATGACAGATATATAATAATATTCCTTTCATTTGGTGCATCTACAATATCCAACCAGTCAAGAACTGAAAAAAGTTTGAGTATCAGATGTATAGGCTACTTCTTGAGATATGGCATGTATGGTGATTACAAGATGGAAAAATTAAATACTCACATAAACTGTCAAATGTTTAATAAATCAAGAATGACATTAATCAATTTAGCGTCATAATGAGTGCACAATACACAGTTCAGACTTTTATTACACCAGAGGGCGTCACAAGGTGGTATTTTTTTCTACAAGGTAGGGCCTACATACATGTACATGTACATGTAATGGTGTATGTGGAGCTGTGATCGAAATATAAAGACACATTTATAAGCCTCATGTAACAATCATAAAGTGCTGTTGGCTGTGGAACAATCTGCAGCCAATCATAGCAACAAGAAAATCCCATCTCCTGATGATCCCATTGAATTTATAAGAACATCGGTGTGACATGGCATTTTGGCTGGTAATCTCGTTCTGGTTCATGTACATGTAACAGGCAAGATTTTGCTGTGCTTAGCTATTTTTGTGCTTAAAGGAACATTACAGAATTGGTTTTGGCTAACAAAACAGTTGCTGGCAGTGCAAGCACTTTATGTAATCCACCATATACATAAACTGACAAACCTGTAGAAGTTTGAGATCGATCGGCCATCTGGGTCACGAGAAAATAGTGAAAAACTGATTACACATTTGCATGAAATCATATAGATTCAACAAATGAATAAAACGCTCACTGAGCGATAAACTCAAATTGTAAAATTAGTTTATTCATTTCTCATCAAATATGGCATTTCAGACAGAAATATTTCAAGGGATGTTTTCTACTATCATCATCCTTAGACCGTGTAAGTTTTATGTAAATCTGTGATCAAAAGTATATTTTACAAGTTTTTTTCTTACCAATTCTGTAAAGTCCCTTTAAAGGGAGGGTAAACCTTTTGTAATCACTCCAAAAATTAATGGCCGTAAAAATTTACTTGGTAAGAAGCACTGCAGCTGTTAATAATGTGAAACATTTTGAGAAACAATGGGTTTTAGAGAAAGAGATTCAAAAACACATCAATCTGAGAAACCTTTCTGCATGAAACGTTTTTCAGGTTGTGTATTTCAATTACAGAGTCTTCCTGCGTGGACATATAATGTAACCACTCCAGATTTTCAGATTAAAAATAGTCGAATGGTTCCTAAAACAAAAGGTATACTTTGCCTTTAAGCAGCTCTTTGAAATTTAGCCAGGAGGCTACCAATGGATGTGTACACAAGTCTAGTCTACAGACATGCATGGTATTCAATTAAGGCATGCAATAAGCTTCAATTATGAATTTGCTTCCTACATTGTACATGTAACACTGTCAATGGTTATTAGTTTTTGCAATATTTCTTCCACACATCGTCTTTCCAATTCAATTCTTTGATGTCATTTGCATACATTACTAGCACCTAGTTATGGCTTTGGGTTAGTCTCTTGGATCAGATTAAACAAAGTTGAAACGCGCAAATTGCGACTGATGTGCAAAAAAAATGTTTTTCTTCTTTTTACTTCAGATCAAATTCACAAAAATCCTAAAGATCAATGCGCCATATTTTTGACCACCTGAGGGAGCTCTCAAAAACATTTGTATCACTTCCCGGGGTATAACTTAAGCGATTACCGTCTGCTCAGATAGCTGTGTACAGTTTTAACATTGGCGTTTGTCACTTCTGTGCATGAGAGAGTTTAGTCAGTGCTTCTAGAATCTAAGGTGGATTAATAACGGCTCCTTTAAAGAAATAAAGAGCCCTGCATCTAATCTTACAATATCAGAACTGGCAATTAAGCGTGGCTCATTTTTTTCTCTTTATAAAAACAACTGTTCTCCGGAAACAAAAACTGCTTCAAATACTTCCTCCAAACAGTTAACATGACTGAAACACATTACTACCAGACATCATATCCATCACGGACAATAAGACCTTTAAAGGAGCCAGTATTAATCAACCTTCTGTCTCTCTCGCACAGAAGTGACAAACGCCGATGTTAAAACTGTACAAAGCTAGCTGAGCAGACGATAATCGCTTAAGATACCCCCGGAATCGATAAAAATGTTTTTGAGAGCGCCCTCAGGCGGTCAAAAATACGGAGCATTCAGTGTGCTTGGCCAAACTTCCACAACTTGGGTCCAGAATGCCCAACAGGTTTGTTTTAATCCTGGAGAGAACCTGAAAGTGGGAAAGTTATTACAAGTCTCTTATTTCACAATTAAATGGAGTAAAATACTATTGTTTTTGATACATGTATCCTTCCAATGCGAAACTTGAAAAGACATCCGGTGACACCATAATGTATGGGCCTATGCATTTTTTTTAACAGAATTTTTAATTCATTCCTGAATTTCCATGATTTTCAATCAAAACGGCATTGAATTTTACCTTTTGAATAACAAAACAAAGTCCTGTGTGGAATGTACAGACTCATTTTATTATTGACAACCAATGAAGTCTTGTTTCAAATTTTGCTCTGAAATAGTATCAAACTTAGAGAGATTTGACACCATTTAATGTGAGGTTTGAAAGTTGTAATATTTTCACCCCATTTCCCCATTCAAGGACTCTTTCTAAAAACTGAGTGCATCACAAAACTGAACTTGACCTTAATGTCCCGCTAAGTAGATTGGTTACACGCAACCCAAATTACATATGAATAGACTGCATCACCATAACAAATGCCTCTAATCTAGCAAATTCAACTTTGCATGCAAAATAAATTCAATTACGCGTAGATTTTGAAAATTATCTGTGAATGAAAGAAAATGATCAAGACCCATGCCTATGGGCAGCCACTGGGGCAAAAAGATCAAATAGAAAACACACAACAAAAGCGCAAACACCCCAACAATGTATTTAGAAGATAATTATTGTATAAGTAACTCACCAACATATTTCACAATAAATAAAAACTAAAAGTGCTGCGTATGTAACCTATTTGAAAATAATCATTCAAAAATCCTCAATGGTAGCACTTTTACAATGCAGAGCAAAATGCCAAAACATTATGAGCGAGGAATCCAATGCGTCGGCACCATACATGCCATACAACACAATAGCGCAATAAACGAACAACTCAGAATTAAACCAACATCGGAACTTCCCAATAGAGACTGCTGATTGGCTGGTGGTCTGACGCGCTGCGATCCGCCACACAGCACTTGTGCTTACATGTACCTACAGTATAGATGTGTCGTGATCCAGATGATTTTGTACGTGCAGTATTCAGTGGTTCAAATCTTCCATAGATTAAATTATACTTGTTTTTTATATATTGTGAGAGAAAGAAAGTACACGTACAAACTAGAACTTGATCACATCAGTGCATTAGAGAGAAAAGCAGGTAAGTTCCCTTCTTTTTCTATGACAATGTGATCTCAGGGCACCTAGTTCTGAGTGTTTATGGTCCGATGGCCTCCATGGTTTGAGTACTTACATGTATTCCCCTATCCAGACCCCTATCACCATTGCTCTTAAAGGTAGGGTCATCGTTTGGTAATGACTTACTTGTTATAAAGATGGTAATGGTATACATGTTAGCATCCTGCAAAACTATTTAATCTGAAATGCAACCGATGATTAGAAATCAATAAAAACATTTGAATCTGAGAAACAATTCATGTGCATAAGGGTTGGTGTCCATTTGCGAATGCTGCGGCCAGAGATGCAGTTGGTACCCAATGTCACCTCGCTAAACGTGTATGGGTTCGACATTCGTGTGAAAATACTGTGACAGTTTGTTGCTGTTTTCTCAGCAAGTAGACACAGTATCCAGCTAAAACTTTCAAAAGATCTTTCTTTATATTGTTGGCTGTAATTAAGCATAACATTGACAAAAACCAAACAATGATCCTATCTTTAAAAGATTTTGTCCGTTATATCTGCCCACATTCACCAGTTGGTGAACCAAAAAAGTTGTGTAAATCAGTTGTGTAAAAAAGATAATCAAATATTGGCTTTCCAACTGATCACCACATCCCATTTAAGGTCTCCAGGAATCCCCACCTCATACAGGGTTGGTAATTTGTACGGGGTACTTTTGGCCCTTTTGACTAGAAACAAAATCAGCCAATATTCATGATATTTAATAATCAGTCCTTATAAAAAATAATCACCATAACAATTACCGTTAGCCGGGAACGAGAGGCACTTATTGTTCCCTAGAGACTTATCGCTTCTGGGAAATAATCCGTTATTTAATGAAAATAATACAGAAAAGGACACTAATTGTTCGTAAATAACAATTTTCTGATGCCATTTTGATGCTTCAACAACTAGTAAAACTTAATAGTATAATGACTGATTTGTAAATGTGACATAACATTCATCAAACCTAGCAATAACGTTAACTTTCTTGAAATCATCTCTAAGTTGAATGAAACCTACATGGCAGTGTGACTAGCATGGACCCTCCATTTACTTTTTAGTTTGCAAATTTTGATCACCATCTGGCGAATACAGGCAGTTAAACTGACTCTAACTGTATCGACCTTTTACCCACTGGACTGCCAGCCACCCAAAGCGATACACTGTAAAATGCGGTAGGAGGAAACCCTCACCAGATTGTGTTTGTAGAAAAAACGTACCATCAAAATAAAGTTGACTTGTCAAATGTAATCCTAATAACGATGATATAATTGAGCTCTTTTGCAACAATGATGTTCTCTGTCAACATCTAACACTAAGCAATTAATCAGTGAGAGCATTTGATGCCTTCAAAAGCTATTGTGTTGATCGTCCTTACAAAAACTAATCACCATAACAATTACCATTAGCCAGGAACGAGAGGCACTTATTGTTCCCTAGAGACTTATCGCTTCTGGGAAATAATCCGCTATTTAATGAAAATAATACAGAAAAGGACACTAATTGTTCGTAAATAACAATTTTCTGATGCCATTTTGATGCTTCAACAACTAGTAAAACTTAATAGTATAATGACTGATTTGTAAATGTGACATAACATTCATCAAACTTAGCAATAACGTTAACTTTCTTGAAATCATCTCTAAGTTGAATGAAACCTACATGGCAGTGTGACTAGCATGGACCCTCCATTTACTTTTTAGTTTGCAAATTTTGATCACCATCTGGCGAATACAGGCAGTTAAACTGACTCTAACTGTATCGACCTTTTACCCACTGGACTGCCAGCCACCCAAAGCGATACACTGTAAAATGCGGTAGGAGGAAACCCTCACCAGATTGTGTTTGTAGAAAAAACGTACCATCAAAATAAAGTTGACTTGTCAAATGTAATCCTAATAACGATGATATAATTGAGCTCTTTTGCAACAATGATGTTCTCTGTCAACATCTAACACTAAGCAATTAATCAGTGAGAGCATTTGATGCCTTCAAAAGCTATTGTGTTGATCGTCCTTACAAAAACTAATCACCATAACAATTACCATTAGCCAGGAACGAGAGGCACTTATTGTTCCCTAGAGACTTATCACTTCTGGGAAATAATCCGTTATTTAATGAAAATAATACAGAAAATGAAACTATTCGTTCGTAAATGACAAGCCTTCAAGGTTACCTTTTGAAATTTGAACCACGATTCTAGTGATTTACTGCAAGAGTTTTGAAAACTAAACATCTTTTCAGCAAACTTGGGCAGTGCAGGATTGATGGGAATAGGGGTCTCAAATACTCAGACTGACTGGAGGTCTTCAGACCATAATGTGTAATGGGGTAAGCATTAGGTAGACTAGGTACCCTGTGGTCACATTCAATTATGGAAGAAATGACCAAACCTTCCATTCCTCTAACAATAATCAAACCTAAACTATGGAAGATTTGGACCTCTGAACACAGTGCATGCGCAAAATCATCTTGATTAGGTCGTGACACATAAACTAGCACAAGTGCCGCGTGGTGGATCGGAGTGCGTCAGATTACTAGCCAATCAGCAGTCTCCTTTGAGAAGTTCCGATGTTGGTTAAATTTTTGAAATATTTGCTTATTTCTGAGTTTTACTTTTATTTCTTAGTGGTTTCTTTTATTTTTTGAGTTGTTTGTTTATTTCTCAGTTGTTGTGTTACTGTTGTATGACACACACAGTGGGATCCTCGCTCACAGTGTATTCGCTTCTGTTATTAATATTTTTATAATAGTTTCTATACGCAGCATTATTATAGTTTTTTATTGAGAAATTTGTGTTTATTTTTGAGTTACTATTATGTTTATTGTCTAAACTCATTCACTTGTTACACTGCTGCTTTCTTATTGGGGGCTTGACTTTGTTTTTTGTTTGTGTATTTCTTTTTTGCATTTCACTTTTGTTTTTTTATTAAAATTGTTTTGTTTGTGTAAATTCTTTACATTTGTGTAATTCAATGTATGTTTTTTATTTTGAATGTTTGCTTATTTGTTTGTTTGCTTTTGTTTTTGTATTTTCTGTTTTGTCTTTTTTTGACCCAATGGCCGCCCATACATGCACTATGCATTAAAGCATAAAGTTTAGGAGTTAGTGTACAGAGATATATAGTGCCTGTTACAGACACTTGCTCCAGGTCACCACTAATTGCTCAATTTGAATTCATCAAACTAAAACACTGTTGCTAGTCTACGGAAGTTAGATTTAGTCTAAAGAAGTAAAACTGAGCATTCAAATATATCTTGCAAATGGCTTAACAATGAATAACATACATGTACCTACATTGATGTGGTCGTGATCTGCAGCTGGCTGTTATAGAGAAATAATAAGTACATGTACAAAAACATGGTTAAAACTTAAATATGGACTCTGCCGAAATCATAAACTTGACTTTTGGGCGTCCATTTTGTGTTGCAATTTGTTAAACTGAACCTAAAGAATGTAAAAATTAAAATAGCTACACAATGTAGTAGACTATCAGTGGCTCACTTGTACTGCAAAACTGCTAAGATTTAACATAAAAGAAACATAAAAGTTTCCTTTCCACTATGAATGGTGAGGTCATTAACATGTTTAAAGGAAGATATTGAGATGCTACAACAGGTGGAAGAAGACTTGTGTACAGTAATAATAATAATATGGGAGGCTGATCATCCTTACTAGCAGCTGAGAAGCTGAATTGCGAAGGACATGGCTACAACATGTTCAAAAGGCAGGCATGCGAGGGTGCCTTTGGAATTCTGTATACAGTAGATTTACCTTTGCAATTTCTCCAAGGATGGAGTCTTGTCGAGTGAGTGTTAGCCTCCCTTGTCCAAAATCCCAACTGATACCAGCTGGTCCACTCCTTGGATCTCCTACACCATCTACGTCGTCCTCCATCCCCACTCCTGATACTACTTCTACATCATCATTGTCAGTTGCTTCTACATGTACACTGGTAATCTCAGCAATACACACCGATTGAACATTCTCACTGGATCCACTGCCTTCATCTCGCTCTTCCTTAGGTTCTGAATTCCCATCATACTTTGATGTCTCGTCATCCATCTGAGTTTCCTGATCTACAAGAACTGGGAAATCGTCCGTAGAATCTTCACTGCAGGTTCGGTTCCTGACCAGATAAATCCCAGACTCTAAACGCATTCCTTCAAACGAATCCAGACTACTTCGACGGCTACTTCCCGGAGTTGATAACCCATCATCTTCCATTATGCTAAGTAGCTCCTCCATCTGACCAATCAGAGCATAGTCAGCATTCCCATCCATCAGCTGATAATTGACCTCTCTGATCAAGGTTCTAGGGACGTACCTGCGAGCGTTCCCTTTTTTAATCCTGTCCGCAAAGTATACAGCTGTTTGGGCACATTGTTCCCATAGACTGAGAGCAAACAGCTTGGAGACGCAGCGCTCTGCACTGAGTAACGTATAACAACTTACTTCACTGTTAGAATGTAGGCAGTAGATGCGAGATTTGTACACACATGCCCATAAGATATCTGTTAACAACAAAATTCAACAAACAAAAATATATTGACTATTATTTTATTATTATTTTATTCGGCATTAAAATCAAGCATAGAGAGAAAAAAAAAAAACATTGATACTGATTAAAAGCCAAAAGGCTGATTAAAATCGGTTTATTTCCATCGGGGTCCTTAAAAAACACACAATACAAACAATTAAATACAAAACTAAAAAATTGCACAGGAAAAAGTGAAAAAATGATGCCATCAGATGGTTTGAACATTCAGTTTGTAAATAATTTTTGTTTACTCCGCCAAAATTATGGGGTATTTTTATCTCAAAATTCTAATTTTCATACTGAGACCTAGCCAAATAGTAAGGAAAATGTCAAATTACCCTGGGTTGATTCTTTGACTAAAAGAAATTCTATCAATGACTGCCCCTTTAAGAATTCCCACATGATTATCCTGGTGCTCATAGCCATTCCTGGCTGAAAGCAATCAAGTCTTCGACTGATGGCTTCCAGATAGCTTGATGGGAAGGAATTTGTTCTATTGGGTCAGAAGGCTCTTATCTAATGGATTAGACCATTTGAAAAGGATTGTGATCACCCAGAAAAATATCACACACTATTATAAAAATATCACATGCTATTATACTGTTGGAAACAGTATGGAAGTGTGAGTGGGTGCATAGATTCCAATGGTGTCACACAGGGGTTTGAAACGCATATAAAAATAATGCTCTGTTGCTTGACATAGAAAGCAAATTAAGTCAGATTCATGGTGGATCTTTAGAAAAGTCCAATTGCGGGATTTAGAGGAGATGACCAAAAGTGATTATTATAAGGGAATCAATGTGTGGTGAAGAGGTTTTAAACTAGTGGTTTAAACCCGCCGAGGCCTGGTTTCTTCGTCTCGGTGATATTATCAAGAAACCAGGCCTCGGCGGGTTTAAACACTAGTTTAAAACCGATTCAATACACTTTGATTCCCATTCATAATTACCCTTCTCCTAAAAATATCCAAAAAACCCTGTAAAAGTTGAGAACAAATCTGACAGTTTAGCCTTAGCTCACCTCAACTTGACGTTGAATTTCTATGCGTGTAGAAAAACCGCGTCGCGCAATTTTCGAACTTGCGCGCTTAAGTTTCAAGCTATCGCACACAAGTTTCCAACTTGCGCAAAATAAACTATGCGGCTTATGAATGAAAATTAAAGGTACACGTTGCCTTGAATCGGCCGAGTTGGTCTATAAAAAGCATTTGTAAACCGTTTGTTTTAAAATGCATACAGTTAGAAAGATGTTTTAAAAGTAGAATACAATGGTCCACACAAATATGCCTCGAAATTGCGTAGTTTTCCTTTTACATCGTGAACTAACACAGTCGGCCATTTTATAGAGTCAAATTTTTTACTCCACAAAATTTGCCGACCGTGTTAGTTCGCAAAGTTAAAGAAAACTATGCAATTTCGAGGCATATTTGTGTGGATCATTGTATTCTACTTTTAAAACATCTTTCTAACCATATGCATTTTATAACAAACGGTTACAAACGCTTTTTATAGACCAACTCGACCAATCCAAGGCAATGTGTACCTTTAATACAAACATTCACAGATTCGCACATAACTTACAAGGTACATTGTATGGTGGAAAACTTCCCTTGAAATATTGTTTGCTTGAAATGCTTTAGTTTTTGAGAAAAGGGTTAAACAATAGACCTTTCCCATCAATAGTAAATTGCACATTCCCCATTACGAATGCGCACTTACATTAGTGGTTGGCAAAATGAGGGAAAAAAGCACCTTTTAGTACAAGGCTGATGGTGGCATGATGCATACGCAATTTGTGCACCTGCCTATACTATACAACTCTATGGTATTCGCTGAACAATAGTGTTTGTTATACCTCTGTCTTGAATGCTGTATTTTCAGTGGCGCAGCAAATATCTATGTACCACTCTCCTGTCACGCGCGCGCGTCATACAACTTTCTGTGCAGCAAAGGATCGAGATTATCATCATTTCGATGAAATTGGAGTCCTTCAGATGAAGAAAATATTACTAAGAATTCAAGACAGAGGTATTACAAAACAAATGTTGCCTTCTGTGACATGGTCCATGGGTTTTGTACATCCTCGGGGGCAAATGGCACCTGAGGCGAAGCCGAGGATGCCAATTGCACCTCGGGTGTACAAAATACCACGGACCATGTCACAGCAGGCAACAATTGTATACTGTACATATGCATGAATGTCATTCATATTTCATGGAAAGGCTAATCAGGTTGATCTCTGGAGTCCAAAACCCAATGTTTGAAAACATAGAAGGGTGTTTTATTACTATTTTCTTGTGACTCCAATAATCGTTTGAACTTGAACTGTAATCAGGTAATAGAATTGTTATTTAATGTATAAGGTTTGGTCACATAAAGTGCAGATACTGGGGCCAGACAGTTACAAATAATGTCCAGTGTCTTTAAAGAGCTAGAACATTCTCCACTCACCTTTGAAGTCCCTAGACCATACAATGACACCGATGTGAGCTGGATCAAAAACATAAACTGCATTGCTACTCCATGTTAGCAAAAGGTTACATCTGACAAACATCAAATGAAATATGATCATTAATAATAATAGTGAGATACAATCAGTTCATGTGTTTATTACAGCAGAGAAATATGCATAAGTGCACAGCCACAATCATGGGTACACATTTTTTCTGTGTCCTTGTTATGAACAACACTTTGAAAACCAGTGATGTAACAGTTATTTCAATGTTGTTTGTAAAATTAATTAACCAGCGCTGTGTGAATGAAGAGTAGAAAGTACTTGGTCGAATGCAAGATCTGATAAGAGTTACTCAATATTTATGTGTTGTTCATTTGGTGTCTTTGTAGCAAAAAGTGTACCCATGATTGTGGCTGTACACATAATGAAAGAGTGCATTCCATAAGCCCTATAGAAGATCTGAAGATCTGACATGCTCAATGTAATGCATCGACTAGAAACTCATATCTGCTTGCAAGAAACACTAGCATGTTAACTTGCCTTATGATTTACATCTTGCAGTCAATATGAAATGGAATATTACTTGCTTAAAGGACCTTCAGGAAAATGTTTGCAAAGAACTTTACTTAAATGCTACATTTTAATAGTCACAGTAACAAGACTCCATTTTATAGAGCCGCTTAATCAGAAAATGGTTAGCAAAAATAAGCAGGATACCAGTCACAGATGTTACATGTGTGACTGGTACTTTGGCTGGTAACCTTATTTTGACTGGTAAGCATACTTTTTGTTGTGCAGCTCTATAAAATTGGGCCAAGAACTTCATACGACAAAACATAAACTGCTTTTTGATGTTTACAGAGAAATGTGAACACCTCATTTAATGAATGTTTACAGGTCCATTAAATGGTGTGTTTATTGAAAATCAAGGGATGAAATTTAGGTTTTCTCTGCCAAAGAACAAGATGGCAAGTTTGCGAGGTGACACGAATAATTGGCTGAATTTTATTCGTGTGAAAAGTAAGTTCCTACTTTTTTTATTATCATTCAACTTCAAAAACCATCGAGTCTGATGTCTCATTTAACAAATAACTATGGACACAAAAACAATCAATTTATTTCCGAAGAATCACACCAATCACTTTTTAAGGAGTTCAACAAACTGCACCCTCATGTGATACTGCAATCTGATTGGTTCATTGGTTGAAGCTCCATAAAGGTTTCCAGAATAGTGAAATTGCCGGCGATTTTTCTTTGCAGGGTACTCATGGTGATATTTCACAGCGAAATTTGCAGCAAAGCAGCAGGGAAGGGATTAATTCGTGTTAAGTATGAATTGTGCTAAAGACTCACCCATGGCCAAAGGTCAGAAGTTGTTGAAAGCCGAGAGACTGTGGTTTCTGAACAGCATCTTTATCAGGAAACTGTGGTGTATGCCTACAACAAATAGCACTACTTACTTCAAATACAACTCTTTCATTTTATTTTTATATTTTTTCTTTTGTTTTAGCTTTAGCACAATACTGGACAATATCTTGGGTTCAATCCCTACCGGAAAAAGGCCTTATATTTTACTTTCTTTTTGGGGATTAAGAGAGTGCTGAGTTAAAGTCTTATGCAGGGCAAAAACCAGTGTTGTCCTGAGGTCCGAGACCGAGACCGAGACCGAGACCGAGACCCTAAGGTCCGAGACCAAGACCGAGACCTTTTGGTCCGATTGTGTACTTGTTTTACAACAATACTGTACTGGATAAAACAATATTTATCAACAATCAAATATAATAAGTTTGTTCTGTCGGATTCAGGAATGTGCCAAAACAGTTGTTTTTTGTATAGGTACCTGTCCATTTACAGAATATCTTCATTGCACTTCAGAAACATCAACATGGACAGCATCTCTGCTGATAAATGTGCATTGTCAATGGGGGTGTTCTTGATCATAAAATGTAAAAACGTTACATTTTTATCCACTTTCATGAATAGCATATACAAAAGTGAAACTAAGATATGGCTTAATCAGTGTTATAATTGACATTCAATTTGCAGTTTACTGAGAATCATGAACAATTAAATCAATTTGAATAACGTTAATTTGTGTTACTTTACTTGGCTTTTTGGGCCCGACTTAAAATTCATAATGAATACTGAACTTGTCCCCGATTATCCGTAATTCGATTTGTCGTTGAGCAGAAAATGCAAACTGCAGAATGTTTCTTGTTACCTGCTTTGGCGTCCATGATCTCTTTATGGTCCTTACAACCAAATCTTATCACAGCAGAATTACTGGACATCTTGTGATAATCGTTAAAAAAAAAAAGCGAAAACTTTATTTTATCGTGCTACTCTAGCAAACTCGTACTGTAGTGTATGCACCTGTTTGCACTATGCGCAATGCACCTGTTTACCTTTCACAATGAGTAGTGCGTGTTTTGGTCATAGCTAGAAACTCGCTCCCAATTTTTATCAAACTCATGATGGGTAAAGTCGATGGCACAAGCAAACACATGGCACTATGTACATGTACATGTACATGTACAGTAATAAAGCTCGCTGCGTGCAAGCTCACACAACCACAAGCGAGGTTGTCTGTACAAACTGCAAGTTTTCTTAAACTATTTGCTATCTGTTTATCATGATAAATGATCGCGAAGGAATATGAAAGAAAGAAAACAGAAAATCATACTCTTTTTTTGTAAATACACTTTGCACAATTTGTATCCACTTTTAATATGAAGGAAGGAAGGAAGGAAGTAAATTATAATGTGAACAAATAATTTAGCATCACTAGTGAATTTTAAAGGGGGGTTTTGTTTATATTAGTTTGAGGGAGTGCGGTATATTACCCAGGTCCAAGTATCGGCAGAGATGGCACAGCTAGCAGTTGCTTCAGCTGATGAGTCGTCTGTACTTGGCCAACGATATTCACCTATATGAAGACAGTAGAACACAACTTGAAAGCAGTGTTTATGTAACTATTGACACCTTGCACTGATGTCACACGCAGCTACTACATCTGCCTTTAGGTTTGCAAGTTTATGCATTTAAAGATACGGTGCATGTCTAAAGGCCTTTTCACACAAGCACCAGTAACAAAGGTCTTGGGTGCCAGTTATCTGTCACTTCGTTCGATTGTGATTATTTAACAAGCTTTCACATGACTTCTTAAAACACAAATTTACCAACATCCCTTGCTTTTCAGGGGGGGGGGGGCGGGTAAGATCATGGTTGTTCATTCACAGAGCACTTTCTTCTGCTAGTGACACAGAGAAATGTGCATGAGAATAATTATGTTGCCAAGCAAGGGTCCTTGGCTATAGCACAGTAATCGTTTCATAATAACAATACAATAATAATAATTTGGGAGGCTAATCATCCTTAGTAGCAGCTAGGAAGCTGAATTGCAAAGGATGTGGCTACAACGTGTTCGAGCAGCAGGCATGCAAGGGTGCCTTTGGTAGCCAACCACATCAACCCATTATGACCGCGGAGCACAGCCTGAGATTGAAAGTGTCTGATTTTTCCCAAGGGAGGAAAAAAGCCCTCATGGCACAGCAGAGAACCAACACACAACTCTATTCACATATGGCCATAGCCGGGTTTGAACCAGGGTCACATTGGTGAGAGGTGAGCGCTTTACGCACAAGCCAACCATGCCCCTATACTGTGGTGATTTTAACATGGTTGCTATTTTTTGGAGGTCTGGATCTCTGTTAAAAATAACAAGGGTCCTTGTTATTATTTAACAAAGATTGCATTTACCATGTTTACCAGACTGGAATTTGCTATTTTTTAACATTGATGTGATTAAAATTGTCTTGTGTGAAAGGGCTTTAAGACCTACATGTATAGCTACCAAGATTTCTGAAAAAAGAGTACACACATATCTACATACATGTACCTTGCTTACGTGCATTGCCTGAAATGTGCCCTGCATAGTACATGTCCATGTAGCAACACACAGGGAATCTGACTCCAAAAATGGAGCAAGCAACATTCATTGTGGGATGACAACAAGATGAATTTAATCAAAAAGAAAAATTTGACTTTTATTGTGAAGTATGAAACAGCAGTACAGGTGCCTCTTAGTTTTTGTTCAAAACAATTTATTTCAGAAAACTAAAATTTCAAACTTGACACTAGCCTATACGCAGGGCTTGACCTTAAGGAAGACGGCGGCAGGTCAGCAAAATTCCAAGGGGCATCAATGATCAAAGCTTACACACCAATTTTTTTTATATAGCATAATATTAATATAAATTTGCTTAAATTTCCCCAGATTACTTGAAACTTCAAGTCTTTGGTATTTTGTGACTCCTTGACAATTAACTTTTGAGTTACTCCACATTGTTGAATGGTCAAAACTTTCAATCACTAAACTTTTGCCAGGTTTGCCCTGTTGAGGATCGGTTGTTTTGGATTTTTGCAGATATTGCTTACTTCTGTCGGTCAAAAAGACGGCAGAGAAAATGTTAACTCTAAATTTCTTTGCGTTTGGTTTACACATAGTACATTATGTGTTGTGCAAAAAAGTACAACTACCAGTTGGATAAGACACAAAATTAGCCCTAAGGGATTTAATAAAGTTATAACTGTCATCATCTTCAAGCAAACTTGCAGCACTCATTACTCATTTCATGGCCTTCGTCATCAAGAATATGAAGCTTGCATTTTGGTACTTTTCAATGGAATCAGCATGCATTTTGGCCCATCCTTTGTGCACTATTGCATGCTAGACTATATTTGTATGTACCTCCCATATTCTGCTTCCTGGACGTGCTGAGTAGATCACTGGGAAATCTTTGGTTGGTTTCTGAAGGAAGCAAGCGCCATATTGGCCATCCCTTGTTAAAAAATATGAAAATAAATATATACATAAAGAAGAAGAGAAGGACAAAAACAAACAAGTATATGTAGCTCAAATGTAGCTCTAAAAAGCAACAATACTATGCTAACTACAGAGCTAAAAAAAAACTCAAACAACAAACAAGATGAGTTTTAAATCTTAATAAATTGTTTCCTTTTAAATAGATCTTTCATTCTATATTTAAACATCACAGACTTTTGACACAAGTTTCCAATAAAGAATTAAACAGAACTTTTGTTTTGTTTTAGACATGTATATTATGTTAATGTGTCTGTTTGCAGCTGCTGTGGCCATTTTGGTACAAGCTGCTTGCGGCTGCTCAGGGCTCAAATTTTGGGGGAAAAATCCACAAGACCACAGGACTTGTGTCTCAAAAGTTTTACTGGACCAGAAATAATTTTACAAGACCAGATTCAAACTGAGAAAATACTTCCTTGCACAGTTTAGCTTGCATTTAATTGAACAAGCACTGAGACATATAAGAGAAGATTTACCTCATTTGTCTTTAAAGGTATTGTACACTTTTGGTAACAGCTCAAAATCGGTGTCCACATTTTGTGTGATTAAACATATGCATGGACAAACAAACTCGTGAAAGTTTGAGCTCAATTGGTCATTGAGGTCACGAGAAAATAGTGAAAAGAGATTTTATGTGTTTTCTGTTTTTTCAAATTATCGCGCGCGATAATTACTATTGTTTTACTCGTTTCTCAGAAATGATAGCATTTTAGGCAGAAATATTTTAAGGAACCCTTTCTACCATTACTTACTTTAAATCATGTAAGTTATGTGTGAATCTGTGAACATTGTGTTTAAGGGTATTAACTATATTTCAAATCATTACTCAAAGTCAACATTTGAACATAATTTGTTTTTTATTATATTATAGAGTGCATTACATAAATTGAATTGAAAACACAAGACTGCCGGTCTTGTCCGGTCATGAGTTTACTGGCCCAATACTAAAATCACTGGCCTCGGGCCTGCAGTCCAGTGTCAAATTCGAGCCCTGCCTGCTATGGTTCTGCAGGAACTAATGATACAAGATAATCGACTGACCAAGACTTCATACAGATTTCATAACCAGGGGTGAGATTCATGCTGACAAAAAAGTCTGAAATTGGGATCCAGATCTTAAGAGTTAAATTAAAATGATGTCATTTCCACCTTTTGGTAACCCCTGGAGTTATAGGTTCCAAGGAGCTTCTGGGAACAGTTATCCTCAGTGCAAGAGAAGTAGATCAAAGGGCATGACTTATTTAATTTGGAGAAAAATACAGCATTTTTGTCCACCATGCAGACTTTAAAAAGTCTGAATTAAGAAAAAAATCTGAAATTTCTCATCTCTGCATAACAGTCTAGTATTCAAGTCCTAAATCCTGGAGTCCCAATCCAAGTCCTCAGTGTTGAGTTGGAAGTCAAAGGAAGACTTTTAAGGGACACTAAGGTTGCAGCAGACTACCAGGCAAATCCATTGTTCTAAGAAATGTGCGCATGTTTAGAACTACATGTATATACATTAGACATTGGACATTTACAAAATGTACCTTGCAAGTCTGCTGCCACCTCATGGTCCAAAGTTTCCCATTAAGTCAAGTCGGAGTCTAAGCCCCTTTTCAAAACCACAGCTTGGGCTTGGGCTCCGACTTAGGCTCTGTCTGCTTATTTTAAGCCCTAAAAGTACACGTTTTCAAAATAACTAAAAGAGCCTTATCCGACAGCAAAATACAAAATGAACTCACCTTGGCTTGGTTCCTACAGCGTAAGCCTGCTTCCTGTGAAATACAAAGAAGCATAACATTAGATTGTGTACATGTACAGGATGAAACTAAAATGTTGACAAAGAGGAATACTTTCTGAGAATAAAATATGCAAACCAACCCATACCCTGATAAGTTTCTCCTGGGAAACTGTTTTCTTTTAACAGATTCTTCTTCTTGAATACGTTTCATATACGAGTCATTCCATGAATGTGGGACCCAAAGTGTGACATGGAGGTCAAATATTCAAGCTCATTAAGTAAAGGGAAAAAAAAGATCATTTTTTTGGCCCTTATCATACAGGTAATTTTGTGTTGGTTCTCGGGACCATCGTTAATTGAGAATGGTCATAGGAAGTACCAGTGTAATGAAAGACAACAAGTTGAAATTGGCTTGGATCCCGTAATTACTTCAATTTATTTAGACTTAGGTTGTCATCCTTGAAACACATTAAAGGCACTGGACACGTTTGGTAATTACTCAAAACAAATATTAGCTTAAAAACTTACTTGGTCACGAGCAAAGGAGAGCTGTTGATAGTATAAAACATTGTGGGAAATGACTCTCTCTGAAGTAACGTAGTTTTTGAGAAAGAGGTAATTTCTCACTAAAATATTAAAAGACTTCTGGCCAGAAGTCTTTTATTATGCACCTAAAAGCCACAAATTTGTGCAAGAGGGTGTTTTTCTTTCATTATTTTCTTACACCTGCGATGACCAATATACAGTAGTCCAAATTTTCACAGGTTTGTTATTTTATGCATATGTTGAGATACACCTAGTGAGAATACTGGTTTTTGACAATTACAAAGGTGTCCAGTGTCTTTAACATATCAGTTGACAAATGCCATGTTTTTAAATTGGCTTGGAGCCACTAATTACTTCAATTTATTTAGACTTACATGTAGGTTGTCATCTTTAAAAAACATTAACATATCAGTTGACAAATGCCATGTTTTTAAATTGGCTTGGAGCCACTAATCACTTCAATTTATTAGACTTACATGTAGGTTGTCATCTTTTAAAAAACATTAACATATCAGTTGACAAATGCCATGTTTTTAAATTGGCTTGGAGCCACTAATTACTTCAATTTATTTAGACTTAGGTTGTCATCTTTGAAACACATTAACATATCAGTTGACAAATCCCATGTTATTTCATCAATGGCTCATATTGAAATAACTGAGATGTGCAACTAGCAATGTATTGAATTAAAGTTACGTCAACAAAAGGAACAAAAACATAATAACATTTTCTTGCTCCATTGATGTGTTAGGATAGTATGGTATAGACACAAACATTAAATCTGCAGTCATTACTTCCTGCATTACCTGGTATGAGGTTAACAATGTAACAGAAAGGGAAACTGTGTTCTAAGTGACCCCATGTTCATGTAACGACCCGTACATGTAATTCAGATACATAGTACTTTTTCTTCCCCCCACCCTCCCCGTTGTATTGAAGCAAAACAGCTTCAATTATTCAACAACCAAAACACCAACAATAATACATCAATTCCACATTAACAGTAATAATAATGAACGGTACTTATATAGCGCTTCACACAACAGTCCCGAAGCGCTTTACAAAAATTAATGAGTAAACAGGTAAGTTTTCAGCAGATGTTTGAAAATGTTCTCGTTTGGAGAAGTTCTGATGTTGTGCGGCAAGTTGTTCCAGAGTGAAGGTGAAGAATGTGAGAATGAACGATGGCCATATGACATTATGCGAGTGACATTAATAATAAAAGGCCACAAAAAATACAATAATTATGTAGTAATTACAATGAGTAACAAAATACAATAAATACAGATATATACAATTAAGTGTGACATAGTATGTAGTCACATGGTTAGGAAAACCCAAGAAAAATAACTCAAGTTTCACCAACAAAACTTACCAAAACTACATATAAAATGTTCAGAAATGAAAACCTGCACATAGTGCCCCGTCTTTCATGAAAAGGCTAAACATAATCAAAAAAACTCATTGCTGAAAGTGAAACAAGTTATACAACTCTAATACGATAACCTCAACAACCTATAACCCATACACACCAGTAAGTGAAATACAACCAAAAGCTGCACACCATGCACTTCTTCTAATAGCCTCTAAAGGAAACTTAAAATAATCTCATAATGATGATACAAATGAAAGTGACATATATTTATCTATTTATTCATTCATCTTTTTAATCATTATTAACTTCTTCCTTTTTTTTCTTCTTTTTCTTTGAGGGGGGAAATATCATTACTGAAAGTGTTGATAAAGTTATTCAAAAGAGATATTTTTATGTAGGCCTAAACAATCATTGAGCGCAATGAGTGTCTTTTACATCAAACTCAAGTTCTTGTGCTGTCAGAGTGTGGATTCGGTTCCTGATCAAGGCAATTGTCTATTTGTGTCGTTTATCACACTAATTAAATCATACACGTAACTGCTTTGACCTTTAAATGGGACAAGCCATAGCTCCCTTGCTTTGTGTAATGCACGTTATAAAAAACAGCGCACTTTATGACTTAATAATAAAAGGAGATGATCTTGTGTATGGCAGGGTTGGCTAGTTTGGGTACATGTACCGCACTTTAGCAGCTTGCTCAATTTTGCATGTACTTCAAGGATCAAGACAATTGCCTTTTAGTGCATGTTCATGATCAATGTGAAGCAGAAATTTGCAAAATTGTTCACAATTGACAATTTCTAAATTGCGCCTTTTTTTTTTATTCCAACCATATTCAATGGTTAAAACAGCACAATAAAAGTTCTTTTAAAAACATTTGCCAAAATACACTTTGTAGCTGCTATTCGAGGTGCCCGGAAATTCAGATTCTTGCAAAAGATTGTATGCTTTGAGGTCCACTTCACTTACACAGTCTATTAACATGATTAAGAAGCCTTTGAAATAAAACAGAAAATCTCAGTGGAGTAATTGAGCCTGACTTACATATACTTTCCCTGTGTAAAATCAAATGATGAAATTCTACTTCCCTCAATGCCTCAGCTCTGACTTTGGAACGCCAGGAAAAAAATAAAATAAAAATAAAATAAGGAGGCTGCCACCATGGAACACTTTATGATATATTTATTTGCTTTTAAAGCAAACAAAAACTGTGCATCTAATCACATGTACAATGTATAGCCAGGGTCAGATACAAGGGAAATTACATTACAATACTATCAATAATAACAATAATGAACAATTATAATGCTGCAGTATCCATCCAGTGACACTAATGGTCCACACATCATGTATGAAATACAAAGAGTCAGATTTTGAAGAAGAAAAAATATTAATAAAATGAGCAGAGAGTAATGTTTGAGTGCCCTTTATTAATATGGCCAAGAGGGAAGTTTGAACAAAGCCAGTGATAAATATGTTGCAGTGAAGTATTTCATGATGAAGGGATGGCATTAGGCAATAAAATAGAACAAGCTGGGCGCATGTCATTAAATCAAGCAGGTGAAGAGGAAGGGGTGGTACATAAAAACCTTATCTTGTGCTGCAAAGGTGCTTATGGAACCCCAACAGAAAATGAGCTTCTAGCTAGCCTTGATATCAAGGCTGTGTAGACAAGTACTCTAGCTAAAACCATAGAGCAAGGATACTAAAACCTCAGCCGCCCGAATGCCATACAACCCCAGTCCCCCGACTGACTCTAAAAAAAATAGGACACCGCACTCTCACCGTACACAGCCCCACACACACACGGCTATTGTCCACACACCGCTATCGCCCACAATCCTAGCCCGTGAGCCGTCAGGCTCACAGCCTTGGGGGGATCACGGGCTATGATTGTGGGCGATAGCGGTGTGTGGACAATAGCGGTGTGTGTGGGGACTGTGGAAACGAGCATTTGTGTGCTTCCTTGGGTGAGAGCGTAGTGTGCTGTTTAAAGACAGTCGGGGGGACCTGAACAGGAGTTGCATTGCATTCGGGCATCGCATTCGTGCGCCTGTGGTTATGCACATTTTTAGCTTTATAGTAAGCAAACACAGCCTTGCAATCAAGGCTAGCTTCTAGCATGTCTAGTGTGGAATTTAACTTTCCTGCAATGACTTACAAATAGCAGAAAAATATTTAAAGGAACATTACAGAATTGGTAATCTCAAACTTCTACAGGTTTGTCAGTTTATGTTTATGGTGGATTACATAAAGTGCTTACACTGCCAGCAACTGTTTTGTTAGCAAAAACCAATTCTGTAATGTTCCTTTAAACTTCACATCCAGTTTTCTTGAAACACGATTTTGGACGGTAACTTCTCATGACCATTTGCCGGTCTCACTTTCGTTATGTCCCTCTTCCAGGCACACAACAATTTGTCCTTTAGGAGCAGTATTATCCTGCCCTCTTCTTTCAACATTCTAAGCTCATGTTCTTTTAATGCAATATTAATAAATAAAAAACTAATTCTAATCTCCATTACATTAAAAAGAGTGGGAAAAAGCAGGCTGTAACCATGGTAACAGTCTATTAACATATGGTGGTGTTATACATTGTACCAATAAACATAGGCGACTTAAGTCGACAGCAATCTTCTTCACCATTGGTGACTTTAACAGCTGACCAAGCTTACACACAAAAAAGCATTCAAGCCTGAGCACAAAAGCAAATTGCTCTAAAGCTGTACATGTAGTTTGGTACATATTTATTCTCCATACCATGCTTACCATAATTGGAAAGAGAAAGATCAGAGCGCAAATTCCACTGTTTTAAGCGCAGAAATTCTGCGCTAACCCTTTCAGTGCCCAATCCTTGCTTACGAGATTCATGAAGCTCTATGCTTACGGTGCCTAGTAAGCGTAGGAGCAGAGCCATGAAATTGTGCCCGGATCTTTCCAATGATGATAAAATAAAATCAGGTTGCTATTATGCAATCCCTTCAAATTGGAGTGGACATAACCGAAAAATGGAGTGCCATATGGTTGTGTACAACAAAGTGTTTGAGTTTACAGATCACACTGAGGATCAAAAACAAAAAACTTTGACATTTATTGGCTATTCTCAATTATTTTTGGATTACATGAAAGTTAATTCAATAAGTAAGACAATGTGTGTTACTTAATTCATGAGTTTTGAAATATCTTAAAGGTAAAAATAGAGTTTGTAAAAACAAGCTTTCTGTTGCATAAGAATGTGTGCTTCACACTTGAGTGTTCAAGCAATCCGATCTGATCAGTGGTTGTTTATCTCAGAACAATTTGGTAATGGAAGGATTAACAACTTTATTTAATAACACATAACCATTAATCATTTCATTTATTAATTCTGGTTGTGAAGCTTAGGACTCTCAGAAAAGCAAACTTAATCACTATACTAGCCACGAGCTCCCATGGAGAGAAGACAAAGAAGGACGTTTCAGTTTTAGAAGTGGGAGGAAACCCCCTGAGAATTATTCCAAGGAAAACCCACGGTAGGGACTGAAAACCCAATCCACAGAGTGCCCCCGATGGGATTTGAACCCGTGCCCAAGAGGTGGAAAGCCAGGAAAGATAACACTGCACCAACCCAATGTGTTTGCTTCACAAAATGTGTCAACAAAATGTGTCAACATTTCAAAGGGTGTGCCAACCAGCAGCAGAGCCCCTAAAGCGTAGGTATACACACATTGGTTGCTAGGCGACAAAACTCTCATGTAACAAATAGATACATGTATGTAATGAATAAATATATAAAAATAGCAGTTAACAGAGACTGGGTAGAAAGAATTGTCATGGTACGATGAACGAACTATTCCAAGGATAATAAAAGGTCATAAGCTTGGTGCTCACTGTTATTTAAAGGAACATTACAGAATTGGTTTTGCTAACAAAACAGTTGCTGGCAGTGTAAGTACTTTTGATCCACCATAACATAAACTGACAAACCTGTAGAAGTTTGAGATCGATCGGCCATCTGGGTCACAGAAAATAGTGAAAAACCGATTACACATTTGCATGAAATCATATAGATTCAATAAATGAATAAAACGCTCACTGAGCGATAAACTCCAATCGGAAAATTGGTTTATTCATTTCTCATCAAATATGGCATTTCAGACAGAAATATTTCAAGGGATGTTTTCTATTATCATTATCATTAGACCGTGTAAGTTTTATGTAAATCTGTGATCAAAAAGTATATTTTACAAGTTTTTTTCTTACTAATTCTGTAATGTTCCTTTAACTGGGGGGGGGACTATCCTGATCTTGCACTGTGAACAGATGAGGGATACCATGTTGGGAAATGCTGGCTAGCATTCAAGAGAGGAGAATGCCTGACCTGTTTATGAATATTCAATGCCAGGAGGAGTCCTTTATTGGGGTTACTAAAATGAATAGCCAATTATAGCATAGAAAAAGGACTAGCAAGAGAACTCCGGTAGTGAGGTTGCTTATGAATATTCAATAGCAAGTGGACTCTCCCATTGGGATTACTAATGAATAGCCAATACATTGAATACTTCAGTAGTGTGGTTGCTTGTAACCCTCCCATTGTGAGTGACAATAGCAAGGCCACAATGAATCTATATGAATATTTAATTGCAAAATAGACTCTACAGGTGGGAGCTGACAATAACTATCCAATAGCAAGAGCAGCTTCAATGACATGTTGAATATTCATGAGAACACTCATGCTTTCTAAAGCAAAACCTGCTATGATCCACTCTAGAAACAGACAGACATACAGATGCCAGAAAGACTCAAGACATCGTCACACTGCTCGACTCTACAGAATGTACACAGAAAGTTATGATACTGACATCATAATAGTCTTTTGAAAAGATACTCACATGAGTGTTTTTTGGTAAGGACCAAAACACAAAATCGCTGGACTGAGGTTTGAATTGTTTGTTGAAGCATTACCAAAAAAGAATGCATATGTAGATAATTGATATCTCCTAACTCGAGCATTATTGAGCATTATTGAACGATCGCAGACAGGATAAAAGAAGATGTGGCAGCACAATCATTTGGTAACTTTGGTGTTGATAACTTTAACGGCCTGTCCCATTAAATGTTCAGCTAGTAATGGAGGAAAGTGTGCAGCCTCATTTGGCACTATGAGAGAAGAGTGTCCCCCTGGAACTAAACAATGGCACAGCGTGTGTTATGGAGTCACAAAAACCAAGCAAACCTGGGAGAAATCAATCCAGTTATGTCAGGAGCTTGGAGGCAAAATGGCTCTCCCAGAAACACCAGAGAAAAATGAGTTCATCAAGACGGAGGTGTTGGCTAGCGATCAAGAATACACTTACCAAGCAGCTTATTTGAAGTGTCGGCGCCAATCTTTGCACTCTCCGTGGGATTGTATGAGGGAGGGAGCCTATGTGAATTGGCTCTTGAATTCACCCACTAATGGTCCCGACGAAAATTGCCTCTTGATGAAAAGATATGAAGGTACTTGGGATGATACAGCATGTACATTTGATCGACCTGCTTTATGCGAGTTTAACATACAGCCCTCTGGACTGCTTCATCTATAGGCTGGGAGTTCAGACAAACTGCAATGTCCTATGGGACTGATCTCACGAAAACTGTTAACCACTTCACCACTGTATTACAACATTTTTACTGTGCCTCTGCGCGGTATTATTATTTTTTTTTTGATTTACAGGAATAATTTGTTTTTGAGAATATTGATGCCACAATGAAACCCTGACTGAACAAAGTAAAGACAACAAACGTTCACATAAATTGCAGCAGTATTTTAAGTTCTCTTTCGAGAAAGTTGCAGTACCTTTTGTTCCTCTGAGTACGGGGGAAACGAAGCGTAGCACGGTAAGTGCATGCCTGTGCATCCTGCACAATGGAATGTCCAGCGTACTATACGCCACCTGGCTTTGACCTCACACCAAAAACATGTCCCGGATATTATAAACATTTATATACAAAAACAAGTTTATCAGTCATGTGTTTTCGGTCCGAAAAAGTTGTGGGTGTATTTACATTTCCAGTGGCTCTAACTAGTTAATTGACAATGAGCACCTTCATACAAGAAAGTATCTGGACTGGCATTAAAAAACTACTTACATGTCAGCATGGTCAGTGTCAAAAACAAATTCACTGGACTCGGAAATGTACTGAAAATACAGTGCTTAACACACATCGGTGTATAGGTAAATCATAAATAATATTTACCCCTGATGCAAACTAAGCAGCTATTAAAATCTGAGCAGTACCTGCTGAAAATATAGCATTTGAACTGCCCCTACCTACATGTACCTGGTGAGCTCACTGGTCCAGTGGCAAACATCTGCGCTAGAATGAAAGGTCATGAGTAGGTATTTCATCCATGTAATATGCTTGAGTAGGCCTATACAGTCCTTAACATAAACTGGTGTCAGGTAAAACACAAACAAATATTGATCAACAGCCACGGAATATCTATTCTTATTCTCAACTCACAAATCTTAAATGTACAAAATATTGTAGTGTAAAATATTTAATGAAATTGGCACATAATGTTTACATGTACTGCACCTTGTTCATGGTTTTAAATTCAAGAACTTCATTGTCTAAGTCAGCACAGAAATCCTTGAGACTAGCTCATGTTCAAACTTTCTAAAAATTTACAGTAACATTGCAAATTTTATGTTGTTTTACATGTAAGTCTGTCTAAAAGGTTGCCACAGGTATCTGTTCAAGGTTTAAAAAAAAAAACACCTAACTAAGGCCGAGTAAAAAAAGAAACATGTTTAGCATCCGGGTTTCTAAAAAAAAAGGAAGGAGGAGGGGCTTTTTATTTTTTATTTTTTATTTCAATATGGCCGCCATTCCTTTTTTTAAATTTCAAATATCCATTGTTGGACAAGACATTGAACATGTCCGGACTTTTTCAAAAAGAGGAGGAAACAGGGCCGCTACTATTTTACTATTTACTATTTTTCAAATGTTTTGCTATTTTTCCCTAGATGGCCGCCATGCTAAATATGGCTGGCCAAGGTATATTTGTTCACAGATTTTGTGCTATTTTAGTGTACTGATGCAATGTATGACAAAACAAATGATTTGTATCATTTTAGTCAAATTTCCTTTTTTATTTATTTTTTTTATTATTTTTTTTTTTTTTCCTCCAAAATAGTTAATAGTAAAAAAAAAAGAGGCGGCGGCCAATAAGGAGGCGGGCGGGGATGCTAAACATGTTTGTTTTTTTTCACTCGGCCTAAGTTGAAATGTAATGTAATTTTTTCTTTGTTTGCAATTTTGCTGGAGAGTAGATCTTTATCTTTAGAAACCACGCTTGTGGATAAAAGAAAACTATAGTGTGTCTGCGACTCCACCTTTGGCCTTGGTGCATTGGTTTCAGATTCACTGTTTTTTCAAAATTCCACTCACGCTTGTAAGAAAGTGACAATCTACAAACTTCATAAAACTATAAAATTGCTCAAAGCAACACTTGGTAATGCAAACAAATTGATCTATTGATAAAATTTTAATTATGTGTCACAGCGACATCACAAAGTAGCATGCATGTATTATAATATTAAAAGCTAGCATTCAAAGAAAACACCGTTTTAAAGTTGAACACCACTTTCCTTCAAAACTTCAGAGCATTTTCAATTGGCTTTTTCATTATGGACACTTGATGCTCTGAGCTCATAATTATAGGCCTACTGGTTTTTGGTTTTATGTACTAAATTAAGAAGAGATAAAAGAGACAAGATTTTCAAAAATGCAAAACAGGTAAATTTTTGTTTTCACAAAGTAGCTCACACAAATTGTATACGTTGAACATAGCATTAGGCCAATTTTGTATTTGTACTACATGTACTCAATACAAACAAAAGCCTAACACACGCGAGCCCACACAATGACAATAAGAGTGACACTTTGAGAAAAAAATAATAACTTTCTCAAAGTTTATTATTATTCAAGTATTAAGTGAAATCATTTCTCCACGTGTTATTTTATTTTTTTGTGTTATGCAATTTTGTTTAATTTTTGTTTTGAAGCAATAATCTGCTGACCATTGTTTGAACAACATGTGCATTTTAATCAACAAGATCTGTCTGACAGCTTAAAATCATCACCATTTGCTCTCATTATTCTCGGCAATCACCGACTGACAAATGTAAACAGGTTGGTGAAACGATAATTCATATTAAATCATAACCAACTAATCCACATTTTCCTGAAAAGTACAACAATCATGACAATTATCAATGATGTTATTTCCCTTTAAAAACAAAAATGTACACTGTTGTGCAAAAGTTGCCATAAATAACTTGCGTAATTCAAAAAAGTATAGCTCTTGGAGCTTTGATACTTAATAAATAATGATAATGAAATTGATAAATAATGTACAGACATGTAAAAAGCTATTTAAAAAAAAAAAAACTTTGTGGTGTCTGTATGTAGTACCAGTACCAGACTGTCTTTTACGCTAGACATCTGAAGAAAAAAATTGCTGAAAAAATTGAAATGTAACAAGAAGTTGGTACAGGGTACCAGTTAAATCTATCTACTGTAAATAAAAATGTATTCTGTTTTTAAAGGTAGAGTCTTTCTTTGGTAATGAAGCCCCCCAAAATTATGTAATTTTCATCCAAAAGCCTAGCCTAATGGTAGTAAGCATCCTGTGAAATTATTTCAAATTATTGAATGCCCCCAGTGATTAGAAATCGATTAAAAGTATGTGGAAAATTTGAATATCCAAAATTGCCTTCAGGCAGCTTTTGGAGATCCAAATTTCTGTGGTGTCCATTTGTGAATGCAACCAGAGATGTGGTTGGTACCCGGTGTCACCTCTCTAAGTGTGGATGGATTCAGTGTTTTTGATGAAAATACTGAGACAGTATTTTGCTATTTTCACAAGTAGACACTGTATTCACCTAAAACTTTCACAGGTGACTTTTATTGTATCTTTATTGATAGTTTGGAATATAAATCAGTGTTACGTTAACCCAATCCAAGACACTACCTTTAAAGTTAGTCTGGCTAATACATGAGGCAATTAAGTATGTAAAAGGCATTTGTAATAAATTTGACCATGTTCAAAAACACAACCAACATTGTTCTCTTGTTGCTTTTTGAATTAATGTTTGTTATTAATGCTGCAAAACGGAACCTAACAAAAGATATTGTGCAGCAACAAACAGTTCCTAATAGCCCATGATAGCAGCAGTCAAACCTTTAGGCCTGCCACCAAATGAAAACTTCAGGTACTCGAGCTGCAACCCACCCAACAATCTGACAATTGCCGGCTGATGGAACCCCCTGCTGCAGCAGTAGGTAATGTCATAAATATAGGCTTATCTTCACAGGAGTCAATTATTTATTGGAAACCAGTTTGTTTCCATTTTGAATATTTTTCAGTAATGGCATTGAATTGATAATTTAAAAAAAAATGAAAAATACAATTTTTTCTATGATTGATCGATTATGAGGCAATCTTTATTGCTAACGGTTTGATCAAAAGTAATAATAAATTAAATAGTGCTAATTCTGACTAAGTTTGTAAGCCACTCTTGGTTCGCCACCCATACTTTGCAATTCTTTGTCCACTAAGGAAAAATGGACACACGTATACACTGTAGTTGTATTTAACAGTCTGTAATAACATACCAATGTGAATTTAGTTAGTTTATTTTTTTGAGCTCATTAAGAATTCAAAGTCAGAGCTAATGTTTTTGTGATACTTTTTTTGAAGCAAACAATCATGATTTATTGACAATGTCATCCTGATGAGACAACCAAGCACAAACAAGAAGTAATTTTATTTCCCATACATTTGGTGAAAGAAATACATCTAGGCCTTTTGGTAAACACTTTGTTTATCTACAGCCGGCAACACTACAGAGACTGTGCAGGAAATTTGTAAGGCTCTGATGAACCATGGAGGTATTCCTACCTCCATGGATGAACAGACACAAGTAATGGGTAATAAAAAAAAGCTATAGACCTTTCCATTATTGATAAACAAACCTCGCTGGTTGGCATGGGCAGCCGCTGGTTGGCATTGGCCCCGAATGTTAGCAAAACAACAGTCCTGTTAACACATGTTGTGACCAAATTCAATGGTTCTGCAAACTTTTAATTAAAACCATAATACATTCTATGATTGGTTACTTTGTTTCCAACAAATTCAACACTATTTTTGAATATTTGTGTAACATAAAAACTGTGGCTATTGTTTTTTGCTTTGCATTTGTGGCTTCCGATAGTTTTCCAGCCTTGGTTGGCAAAAACTCTGACTGTGACATTGCAACGGAAAGGTCTATTAAGCTTGGTGTACAATGTCATTACGCTTGACATGCCTCAAGGGACTCGGGGTAGAGACCTTAGGGGGTTATTGCACTGCAAAGGTGATTTGGCAATTCAGCATAAAAGTAACTTCATGCAGGCAAAACAAGGCTTCATTCTAACAGCTTGGATGCATACGTCATTACACCAAGGGATTGGAGGGAGGGGATGGGGTTGGGGGGGGGGGGGCTGACCCAATCTTGTGTTCCAAAAATGTATGTATGGACGTTATTAGCATGAGGGGAAGTGATGCCAGAAGAAGAGGGAACTCTCTGATTAATATTTAAAAGGATGAGAATGCATCTGCAACAATTTGTCAGGGTCTCATAAACGAACACAAGTAATCACCAATAAAGAAAAACATTTAGCTGGTTAACACAATGACATTGGCCTTTTTGAGAAACGGGACCATAAGAGCCATTCAATTTAAGTGTACTGTATCATGAGAGGAAACCTTTTCATGGGAAATAGACCTTTCTACATACATGTATTGCACCGTATGTCACAGCCCAAGTTTTTGCCAACCAAAGTTGAAAAACTATGGAACGCCATAAACGCAAAGCAAAAACGGAGAGCCATACATAATGGATGTATTTATTATAAACAATTATTTTAAGTTTGCAGAAATGTTGAATTTGGTAACAACATCTTAATTTTACAAATCTGTCATTTTACAAATGATAATTTTGTTTTTTTAGTAAAATTTCTGTATATATTTTCCTTTTTTTTTATTCTTATTTTATATATTTTTTATAGATGTATATAATTACTTATATTTTCAATGTTCCCATTTTCATGTTTGGATTAGCAGACTTTCGAGTCACAGTGTTTGAGTACACTTTTGCTAATCCTGGCCAACTTGATATGGGGCACCAATTTAGATTTACATTTTTTCTTTTTTCTTTTTTCCAAATAGAATATTAAATTTTGTATACATGGTTCTATATGTTTTTGTTTTGTTTTGAGAAATGGCCGAATAAATAATAATAATAATAATATAACACAGTTGAATGCTTCGCTAACATTCAGCCCTCCATGCAAACTAGCGCAGTTTGTTTATCGACAATAGAAAGGTCTAGATACAGACAAATTTACCCAAACCAAAAAGCGCAATAATAATGTGTCAACCATATCTCAAAATGGCTTATTACCCAACAAGGGCTAAAAGCAATTTAGCTGGAGACACAATATCATCACACCAAGGAATGGGGTTGGGACTGGGAGGGGTTGGGGTGGGAGGAGATGTGCTGGGTGCACCCCAATCTTGTGTTTCAAGGATATACGTATGGAAGTTACATAGTAAGCATGACATGCATGAGCTCATGCAGGAAGAAAGAGAGCTCTGAATTATTTAAAAGGATCAGGTGAAACGGGTTAATGGCTGGCCGCTGTTAATGGACAGAGCGAAGGCGAGGTCCTTTAACAGCGGCCAGCCACCAACCAAGGTCATTACCACGCAGTGAATACCGGTTCATTGTACTGTATTCCCATTAATAAATGCCTTATAACGAAAAAACTGTAAAACTCGTCAGAATTTGTGATTTTTGCTTCGCCGTTATTTTTAGAAATGTTCTACTCATGTTCAAGGGCAAATCCTTTGGCTGTTCAACTTTTGAGTGGTACTTAATCTCTTACACGTAAAATTAATTGTTTATACATAGTTTTAAGAACCAGACGATGACTTTGCATTATGTTGGTTTCATGCGCATACCAGCTACCTTAAATTGATACATTGACTGTGCGTTCACGCCTACGCGTGGTATGTACCCCACGCGCACCATCTGTCCTGCTCAAAATAACCAAAAAAAACCAATACGCACAAAGAAATGAGTTGATTTGATACCGGTAGTTTGCCGCGCAACAAGCACATAGTGCATAGGATTTTACACAACAATGTGCTTGTTAAGGGGCCATTTACTCGCTAGTTCACTGAGCCGATCTTTATATCACATGTTCATACACCCCCGCGTGACCAGTCTTCGACCAATCAGAGTGCACAAACTCTCCAAGGCCCATTGGCCACGTTTTGCATGCGCACATACATGGAGAACGATGACATCATAATTATTGTTCAAAGATCAGCTGCTGGGAATGAGTGTCCGCATGCTGCCCAATGTGATTTACATGAAAATTATGTGTTTTTATTTGCCTACAATTCACACAGCTCAGTTCTCATACTTTGTTGACCTTGTACATGTAGCTGTAGAAAATGCTTCAACAAACTCTTTCTCCTTGTTTCATTTCCAATTTCATTTCGCGTCCCAGAGATTGAGATGTGAGAGAACATCCATGTACAAAATGATGTAAACAAACAATTTGGTTTTTTGGTTTTTAATATATATATCTACATTTTAAAAGTTTTTGTATTTATTTTGGTGAAAGGTTATGGTCGGTGATTGTTGAAACTTTTGTGTATATTATGTTACATGGACATATTTAATGTAATTTCGGGTAATGGAACCAGGAGTTGACATCAGTATTCCGGTGCCTGGATACCCGATAACCCGCTACTTGCCTAGCCAGACACCAACCACGGTCATTACCTCACAGTGAAGACCAGCTCCTCATACTGTTATTGCCATGAATAAGTACCATTACAAAAACGGATATTTTTTAGAACTGTTCTATTCATGATCAAGGACCATTCATCTTGACTAATTCTACAAAAACAAAATACAACTGGCCTAAATGTGTAGATAGTTCCTGATAGACACCATCTTTGAGGGCAACTTGGGTTTTGGCTTTGAGCTTTTTCAACGTTCTTGTTTTTCTGTGCAGCCAAGTGGTTTCAATTGCCCAATAACAATTACTTATAACTGGGTCAGGCATTCCAATCTTCTAATCATACATGGAAGTCCAAGCAATTTGATGTAGAGTGACAAAAGAGAAGGGTTGAATGGGCAACTCACAATGCTGTGTGCTCTCTACACAACCTCATTCCCAGAGGTGATCAATCTTAAGATTGTCATTTTGTCACAGCATGCTTTGCTCACTCATAACCCCTGGAATTGGTAAATTTAAATGTACAATATGTATATTGCACAATCCAATTAGGCCTGTGGCCTATCCCCTCTATGCGTGCATTTAAGCATGGTCACCCGCAAAAGAGGCATACAATTAAAGAGCAACTGGTCCCCTCTCATTCTTCCTAAAACTTACAACATATTTAAATATGTGTGATTTAGGTCAACTGTGTAAAAACATGATTCTTTTAAACAAGACTGCGTCAAAACGTTTGCATTTTGACTTGCCCCTGCTAAGCTTTCCGTAAGCGCAATACAGCACAAATCAGTCACAATCAGGAGCCAATCAGCATTGTTGTACAGTACATCCCTACCAGGGGTTAGTATGGTAAGTGACGAGAGGTATCGATATGGTGCACTGCCCCGAGGTATCGAGGCTGCTACCAGGGGTAAGTGACAAGAGGTATCGATACGGCGCACTGCCCCATGGTATCGAGGCTGCTACCAGGGGTTAGTGTCGAGAGGTATCGATATGGTGCACTGCCCCATGGTACTGAGGCTGCTACCAGGGGTAAGTGACAAGAGGTATCGATACAGCACACTGCCCCATGGTATCGAGGCTGCTACCAGGGGTTAGTGTCGAGAGGTATCGATACGGCACACTGCCCCATGGTATCGAGGCTGCTACCAGGGGTTAGTGACTAGAGGTATCGATAGGGTGCACTGCCCCATGGTATCGAGGCTACTACCAGGGGTTAGTGACGAGAGGTATCGATACGGCGCACTGCCCCATGGTATCGAGGCTGCTACCAGGGGTTAGTGTCGAGAGGTATTGATACTGCGCACTGCCCCATGGTATTGAGGCTGCTACCAGGGGTTAGTGACGAGAGGTATCGATATGGTGCACTGCCCCATGGTACCGAGGCTACTACCAGGGGTAAGTGACAAGAGGTATCGATACAGCACACTGCCCCATGGTATCGAGGCTGCTACCAGGGGTTAGTGTCGAGAGGTATCGATACGGCACACTGCCCCATGGTATCGAGGCTGCTACCAGGGGTTAGTGTCGAGAGGTATCGATACGGCACACTGCCCCATGGTATCGAGGCTGCTACCAGGGGTTAGTGACTAGAGGTATCGATAGGGTGTACTGCCCACTGGTATCGAGGCTACTACCAGGGGTTAGTGACGAGAGGTATCGATACGGCGCACTGCCCCATGGTATCGAGGCTGCTACCAGGGGTTAGTGTCGAGAGGTATTGATACTGCGCACTGCCCCATGGTATTGAGGCTGCTACCAGGGGTTAGTGACGAGAGGTATCGATACGGCGCACTGCCCCATGGTATCGAGGCTGCTACCAGGGGTTAGTGTCGAGAGGTATCGATATGGTGCACTGCCCCATGGTATCGAGGCTGCTACCAGGGGTTAGTGTCGAGAGGTATTGATACGGCCCACTGCCCCATGGTATCGAGGCTGCTACCAGGGGTTAGTGACGAGAGGTATCGATATGGTGCACTGCCCCATGGTATCGAGGCTGCTCTCTACAGGTTGCCCAGGAAAAGCCATTTTCACAATGTACAAGTTATTGGTCTTCACACAGCAACCCCCACACAACCCTGAATAGTTAAGTACTGGTACAATGACTTAAACGGTCATAAATGAACACTCATATTGAATTTGCAAAAACTTGCCCTGAACCATGTGATATACCGGCACCAACTGTCTGTAGCACCAGGCTCTGTAAAACCCTCCAAATAGAAAATCATTGGCCTCATAACATGTACAGTGTTCTCCACATTGCCACCCTCCTAAAATTCAAGGCCGCCCTGCCAAAGAATTGGCTGCCCTTTCAAAGAAATAGCCGCCCTGCAAAAATTGTCTAATGATGGACGAATGCAACTTCAATCCCAGCACTATACTGGTTATAAGCTCCCTTCAACACGAATTATTTTCCGTCAGGTGCTCCCTCAAACGAGTAGCCGTGTTGCTGACCGCCAAACCGCTGCTTTGCAATCTGACGTGCCAGACAGAACTGCACGGCTGGTCCGGTAAATAGTCAAGCAACAAGAATCCTGCTTCAAGTGCCCTCGCAATACACGAAAGTATGACAGGTACTGTACGCGCTTCCTTGACCTGAGCTTTACTGTACATGAAAGGTGATTGGTCAGTGTATGTAGTTGCAAACAATAAGCGTTGACCAGTGACGTGCTTGACATTGTTAATTTTTCTGGAAGCTGAGATAAGAAATGCGTTTTTTTAAGGAGCTCCCAACTGTTTCGCAAAGTGTCAAGATTATTATCACTTTTCAAGAAGAAGATTTAAAAGATATGTAATTATGTGTAAGTTGTTTCTGCTGGGGATTTCTGAAAGTTAATTAACACATTTTTTAGTGACCATTTCTTTGGAACTTGTCACATCAATGTCTTTGTTTTTGCTAAAAAAAAACTCTTGAATCTATCCAAGAGTTATAATATCAGTTTAACTCTTTATCTCTGTTTTTATCTGGGTGTACTATTTTTTTTAAATCATCTTGATACTTGAAATAATTTTTTTAAATGGGATGTATCAGCTCATTGCCGTATCAAATAAACGGAGCGTCTTTTAGCAAGGACTTCCCCAAAACTCCCTCGCAATTATCGTGACCAAGACTGACAGAGTTCACCGTCCGATGACGTCATACGGACGTGCACCGAACAGATAACGTCATACCACCCTCCCAACGAAAAAGTCTGTGGAGAATACTGCATGTATATATATATGGACTTACTTCTTTGTGTCACAGATGAAACATTTTGTCAGCGTAGATGCTAGTAGTTTGTCATCACAGAAATCTAACTGGACAATGGTGGAATCTGCATCCATAACAAGCTCCGTTGGTAATTTGAATAATCCAGAGACCTAATACAACAAGAAAGTATCAAGTACAAGTGTAATAAACCACAAGGGAAACTGACTGTGTAAATTTAATATATTTTTGGGGGGACAAAGAAAATTTGCCAGTCAGAAGCCAATCAACTGCCGTATTTAGCCAAGCATCACACCCAAGTTTATGATACAACCTGGGAAGTGGCAGTACAGGGATTAACTTAAGGGGATGCAACTTTCTGTTTCAACTATCAAGGGAAACTGAACACGAAAGTGGCGGAACACTATACTTTATAGAACAGTTACCTTGTTCCAACCCATCATGAATTCCAACTTATTCAAAATCATAGGTTTGCTTGTTGGTAATGTCAAAGGTATTACATTGTACATGTACATGATGATTTATTGGGTTTTTGTTATGTTTTTCGAAAGAGGAAAAAAACCACAGGCAACTCCAAACTCCAGCACATGAAGCCTGCATTCCAGAGCAGCTTTCTTAATCATAAAACCACAAACTAGGTTATGACAGACCAGTTCAAATCCTGTCACTAGCAGTGGCTAGTGTAAACAATTGAATGTAATTCCTGCAACTATTACACCATGAGTAATAACAAAAAGGAAAGATTTTCAACCTGAAAATTTCATTTTCATAAATCATCAGCTATAATGTTGGTTTGTTCAGGTCTGGAATTACACGCAGGCCATGTAGGCCATGGCTTTTGTTGTCCTTGGTTTTGGCCTTGGTGTCACTTCAAAAGTTTCCCAAAGACTTTTAGATTTTCCAATAGAAGTGCACTTTGCAAAATGAAAATGGCCTTGCCCTCTCAAAGATGAAATTCCAGCCCTGTTTGTTATCTAACAACATGAATACCCCTATAATTTAAACCATCCAAAGAATTTAATGTATCTTATTGCTAGTATTTTTTTAATTTGTGTTTGTTTGTTTGTTTGTCTTTCTTTACATTATTGTCTTCGTTCAGGGCGAGGGTGGACCACACAAACCAACAACTTGATGTCATTTCATGTTTAATGGTTTTTAATATTCAAATTGTTTTTAATGCAGGATTTTCCCCATGCACAAGCTAGCATATAGAGCCGATATGTACCAAGTGCGGGACGCTACTTTATTTTAAATACAAAATCTACTAGAAACTCAGTTTTTATTTTATTACAAAAACAAGGTGTCCATGATAGATATCATCAAATGATGATTGCATCAATTGATGATGACATATCGCCATTCAACTTGAAATTATGGTCTGAACCAGAGGACAAGGTCAAGTTGGAATCACATTTTAGTTCAGTTTTTTAAGACCTTTCCGATTATGTATCCATTGAGTGGTTTACTAGTTATCATTTTTTCAAACATTACAATTTTATTTAAATGTAATTCGACACCTAATGATATCATCAAGATGTCATTGTGCAGGTGTGGTCTTGATGTTGAGGTTCAATTTAGTGATGATGAGTTCAGGTTCAATCAGTTGCATTTTTTAAATATGCTGTAAAGAAGAGTTTGAAGAAATACAACAATAAAAGCACAACACAATGGTCTTTCCATCTGGGCCCAATTTCATGGCTCTGCTTACCCTGAATTCTGCACTTAGGATCACCATTCTCTGCTTACAGGGCAAGTGCCAGCTGTGTAACAGAAGAATGCCTAGTGACGTGAAATACGTACGCGCACCAGCAAAATTTCCTTGCTAACCTGTGAAATATGCTGATGTAAGCGCCAAATTCAGGGAATGGTTTTAACTGGTATGTTACAGACCAAAGTTTGTGTTTGATAACTGTTATATGTCTGGATGACATTGAACTTTTTTGCACAAGTTTTGCATCAAAATCATTGCCTGCAGACAGTCTGTTTTATATGTGAAAGTAGTGTCAAAATATTACTTACAAGTATGGGCCTTGTGTTTGCAAAATATCATTTTCAACTAAAAAGCTGCAATACTATTGTATTTTTTCTCTGTCATCTATACTTTTGCGACAACAATAATCATGTTAATCAGTAGTAAGCCATAGCCGAGTTTTCCGGTTGGCGATCTAATTTGGGGATCTTCTCAAAAATCAACCATGTACAAAATCAGAAATTACTAAATGTAATTTCCGAGGCCGTGTGCCTCCCTTTTGCCCACTCTAGACCCACTGTGGGGTGGGTGGGGATGGTAGGATGATGGGGTGGGGTGCAAATGGTGGTGGGGTAGAGGAGGGTTCCCAGGGAAGAGGGAGTGAAATTTGCCCAAATCAAACCTCTCCAAAGTCAGAAAGAAAAATTAGTGCACTTCTTTCTTAAAAGGTGGAAGGGACATGCCCCTTTGAGGAAGCTTTTTTCATCCCTACCCCCATTCTTTGCACTTCCCATCTCTGTCCCTGACCCTGCATTTAAGTGCAGGGGAGGGGGGAATGATTAATTTACATGAGAAAGAACAGTTGGTAGATAAAAAAGTCCTTAAATAGCTAGTAATTATAAAACAAAGTGGCACGAGATGCCCGGTGATCCCTGGCTAAATGGCAGTTACAGGTTGAATGGCTTCTGACCTTTACCCCCTACAAAGATATTGACAAAATAGGGAGACCTCCAATATAGGGCTAGATAGCTCAGTTGGTAGAGCGCCTCACGTTAATCTGGAGGTCATAGGTTTAAATCCTGCTCTTGTAAATTTGTCTTTGTTCTTGGGAGTTTTGTCTACCATCTGAAAACAGTTGGATTTGCTGCAGCCACATTTCTATGGTACACATGGACAATTAGATAGTAATTGATTTTTGCCTGCCATTTCAATACAGTTGTGTGTCATGTATGTGTTACTGTTGTTACCTTCTAGGGTATGCATTAACAATTACATGGTGTGTAGTTTTGCCTGCCATCTCAAAACAGTTGTATTTGTTACTACTGTTACCTTTCTATGGTATGCATTGAGGAATGTGATCCTTCCATGATCATCTCCAGTAAACAGTCGCTGGCTTGAATCATCCCATACCATAGCAGTCACCTGACCATTACGATGTGCTGAGGATATCGCTAACCTCTCTGAGTGAAGACGTTTCTCAATGTTCAACTCCAACACCACCACCAAACCTTGGCTGCACAAAGTATATAAAAATAAGTATATTAGTTACATCTAGTTGTTATCACACACACAATATGGACTGGCAATGAGGTCACTAGTGCATGTATATGCACCTAGAGGGACTGTGTTCGACCAGAAGAGGGTCCTATTTCCCGAGGCCTAAGGTCACAGGAAATAGGACCTTGTTCTGTGTCCTTTCTCTATGGTTTGAGTCATACACAATCCCAAGGGGAGATGGACGTGCACAAGTGACTGGATTATGCCAGTCCATATGTGTTTTAAAAACAAAGAAAGAAATGTTCCAGGTTTTTTTAGCTGAACTGTTTTGATTCAATAATTAACTCATGAGCAAGAGAGGGCGCTGTAACCAGTAACAATTTGAGTACATTGCCCGGTTTAGGTCTATTTCCAGCAAATTACTCTCACACTGCTTGACATGTGTCTAGTTCACTGTGGCACAAATCTCATGCACTAGCTATAAGTTAACCCTACAAAATCATATTTCAGCCACCCAGAATACAGAACCAGCAACAGGTGTGCTATAAAATGCTTTATTTGCATTCCAACGGGCGTGTCATTATTTTGGACAGGAATGCAGATCTAATGTATGTTTGAATTATGAGACCCATTTATACATCACTTAATAAGAGTTTACAAGACAATGCAGAATAATCTGCAGCCAACCATGCTGGTTTGAAGAGATTTACCACCACTCATAGCAAATCTCAAGATACATGTACCATCGAAGCATTTCGTGCAAGAGTTCCAGTACCTTTTGGCTGTCTTTGTACGGGGAAAACAAAGCAGTGCAAACTACACAAAGGAAGGCGCAGGCGTGTTAACCTTCCGGTATTACGGATGTATACAAAAGTGATTTTAACAGACTTCCATTTGTGTATCCAAAAAAGTTATGTGTGAATACATGTCTTCTGGTCATAACTGGCTAATGCTTAAAAACTTTAACAATATATACTGAACACAGACAGCTGGCCAGCCCAACGTTCTTAGAGATCAGATATCAGACATGTGGGGTAATCCCTTTGCTTCAAATCATCCCACTTTTATTGAAGATCACCCCAGTAGTAAAAATAATGTGTTTGGGACAAGCTTGTCACCCCACAACATGGGTCTTGTAACATGTGTAAGGGCGAACAGATGGACAGAAATTGTCATTACATAGGCTCACTCTGCTTCATAGCACGCACAAATTTAAAAAACAGGTTTGATTCTCATGATTAATGTACATGTACCATGTGTAACGGCAAAATTGTCCACTATTACTAGAGTAGATTACCTTGTTGCTATGCCTACAATGTTGTCATCAGGAGCAAATACAACTTTTGTAAGTCCGCCTTCCTAAAATACACAGAAAGTGAAAAAACAAATAATAAAGCATAATTTCATTTTAATTAAGTAGAGCACTTTCCAAACATGCAGACGGTTAAATTTGGTGCCCGATATGTCGCATGGTGTACCCCCCCCCCCTCCCTCCTATTGTGTCTTCATTGTGTTCTGGGAATCTCGGGAATTCTTTAGAGGATTTTTAGGTGGGAACACTTCTGTACAAGAGGAAAAGAATGTGTTAAAGGATTATTTTTTGAGGGGTGCAGGAACACCCTCTGCCTCATATCAGGCATGTATATAAATGACATGGTAGAACAGGTTTACTAAAAAAGTATTCAATAGTTTTCGGAATCTAAGCCGCAGCACCAGAAAATCTCAGAAATGTTTTCAGAGGTCAGTGTACAACACATATAAGCCGCCCAGAATATAACCTGCATCAGAAAGTGCAACATTTTTATATCACATGCACTTAGAAGACAGGGTTTGAAACAGGGCGAGTGAAAACCTTTCCTCAAAACGATGTTCTTTGTATGTCACAATAAATAAGGAGGGGTACGATGGTAAAATCTAATTGCAAGATTATTTTCAAGATGGTTTGACAAGTCTTTTTGTTTGCTAGACTTTAATGTGTCCATGAAAGTGGTCACTACAAAAGCATACACAAAACCATGTGTACTGCATTGCATACATGTACATGCATCACACAACCATGGATACAGTCATGTACTGTATCCATGGTTGTGTGATGTGCATGGACAACTCCCCTATCTCAGTTGCGTGTTTGTGTACCACACAGTCACAATATCAATGAGCACCAAACAGAGGGCCTAAACAGTCAGCATTTAAAAAAATTACATTTAGTTCAATTACACCGTGGTAAATGTACAAGTAGTTTTGCAACTAAGTGTCTTGCAACTGCTCAGGCTTTTGCAAACTGACATAATGCCCCCCCCTCCGCCCAAAAATTTAGTTCAGCAAATTTAACAATATATTACAATTCAATTATTACTGAGAGATTGGAATTAATAAACTCTTCATAAAACAAACTGTGTGTGATCAACGTTTGTATCTACACTGTACACAGTAATTGGACTGTGATCTTAGAAAATGATAAGAGGTCAATAACGGCTGGATTTTTCAATATGCCCTGTACATGCTGTATGAATATACATGTATATTCGGTTTGCGGTAACACCATGTGTATAAATATCTACTTGCTGTGTAATTTGTTCTTTAGAGAACTTGTCTTGCTATTTATTCTACTACCGCGAAGTAGATTTTTCGGAATTCGGGAGACTTCTCAGTTCTGAAAAGAACTGTCCTGCTTATTACTACCTGGGCGGGAGGTAAGAAATCGGCCTGGACTACTACTACGCGGTAGTAGAATAAATAGCAAGACAATTTCTCTAAAGAACAAATCTACACAGCAAGATGGTGTTACCGCAAACCGAATATTATACAAATAATGAATGTTTATGAGTGCAATGGTGCGAATATTTTCATGAGTTGAAAGATGGAATGTTCCATTCAACGAGGCGGAGCCGAGTTGAATGGAACATTCCATCCTTCAACGAATGAAAATATTCTCACTATTGCACGAATGAAAAACAGTCATTATTTGTTTTATATAACATCCAAGTAGATCTTTGTAATTTTGATTGGAGGATACAACTTTCAAAACAACAAACACTTAATTGTGACATTGCACCCATTTCATTTGGTTCGGCTTGTTTGGATTCAACAGTGACCAAGTGCATGAAGTGCAGACACGCGCACACGTAATGATGTGGTAAGCACCGTGCAATAGAACAAATCGGATGGAACGAAAAATGCACGGTGAATGGGACGAAAAATGCACGGTGAATGACGTAGCGTGCAATAGTACGTTTATTTGCTATCACGTGACGGACAATCTTCCAATCAAATGGCAAGGATCTGCTTGGGTGTTATATAAATATTGATACCTCACCATGCAATGCCTCAAAACCCATATGCCCTGTATGGTTAGAGTGAAACTGATAGAGCAAAAGTACATAATAAGGGCTGCAATAACCACATTGAACTAGCTCCTTGTCACATATTAAACTTGGGAGTAATTTTCTTTTAAAATTTAAAGTTATATTTACTTTTGCAAGTAACAATTTGCGAACATGTATCTTTTTATCCTGATGCACATGAATATGTTGGTACATTATTGTGTTTTTAGAATCCATTTAATCTTATTTCTGACACACAACAACTTTTAAATTGTAAATGACTAAAAACGTAAAGACAGAAGCCCTATGCCATCCTCTAGGCTGTAAGCCACCACTGATAATCAACCATGGCATGATGGAATTTCACATTTACCTTGGTGCTGAAAACAATGGAAACAATTGTGGCAGCCATACAGTCTATCCAAATCCTGGTACATATGTGCCAGACAAAAGAACGAGAGTCTGGGATTGGGGACTACATAAAATCCCTAATAAAGAGTGAATTGGGTTATTGATTCCAGTGCCTATGTCCCTGCTTGTACTGGGTCAATGAAGCATGACACCATGAGGGCTTACAAAATGCATGCTACACAAAGAGCCTTCAGAGCGAGTCAATTTGTCATCTGCTGTTGAACTCTTCCTGTTTTGATCAGCTGCCATGACAACCACCCCACCAACAAACATTTTTACGTCTTAAAACCCAACTCCGTCATTACCTGGTTGAAGAAAATTAAATAAATGAAGAATGCATTCTAAAGCAAAAGACTTACAGAGTTGGCAAAGACTTGTAGATACTTTAGAGTATTCCGATGGAAGACGTAGAGACCTCCTGATGAAGCCCCTAGAGCTATGTAGTTTCTTGATACTGCTAAACAGGTATACTGCAAACAAACATCATCAACGCTTGAAAAATAATTGAGTTCCAACTTTGGAATCATACCATGGAGGTAAGACCAAAGAAGTTGCAACTTGGAAATCATACCATGGAGGTACATGTAGGACCCAAAGGAGTTGCAACTTGAAAATCATAACATGGAGTTAGGACCGAAAGAAGTTCCAACTTGTAAATCATACCATGCATGCCATGTACATGTAGGTAGGACCCAAAGGAGATGCAACTTTCTTACTTCAAAGGAAGCATGATCATCGCTGCTATTAATACCTTGCAGTCATTAAATGCTAATTGTATTGTGACCTCTGACACAAACATCAATTTTGTAAATTGTCCATAGCAGCACAACGCAGTGTATTTTTGATAATCGGCACAGAATCCCGAACCATTAGTTCTGTTGAATGAGAGCATGGTAGGAAAAGAACCAGTTCATGTCTTAAAATGTTTTGATTTGTAGTTTGGAGTTGGCTACAGTTTACCACACCATTTTTGTTAAAAAGACAAACTCTTCCTGTCAGATGCACAATTTTTGATCCAGAAAATTCATGTAAATTGTATTTATGTCAATTTTAACAAAAGTCAAAATTCTCACATGAATTTCTACATATATGTAAATTTCCTGAACTTTGGTTGAAAGTAAAACATTGACAGTCATTCAAATCTTCAGGATTGCATGCATCTTTGTGAACCATGGTGTACTGTAGTGGACTGCGCATGCGAAGAAGTCCTATTTGACATGTTTGATGAGAAATTATTATTTACTCCATTATTGTGTAGAATCTTGCAGCAAAATGACTTGCGGTTTAACAGCGTAAAATAAGGCAACACACATCCTACAGAGTGTTTATGCAGGCCATTGATCTCTAGTGTTACTGCCTCAGAGGTTCAAACTTCTTTCGTGGTCATATCTCTAGATGATCATACTACATGTAACTCAACTTAAAACATTCTTTATGTTTCATTCAGGGGTTGAAGTGGCTAGCTACTAGAGGCACCTTTACCATGTTTACATACCTGGGGTTGACCATCAACCTTCATAATTTAGCTGCTCAGATACGAGTAAGAATGTTTTTGTTGAGAATATCGTTGTAATAACAAAACCATGGCATCCCTGGATATTTTTTTAAAGCATTGTTATCAGACTTCTGTTTGTGTGTCCGTAAAAGTTTTGCTTGTATACACATCTTCCAGCAATAACTAGCTAGTTAAACAAAATGAGATACGTGTACATGTACCTTGATTCTAGCAGAGGCTTTGATTGGAGTCATCAATCCATCAGTGGATATCAGCTGAGCCAGAACATGATATCCATCAGGATATGTGGATGATCCGCTACTCCCAACCAGCTCTGATGATCTCTCAGCCATTATCCACTCATGTCCATATGATCCACATACTTCAAATGGGAAAAGTAAAAGAGTATACACGTGTGTACATGAGCAACTGTAATACAATACAATACAATACAATAAGTATATTTATAGAGCGCTCTTACTCATCAAACTAGATGGTTTCACAGCACTGAACAGAGTCCAGAAAAAATTAACAAAACAATACAGTTAAATGTTGGTCATTGTTCGAAGAGATGAGTTTTCAGAGCTGTCTTAAAAGTATCCAAGGAAGGGGAGCAGCGGATGAACTTTGGAAGCCCATTCCAGAGTTGAGGAGCATGTGCCTTGAATGCATGGTCACCAGCTATGCTGTATGTTCTGGGCACATGGAGTAAGGTCTTGAAGGTAATGTCTAAACTTGAGCGGAGTCCAGGTCTACCAGAGTGATGTGGAACGATAAGAGAGCCAAGATAAGTTGGGGCTTTGTTATGAAGGCACTTACACACAACAGTCAGAATTTTGAAAATTATCCATTGCTTGATTGGGAGCCAATGTAGTTGTTTCAGCAGAGGGGTGACATGATCGTATTTCCTTGCCCTGAAGATAAGTTTCACAGCTTGATTTTGAACTCGCTGTAGACGTTGAATCTGTGATAAGTTTACTCCGTACAGCAGTGAGTTTGCATCTCCACGTCATGGACATTACGTTTGGAGACATTTTTAGAACTTTGTTTATCAGCTAAACACACCAAGTAGCTTTGATTTATAGTTTTGTGTTTGATACTAGTATCTTGTGTTCTAGTAGTTCAAATGATACTATGTCTTTGGAAAAGTTCTAATTAATTAATGAGTCTGGGCGTTGCTAACGAGCGTCATGGACATTACGAAAAACGGAAGTGGGTTTTGAGTACAACACATTCATTTCCAAAACTCTGTGAAGTTAAAGTTCAAAATTGTTAGAATATTTTTTTATTTTGTAAACAGAGAAGTAGTTAACATGAACAGTAATAATATTTTTAAGAACGCCTGTCAACTTTCTTGTTACACGTCTTAATAAAGCGTCATGGACATTACATTTTGGTACATTTTTAGCGTCATGGACATTACGTCAAACTTGTAAAATGATGCATCATGCTTAACCCTGAATTTGTAAACCCATGTGCTGCCTTGCTGTTAATATGTATATTGAAATATATCTAATGTCCCTATCTTAATGTTTAACCTCTTCCATACATTAAAAAAAAACAGAACTCCCCCAGAATCTCACTTAAACCCCGCCCCCCTGTAAGTCCCCTTTTTGCACTTTCCGTCCACATCTAACCAGGCTGGCTTCCGCCTTGAAGTAGTTATGATAGACCAGAGATGTAGGTATGTACATGTAGTGACCTTTCATTACTAATTATCTTTCCCATAATTCCCTTTGATGTGTTTCTCACAAGGTGATTGTTCATCTCGAGTAACATGCTGACCATCTTGCGTCAGCATTTTGTGACGACAATAAAGGGAAATTAAACATTAAAGGTTTCTGTAATTTTAAAAGTTGATCTGGATCCTGCTATGTTCGTGACTGGGTGAACAATTCCCAGAAGATCAGTTGAAATGAGCTGGGATGACTTCTTGAGAGGAACAGCAGGCCAAACGTTGCTTCCTTGGTTTTCCAAGTAGACCTAGTCATGAGGTCATCCTCTACACATTCCACCTCGAGATTGACATGCTGCCTCCTTTTCCAGATTTTGTCTTATTTTCTCTCTGTACTTTTTCTGCCACTCTACTTGAGTCTTAACCATACTGAAATTATGTAAAAATAAAGAATTACTACATGTATGACGTCTTTGTATCCAAGCTATGGTGTATCATGTATCCGTAGATGTGTACAAATCTGCACTACGCCTAGGCCTTGAGAAGTCATCTTTGATGATAAATTGTGTTTATAATGTCCTACATACATGTCTCACCAACAGTTTTTACATACATATATTTCAGTATGTACATGTTCACTTGAATGTTTTTAGGAAAGAACAGTTTTATATTAATGAGAAGGCTCACCTGAAAATCTCAGATTTGGGCTGTCCGTTTGTAGAATCTGTGCACAATGTTGTCACTATACGCGCTGCTAAACATGTGCTTGAAACAAATTTGTGATGAGGTCTACGACAAGTATTCTCTTTGACTAATCCAGGTTTGACCTTCATATGAGGTCCAAATGATACAATGTAGCATTTACCCATATAGAGGGTCATTCCACTGTTTGAAAAGTTAAGTGTCTTAATCAGGATGTGACATGTAATGTCCATGACGTAATGTCCATGACAATAAATGTAATGTCCACGACACTCGTTAGCACAATTGTAATTAATTTTTTATTAGTTTTCTTGCATTATAGGATTAGCCTTTAAAAACTAGCTTTGCTTATGAAGTCTCATAAAAATATCTCTTACTGGCTTCAGAATGGAAAACTAAACATCATACAATGTCATGGACATTACATTTCATAATTAGTAATTAAGGGCTAATTAAAACGAGCGGCAGCACCCTGTGAATAAATTTACAATTAAATTTCTTCAAAATTGTGAATAAGTACCCCCGGTTATATGTTTTTAGCCATGAAAAATTAAAATATCTTTTAAAATGTAACCAGGGGGCATATCTAGACAATTGTACAAAACACTTCAAAAAAATCATGAATTTGGCACAAAAAAAAGTTTTTTAATTATCGATGAAAAACATGGAAAACCAAGAATTTTTTTTGAAACAAACATAGATTTGAAATCACTAGTTATCACTCTTTCTTGCTACTTTAAAATTAATTCCATGAATTTGACTTCAATTTTTTGGGTCGAGGACACTTTTTGGTGGAATTGCCCATAGTCGAGTCTAGATGACATAATAGCTCGGGTGGCATGCTCACATGCTTTTTCATTGATACATGTATGGTCAGATACGGCCAATGTTTGATAGATGATAGTGGAGTCCACGATTTCACTAATTCACTTACATGACTTACTGTAACACCAACAATCACCCTGTTCTTTCCAGTGTTGTAGTACCCGTAATCGATACACGTGAGTACTACTTGAGCGCTGTTTTGATGTTACTCATACTTGTACACGGCTAGAAAAATACTGTACTTGAAGTCCATATTTGATACTTGATTAAAAAATAATTCAAAGTTATGTACTTGATACTGAGACAGTTTAGAATGTACTTGGACTCCGATTTTAAGTATTTGTGGTCTCTGGTCACATAACCACTTTCCTTTCAGCTTTTCTGTGCGCAAGTTTAATGCAAGGAGGAATAAATCTCTGGAAAAAGTCAAATTGATGTTATCTACGATGTAGATAGGTTGCAACACGATGTAAATTGGCCATCTTTACAGGCAATTTGGAACACACAGTCATGTACATGTAAACCAATTACTAACCAATCGTGCAATGAGTTTTGTGAAATGTGCGCGTGCTGCACGCTGTTCTCAAGCGAAACGCATGACTGTGTGTTCCAAATTGCCCGTAAAGATGGCAAGTGCGTTATTAATTTGAGCACTTGATGCTCCTGCAAGGGTAAGTTGGCTTCTATTGCAACCTACATGTATCTATTCATGTCATTAATTCATGTTTAAAAGACTTTTATAACACTACAAGCACACATTGTCGTCTAGAAATTAGTAAAAAACCAAATGTTTTAATATCTCACTTTGCAGTATTCTTATACAGCAGTGTACAGTAGGCCTACTCTTACTCAGAGATCCAAGTACATATGGTCATGTTGGTTTGGACTACATATATGTAGTTACTCGAATATAAGAATACTTGGTACTCGGACATTGTACTCTTGTTGGCAGAAGTACTCGTACTAACGTACAATTCTGCCACCCTAATACTTGGCAGTACTTGATACTAACTGAAAAGTTCTTGACTACAACGCCGGTTTCATTGCAGTGCAGTAAAACTCACTTGAATTGCAACACAGATTATATGGATGTGAACCAGACTTTTTAAGGTAAATTTGTGTACTTTATTATGTAAATGTCCATTTCCATGCAGTGTTGCCACTGCCCAGTCAAACTTGAGGTGGCTCATCTTGCTACTTTAGTGACCACCTTGCTCATTCTCGCTGTGATGATTTGCCATGAAGGAAATAGGCCTACTAATTGAAAAAAAGGTGTCGTCAAGTATGAGCTTTTTCATTGATTTCTACGCATCAAAAGCGCACAATATCTTGATGTGTTGATTCCATCAGCGCACATTGTGAGCCCTTTATTTTTGTCAGTTTGCAGGCTGTGTCAAAGTTTGTATGTCAATCATTACTTTAAAACCCTTATCACCTCAAGTTCAATTCATAAGGGGAAACACTTTTAATTTCAGTATTTGTTCTTTTTTCCCGAATTGCAGGGTAAATAATTTTATCATGTAAACGATCAAATGCTTTTCACTCGGCCCTTGTAGTTTCGCCGGGGTTAGCTCTTTGATGCATAGTAGGACTGGTTTTCCAGTCTAGTTTTACCCAATGGTTTACGCTGTTGCGTGTTGCGTGCGTTCAGAGTCCATATGAACAATTTGTGACCTGTGCATGAAGCTGCGTATATGGAGGTATAGAATTCTGATCAGGACAACCAATGAGAGTAAGGCTTAGGTAGGTTTGTTTTGGATTGATTTACAAGGTTTACCAATAAGGATTGGTCTTGCAAATGAGTGGCTGAAATTTTGGTGGGAGCAAAAATATTGTCACTTTGTCACAGTTCATGTTTGCGGAAAATGTTCAACCCTCCTCCTCCCCTTACAGTCCACCATTGGCTCTTGGTGCACAAGCATCTTTTTTTTCACCATGATAAATCAGAACAAAATTGCATTGTACTATTATAGGGTTGCTTGTTCAAAGTGAGGTCAGTCATCAGGTTGGCATGTAATAGCAAGCCCGGGGCCATAACATTTTTCCCACAGTGTTTTGAGTTTTCGTATCCGGCTACTACCCCGATTGGTTCTTTACATGCAGCTCAATGTTTGTCTGTTTGCTCGTTTGTTTGTTTGTTGTTTGCTTACATGTAGATGATTATCTTGGGAAGTCGACATCCTACGTTCAAGATGTCATCATCCTACGTTCAAGATGTCATCATCCTACGTTCAAGATGTCATCATCCTGATAATTTATCTCAGGATGTTGACTTCTTACTTCCATGATATCGACACCCTAAGATAAATTAGGCCTGGAATTTCATCTTGGAAAGGGCAAGGCCAGTTTCGTTTTGTAAAGGGCACTTCCTTTGGAAATTCTTAAAGTCTATGGGAAACTTTTGAAGCTGGGCACCAAGGCCAATACCAGGGCAACGGAGGATATGGCCTCCGTGGCCTCCGTGTAATTCCAGGCCAGATAAATTATACCGGGAAGACAACATCTTCATTCACGATGTCTTCATCCCGCCCGGGCCGGGGATATTAAATCATCTCAACAAGATGTTATCGTCTTACGTTTATGGCGTCATCATCCTGCAGTAAATTATCTCAAGATCTCAACATGTCCGTGGCACTTCAACAAGAGCCCCGTACCTTTTTGATAATTTACAATAAATTACTTAATAATAATTTTTGCATAATTTTATCCTGGACTCCTTTGCGCTGATGCAAGTTGAAGTTGCAACACTATTCTAAACAAAACAGTGCGAGTCCAACCATAGACTAGAGCTGTTCCTTGCTCATATATATGGTCCAACCTGGTCCTGGGCTAGCTAGTGTTATTGCTACTACTTCGACCCCAGTGACGGGTTGCTCCACTATTTTGGACAGCTAGTAAGAAAGAGGAGACCTTAAGGAACAATTTGGTATATTGGAATTGGTGGAGCAACCCGTCCTTGATAGTTTATTTTGCCTGTCCGTGTACCCCCTTTTTTTCATTGCGCAAAGCATTATGCATCCATTGATTTCCCCTCACATCACGTGACATGCTATTTAGTTTGTACATGTACATCAGTTACAGAGTACACAGTAAATACATACATGTACATGTACATGTATATCACATGGTTTTTTACACAGTCTAGATCTGTACAGCACTCTTTCTGCAGAGAGGTCAGTAAGTCAAGTGTCATGCTGGAGCCTTCCGTTGGACGGACCATTGAGCTAAATAAACAAATAATTAACCAAACACATAAAATATATTTTAAGGGCCTTATATTCTTCAAGCAATTAAATGCACAGGTAAGTACAAGGATCATTTTCAAATAGTGTTATAATTATACTCTGGAATCGATGGAGTCTGTTCAGCAAATTCGTCAGTCGTTTGTGTGGCATGGTAACTACGTATGTGCAATACAATTTGTTACATTGTATATTATTCGTTCCGTCGTTCCGTCGTTCCGCAATCGTTCCGCGTTTTACCAACGTCCGTTCTAGCTACTTCTATTACTCAAAAAGTGTAGAACTTAGATTAGTACTACAGTACTGTAGTAGTACTCCATACTCAGTACAGTACTAGCCCACGTGACCTGCGAGTGCCTCCTTTTTATTTGTAAGTCATTATTTCACATTTGATCCAAGACTTTCATCAAATAACCTAATTAGATAATCATACCTTTGTTGACAATAACATCCGACTATTTCTCAGAAACAGACACCACCAACTTCTTCACGAACGCCTAAAAAACACCCCATTATGCCCGCTAACTGCTGTTGTTTACATACATGTACGGCTAGCTCTTACACTCCAAGTTAAAGGGCGCCCTCATCGTGTACGTTAGGCGTGTTGGTCGACCTGCGCGAGATCCTACCACTGTCGTTTGTCTTCCTTCTTCACTTTGTAAAGAGCGCAAAACGTGTTTTTTTTTTTTGTTTTTTTTTAATAATAATAATAATCTGTCGGCATGGGCGTCAATCATGGTGGGCAGGGGGACACAACCCCACTTTTTGAAGGGTGTCGAACGCTATCGCTATATACCCTTCATGTTCTATGTCATATTATAGGGCACTTTATGATTGATGGCGCTGTCCAATTCAGTGACACTCCAAGAATGTTGACTTGAAAAACATAAAAACGTAACAATTATGACTGACGAGGTTTTGTATTCATATCATGGAGGAAGTTATTGGTGCGAATATAATTTATCCCGGGAGCCAACATTTATTTATTTATTTATTTATTTATTTATTTTATTCTTTCAGGCTTTAAAAACATCAAAAACACACAGCATAGTCAGTATGTATATGGAGTAATGAGACTGAACATGTTTTCTGTCAGATTCTCGAGTAGCAATAACATTATGTTTTCATGTCTCAACTCAAAAGGGCAATCATCAGTTGCAAATAAGTGATTCTACAAGAATCGGTATATCTCGCGTCTTTTATGTAGACGGTAGGCCTAGGGTTGATTAAATGGCCTCGGTCCTCGCTTGTTTGTGACTTGTTCCTCCCGTAAGGAGATTATGATTTCTAATAGCGCTTAATCGGCCTTTAGTCAAAACGAGATGCGGGGGAGATACGTTGGGTGGATCTAAAGTCGATTGAACATTACAGAATTGGTTTTTGCTAACAAAACAGTTGCTGACAGTGTAAGCACTTTATGTAATCCACCATATCCATAAACTGACAAACCTGTAGAAGTTTGAGATCGATCGGCCAGTGGGTCACGAGAAAATAGTGAAAAAACCGATTACACATTTGCATGAAATCATATAGATTCAACAAATGAATAAAACGCTCACTGAGCGATAAACTCCATTAGAAAATTAGTTTATTCATTTCTCATCAAATAATATGGCATTTCAGACAGAAATATTATTTCAAGGGATGTTTTCTTCTATCATCATCATTAGACCGTATAAGTTTTATGTAAATCTGTGATCAAAAAGTATATTTTACACGTTTTTTTCTTACCAATTCTGTAATGTTCCTTTAAGCTTCAATCTGATTAATTTTTCTCATAATGCTTTTTTTTTTTTAAGCAATGGAAGGAGGATTTGGAAACAATTTCCGGAGTATTTTTTTGCGTCGTATCAATGGCCAGTAGGCCTATTCGTTATTTGCACTGTTTAGGTCACTGTGGTTAATACAAGGATTGTATGTAGGCCCTACACATGAAGTCGTGAAGACGTGAAGACAAGTGGAGTAGTGTTTTCCTGTTTGTTCTGCCGTTTGTGAATCAGATTATTAATGCGTTTTTTTGAATGATAGGCCTACTTTGTGATTTTGTTTATCTCTGATAGCTATAATACCCTCTTAATTGCTGTTTGTTCTTCACAGAACTCATACACTTTGACTTAAAAATCGTTTTCGTTTTTGGTGTTTCTGGCATAGGGATCGAGGGTTACTCCCTATTATTACGAATGCATTGAACACTTTGGGGTTGTGATGATGTTTTGTGTAGTATTGGTAGTTTCCATGGGTTTGGTATAGGCTAGACTTTTGTATAAAAAAATACAATTTTCTCAGAGGCTTTTAGGCCCTACCTTTGAAAATTGTTGGTCAGGGTAGCTGATCAAAGTATCAGATACCTCAAAAGTGAATTTAAGGGCATGTGTGCATTTGAATCATAGCATGGATAAGATCCTTGAAATTGCCATGGGTAGGCCTATCCTACGGTAGCCGTATAGTGCCAGGTGATAAGATGTGAATATTCTTTTCATGAGCGCGAGAATATTTTTTTGTACCATTTATCTGGCGGCCGCCACATTATATCTGGCGGGAGGCCGCCACATAATATATGGCGGCCGCCAGATAATTAAGTGGCGGGGAGGGGTGTATGGGTTGGGTGAGAGCCCCCCCCCCCACACCAATCAAAACTCTTGCCCCCCCCCCCACTCTTTTCCCCAAATTAGTTCGAAAAATGCACAAACGAAAGGTTCGATACATCATCCCCCTTCAATGAAAATGTCTGATTACGCCTACGACACTGCACAGGTGATAATATTCCATATATGACCCGGCAATCGAATTAAACAACGGTGACCTGTGGGATCTTCAAATGACACATCATCGATTTTGAATTTTTGAAGTCCTCATTTATCTCAACTTTATTTGAAAGTTAGTTAGACGGATTTATTTTCTTTGAAGATTGCCACTGACAAAAACTTGATAGTCAAATCGAAACCACACATTTTCTCCTTTTAATACTTACTGAATGACTACAACACTTTGAAGACGTAACATTTCTTACAGTGTGGAATTTTTTAAGGCACGCAATCCATATAGTATAGAAAGTGTGGGATTGCAACACTTTGAACTTCCTTATAAAACGGATGTAATTCAAAGAGGCCTGGAACACAAAACGGACGCCCAGGTTCGTGTGTCTTTAGTTCACTTATCAAACTGTCGAGCATTCAGAGGGAAAGTTCCTACTAGTGCACTTGTCCATTATTTGCAGCTCCTAAGAATTACATTCGAAGGTAAGTACGGATTATATTTATAATGTATTTTTAAAATAGATATTTAGGAACAAAAGAGAGAGGGGACTCTAACTAAATTCTTCGAAGGGGATAGGACATCAACCAAATTATAGTTATATTTGCGAAGACAAAATTCAATAATTGTCAGTTGGAAGTCCAGAGAGGTTTGCGGAGATACACCATGTAAATACATGGCCGTCAATCTGTACGTCTTGAAATGTGGAATCGGAGTGGATTTACGGCGTGCGGTGTCCAGGGGCCGCTGAAGGGCCCCTGTTGGGGTCCAGGGCGAAACCCTTGGCGGTGTTGGCCTAGAAAAGCTTCCTTGCCTAGGTTTACATATATGAAAACTTAGATTTGGTTCAAAGACAGAAAGAACGAGATTTACTAATAAAAGCCCAACATACAAGATATATTCTTCTTACTTTAACAGGTGCGGTACAGGTTTTTTTTTAAGCGCGGAACAAACCTAATTTTTTCAATTTGTTGACCAACATGTAGTCTGTGTCGTGACCCCCATTCTCCATTTGGTCTATAATGCGTATGCCTACATGACCAAGTTTAATGTTTGTCAGCTGGACAAGTATGCATATTAAGTTAATTTCATGCAGTAAACACCGATTACAGAGATCCTTTTTATGACTGGAGGTGGTGGTGGTCCAAGTAACATGTTACCGTGTACCACACCCCTTTGCTGTGTATTATAGTGTGGGACATTTCTACGAGACGAACCAGTAAGCGAAGCGCAAAGCCTTGCTGCGTGGGATCCGGGCCCGCTTTAGGGCCCCGGGATTTATTTGATTTTATTTATTTATTTTTAAATAAGGTGCTCTCTGGTGCAATCTAGGACACTTCGGGGGCGTTTTACACATTATTTTTACCCAGTTGAACGTTTTGCTTTATTTGCCTTTTACACATTTGTTTTGTAAATTATTTTAGGGGGAAACCGGTCGGCTAGCCGTTTATATAGAAACAGCATTCTAGCCAGTATGTAATTGCAAGAAAGAGCAAACGCGGAGCTTTTACGGCGTGGGGTCCGGGGCCCGCTTTAGGGCCACGGGAAATTTGTTTAACATTAGATGCTCTCTCGTGCAAACTAGGACATTTCAAAGGCGTATTAATACATTATTTTTACCCAGGTTTATAGAAAATATGCTTTATTTGCCTTTTAGAAATATGATTGTTTTGCTTTAAAAAACGACTAGTCGGCTAACATAAGGGGGAACACGCTTGCCATTTATGTAGAAACAGCAGAAGTCATGGTTTGAGGGCGATTAAAATCGCCCTCAACCATCACATTTTAGTGAACTATAAGAGGTACAAGTCAACTTAAAAAAAAAAACTGGGGTGACATTTGATATATTGTCCAACTTCCTTCAAAAGGTTGGGGAGGAACGTTTGTCTCCCCCCCCCCCCAGGATTGACGCCGGGTTGTTGTTCCGAGAAGAAGAACTCGACGTTTCGCTCAGTACTCGGAGCTTCTTCATTTCTCCCGAAGATGATCCCTTGCGTCATATTGTCAAGTAGGCCTATACTTTAACTTTAAAGTCATGACCTGCATGCACCGCCCATATATAGTGAACTTGGCATCCCCTCAAAAAAATCCCACAATTTCTCATGTGGGGAATTTTTCAGGCATGCAATCCTATGAAAACATAGAAAGTAGTTGCTGTCACACTTGAACTTTCTTCCTGAGTGGTACCAATAGCTTGTGAAACAAAGCCCGGTATTAAAACAATTCCGAACCGGACGCCCGGGTACAATAAGATGAAAATAGAACCTGCATTCGTGGGTTGCATCGATATTTCTTCCTGTAGATCCAAACAACTAACTGTGTTCCACTAATGTTAGGTAGGTATAGTGATGGGGTCTCGCACTGTAAAAACTGTGTTAAATCGATTCTCTAGGTAACTATGTAACAACACGGTGTCGGTGTTGTCGCCAATTTAACACCTCCGTTTATGCAGTGCGAGAGAGTATAGTTTTTGTAATGGGGTGGGGTTCTTAGTTTGGGACTAGAGACTGAAATTGTCATTCTGAATGACGATGTAAAACACATGGTAACATGTGGGAAGTAAGAGTTGAAAGAAAAAGCACGGATTGGTAAATCATCGGGGAAAAACAAGACAAAAGTTCAATCTAGAAGTTCGCTGATATACAATGTTCTGTCTGAAAAAAAAAAAAATCACGAGTAATAAACAACTAAAAAATAACAACAACAGCATTTAAAAACCTCAAAATCACTTTGCTCTCATAATTACGATTGCCGTATTCAAAATAAGCCTTATGCAATTGTGCGCAAAATGTTTGACCTCAGAAAATAAATAAAAGTTTCCCGTGAGATTTTGATAAAATTTGTACTTTTGAAATTTGTTCTTCTAAAAACCAATGGTGTCCTACTTTATTGCAGTGGTATATACTTCGGGACAACCTTTTTGCGTTGCAAGATGGCAGTAATAAATCTGTTTTGGACTTGTGGTTGTCTGCTGATGACGTTGCTGGCAGTCAATCTTCTCCACTCTGTGGATGCTCAGGTAATCATTTTTAGGAATCCAATTGGGTAAACTTATGTCACACAAATGAAAACAGTACTGTTCTTCAACTGCATTTTAATGCAATTCAGTTCAATTCAAGCAATATTATTTCCAATACGTTTCCTTGAAATCATTGCATAACAAATACATTAATAAATGACGTATACAAAAATGAAAGCCAATGTCTTTATATTCATTCATATTTGTTTACTATTGTTTGAGTATAACGAGTGGTTCGTTATTATAAGAGCACCCACTCACAAAATTATAACCCCCCCCCCCCCGATACACTTGCCAAATTGCAGGGCCCTATAATGGAAACTTTTTGGGCATACACTGGGTGTAGTCTAAATAGATGCATTTAATACATAAATAACTGACTATTTCCTTATATTTAGACGACAATGGCCACAGCCTTATCTGACATGCCTGGCTTTCAATTGACCCGGGATCGAGCCGAGGATGGACCCTGCGAATGCTCGGTCAAAACACCCATCCCCGTGGTCTGCACGGACTACCAAATACATAACAACTCACAGAAACTGCAAGAGATTCGATATCAGGTAAACCTTGATTTTAGTGGAATCACAGTGTTTCAGTAGCAAATGTATCGAAACACAATTTATAGTTTTTTTTTAATGAAATGGCCGTAGGCCTACGTGGTTTTGTTTTGTGCTCTAACTATCAAAGCCTAAATTGACTTTGAGGCCGCGTCTGATTCAAGTGACTTCGGCTCTGGCTATGGCTGTTGGCAGCAGCAACACCATTGAATAATAGGCATGTTCAGCAATCTAGCCATAGCCACATAGTATTCGGACATGGCCTAACTTTAACTATAATAGTAAAACTCGATCAGGCAACATGCCCCAACTTTTGAATCCAGTTGCGCACGTAAAACAGGCACATATTTGAGCTTTCCAGAGTGTGTGTAAAGGGCACTACGTATTCAATCCACCCATGGATCATTCTGCTGCAATGTGGGACAGGTCAAATGTTCATCATAATAAACTTCGATTGCTGAAAACATATATGCGGTCAACTATGGCTCAGCAACAATAGTCTTCTCTTCTGGTCATCAATGTCAACCGAAACATCAGTATAGACATTAATGCGTTTGCCCTAAAGCATCCACGCAGATTGGAGTTGCTCTTCACATCATCGACAAGAAGAAATAAATAGCTGGACATTGTATTACTAAATATTAAGAACTTGTGGAATAGACAACTAGTTAAAAAAAAAAGTGTTTGTCTATTGCCCCTATTAAAAAACAATAATAATGCAGGCCTATTTAATGTTTTTGTATTATTTTGTTTAGATAAACAACTTGACGCTTGATGTTACTCAATTGTACGAGAAAGCAACCTGGCAATCAGAGCTCATCATTACCTTCCAGGACAACCTTGCCGAAGCTACTGAGAAATTTAACTTATTGGAGGGTGGGCAGCTGCTGGTTACCCGAGCCGAGATCGAGGGAGTACGCCAGAATGTTCGCGGAATGGCCTCTGCACTGTACACATTACAGCAATGGCAAGGGATCCAGTCAGATGACGACCAAGTGGCTAGAATACGGGACATTATGACAGACGTAAATATCGAATATCTTTAAAGACACTGGACACTATTGGTAATTGTCAAAGACTAGTCTTCTCACTTTGTGTATCTCAACATATGGATAAAATAACAAACCTGTAAAAACTTGAGCTCAATTGGTCGTCGAAGTTGCGAGATAACTATGAAAGAAAAAAACACCCTTGTCACACAAAGTTGTGTGCTTTCAGATGGTTGATTTCGAGACCTCAAAATCTAATTCTGAGGTCTCGAAATCAAATTCGTGGAAAATTACTTCTTTCTCGAAAACTATGTCACTTCAGCGGGAGCCGTTTCTCACAATGTTTTATACTGTCAACCTCTCCCCAATACTCGTTACCAAGTAAGGTTTTATGCTAATAATTATTTTGAGTAATTACCAATAGTGTCCACTGCCTGTAAACAAACTTTGTGAAGTTCTAAACATTTATGAAACCGGGTACAACAAGGCTCAGCAGACACAGTGACAAGACACAAAGTTCCGGAATGTGGGCCATTATTTGTTTACTTTCTAATGGGTCATGCTGACCCGCTGATGGATCTCGTCCTCCGTACTCTATTAAAAGTCATGTGAGTCAAAACTGTCCAGGGGGAAATGAGATTCTGGGTCTAAATTACCCGCTGAACTGGTCTGGTCCTCTTTGTACTCAGCTTCAGGTAAATTCTTTTCAGAGACTTATTTATTCTAACCATCGAATTTTAAAAGTGAAGTTTTCAGACATTGGTTTCTATGTTTTTATAGGTTTTCCCGGTCAATTTCAGCAAAGGTTAAGTTAGTGTCTTTGACAAGCATTCAAATTCAGGTATGCACTCGCGGGGGCTGGACCCATTTCTGTGTCAGGTTAACCCAGGAACGAGTTAAAAATGGGATCTTAACTCGGATTCTTCGTCTGTTTGACTCATTCCCATGTCATTTTGACACACTTCCTGGTCATACTGACCCAGAAATGTGTCAGACCCAAACAGGACCCGGTATCTGGGTCAATTAATATGACCCAGGAGTTTCCCTAGATCATTTAAACTAGGGTTTCTTTATAGCTATATGTTATATTCAACTTTGTTCGTCTCATTAGGTTCGTTTCGGAAATTCTATTTCATTGACATCACATAAGATTACATTTTTTACCTTTCTTCAGTTGAGTTTTCAATTACCCATATACAATTGATGAAACTGAATTATTAACCAGCGTCTTGCTGTTGGCTTTATGTAATTAAATGATCTTTGCAACCTATATTATGTTTGAATGATCTTATTTGACCAGTGAAGGATAAACTGTTGAAATTGAATTACTACTTTTGACTTATGAATGCTGATGCAACGGAGCATTAATTTGCAAACAAAGTTGAATGAGTTTGCAAACAAATTTGAATTAGTAAGGTGTTCAATTGAATGATTTGCTGTTGAAATTTGCTGGAAAAACCTATATTTTTATTTGTTTTATTTAATATTTGGTTTTGCTAAAGGTTTCAACCATCAGCACAGTTGTGGATGCTATGATGGAGCTAGAAAACAGCGATGACTTGGACGGCATGCAGCGTCGAATCACCGAGTTGTCTGGCCAGCTGAGGACTTGCAACGCTGGGCAGCAGGCGGCAGGTGATGGTGCACGGCACCCCTCTCCTACCGTAGGAACAGCAACTGTGAGGTCAAGTACCAGGCAGGACTCGGTTGGGGATAAAGCACTACCGGAAAGATGGCCAGAGATTGCAAAACAAAGTAATTGTCTGCACATCATGTTATTTTTATAGAATTAAACAACTGATGACATTCGATGAGCGTTTCAAGTTGAAGGAAAGCACTTTCATTGTTAAGCAGAATGAAAACATTTTTTTTTCATTTAATAGTTATATTACAGCAAGTATCAACAACAACAAAAGAGGCAAGTTCACTCTGCAAACGGACTACTGAAATAAAAAAAGCTTATCAAAGTGACGTGTGGTTCCTTACAAATAAAAAACCAAAAACAAATAAAGACATAAATAAACAACGTTTCATGAAACGTATCGGATTTTAACTTGTGTAAAAACAGAATAATGCTTAAATGTAGGATTGGCCGAAATAATTATTTAATTATGTAACGTCTGGAACGAAGACTAAATTTATCACTTAATCGATGTATGAAAACTGTGTACCATTCATTTTTCTCCCTCTCTATAGATAGCTGCGGAAGACTAGTCTCCATTTCAGAGCCTTACACTGTACGAGGAAGTATGAATCAATATGGAGCGTGGATGAGGGACCCAACATTGCATCCAGACTATGTGTTCTATCATAAGTAAGTATTAAAGTAACACACATAAAATGATTACATGACAAAGTACCGGATTGGAAATTAGAGGAAGCTCATTGATTATAAAGTGTATACCAGTACCAATCCTACAGACAACTATTCCCATCTGAAATACTAAAAAACTAAGAACCACTTTTTGATTTTCCGAACACTAAAAAAGTTACAACCGAATCCAATGAACTTACAGTTTTGTTGTTTTGGTGTTTATTTGAAAACAAGATAACGGGAATACAGATTGGTGCCTTATCTTGTCTCCACATTGTTGATCTGTTCGAAAAGGTATTTATGAATGGGAATCTAAGTGCTATGAATTGGTTTTAAACTAGTTGTTTAGACGCAGTGAGGCCTGGTTCTGTATCTATTTACCGCAACTTAGTCGCGTTGAAATTATCACGAATCAAGCCTGACCGTGTTTTTAAATAACTTTGATTCCCTTAATATAGGACTCCTATATTAAATTTTGGAGTGAATTTCGGAACAGTATACATGGCAAAATAAAGTATGACACGACGCGTGTTCCCCTAAACAAATTTAAAAGATCTAGAAGTGTGGTATATAATAAATATTATTTTTGAAGTACAATTAAAGTGTAATGAGAATATTTCCCTCTCTTTACAGTTACACGGCCTCAAGTCAAACTGTGCAGTTTGGAGGTAGTATGAATGTGGGTGCGTTCCAACGGTCTAAAACCCATTCGATTGAGGGAGAAACTCTCCAACACATCGAGGAGGCAATCGTCTACAACGGCTCCCTCTTTGCATACTCACAGGAACTAGTGACGTATCAGGTTCAGGAGCGCGTTCCATATGGTAGTTATCGTGATCGCGTGAGGACAACGACGCACTCTAGGACAGACAAGAAACTGTCCAAGATCACATGGAACTCTTCGCCGGATTCTAACATGACAATTGATTCAGATGACGTGGTGATTACGCGGGAAATTTCATCAGATACATCCCTTGATCGGTTTGCTTACTCCGGTCCAAGTGACGTTCCAAAGATGGACCTAAGCGTTGATGAAACTGGACTGTGGCTGCTGTACAGTAATGAACTGGAGATGCTTGTCGTCAGTAAAGTGGATGAAGAAACGCTGGAGTTTGAGCGTACACTGGAGAGTTCTTACCCTAAGAGTAGAGTAGGGAACTGCTTCATCATCTGCAGGAAGGTCTACTGTCTGAACAGTGCCACGAGGTACGACACCAGGGTGGCTTTCTTCATGGACATGGAAAGTGGCTTCGAGGGATTCATCAACGTCCCCTTCATCATCAAGTACGGGAGCCTATCATCGATTGAGTATAACCCACGTGATCAATTGCTGTATGGCTGGGACAACGGCCATGCAGTTGTGTACAGTCTTACTTTCGAGTGACGCGCCCACAAACAAGCATGCATACACGAATTTAGTAATGAGGTTTATCGATCTGCTTAGAGCATAATAATTGTAGAACACGCGTAAAGATTGAGGCAAGTTGAAGTTTCATATTGTAATCTGGTAAATTTTTATGAATTTATTTTGAGGACAATTCATTTACGCCCAAGTGTTGATTCGTGTTGAAAATGTAAACACTGTCGTTCATAAAAGTACATTAACATCAAGAAAAACGAATCACGCAGCCCATATCCTGCGTGTGGATTGTAAATTTACAAAACAAATGTACAGATTTTGCAATAATAATACGCTTTTTAGCAAAAAGGGCTATTATGAATGGGAATAAAAGAGTTTATCATATTTAGAGGGAAACTGACTTGAAACTCCCAATGAGTATTGTTTAATTGGTTAAGTTTGGTTGTATTGTGGTAGTTAACTCATTGTATACAGCCAGCCATGTGTTGAACCTTTACATTTTCTACTGTGTAACGAAGTACAGTGTTATTATAATTATTATTGAACTATATGTATAGTACTGCATTATCTTTTGAGGAATAAATTCAGGTAGTTGAAATGAATGTTTGTGTACATCTAGTCGTCATCTGCATGGAATTTTGAATGTTTACCCGCTTTGAATAGATAGATGCCTCCTCCCTCCATTATTTAAAAAATAAGTAACATCATGAGTTGTCTGATTGTTGAATGCAATTAAAACATTTTCTGCAAAAGTAGATCTGTAAGAAGTTAACTAATATGCACGTGTTGATTAAGAGACTCTGGAGGTGAGCGCGGCAGTAGAGTCTGTCTTCCCCGATATTATGGTGTGTTCCCCCCCCCCCCCACAACGGCAAATTGTATAAAAAATTTGTCTGAAAGCGCCCTCTTGTGAATTAACTTCCTTTAGTCCTTTTTAGTTTACCATTAAGGGCAGATACACAGGGCAGTAGCGTACCAGAGCGGGGAGGGGGTACAGTGGGTGAGGGTTGGATCGGAGTTCCCCCTCCCCCATCAAGAATCTTGCCCCCCCCTCCTTCCCCCAAAATAGTTCGAAAAATGCACAAACGAATGGATACATCATACCTCCCCTTTAATTATGTCTTTGGCCGTGCTATTAGCCCACCCCCTCCCCCTCCCATGAAAATGTCTGGTTACGCCTACACCACTGCACGGGTGATAACATTCCCTATGACCCCGGCAATCGAAATAGGCAACGTTGACTTGTTGGATCTTCAAATGACACATCATCGATTTTGAATTTTTGAAGTCCTCATTTATCTCAACTTTATTTGAAAGTTAGTTAGACGGATCTATTTTCTTTGAAGATTGCCACTGACAAAAACTTGATAGTCAAATCGAAACCACACATTTTCTCCTTTTAATACTTACTGAATGACTACAACACTTTGAAGACAAAACATTTCTTAGTGTGGAATTTTTTAAGGCACGCAATCCATATAGTATAGAAAGTGTGGGATTGCAACACTTTGAACTTCCTTATAAAACGGATGTAATTCAAAGAGGCCTGGAACACAAAACGGACGCCCAGGTTCGTGTGTCTTTAGTTCACTTATCAAACTGTCGAGCATTCAGAGGGAAAGTTCCTACTAGTGCACTCGTCCTTTATCTGCAGCTCGTAAGATTTACATTCAAAGGTAAGTACGGGTTATATTAATAATGTAATTTTATAATGGATTTTCAGGAACAAAAGAGAGAGGGGACTCTAACTAAGTTCTTCGAAGGAGATAGGACATCAACCAAATTATAGTTATATTTGCGATGACAAAATTCAATAGTTGTCAGTTGGAAGTTCAGAGAGGTTTGCGGAGATACACCATGTAAATGCATGGCCGTCAATATGTTCGTCTTGAAATGTGGGGGACATCAGGGGTCGTGGAACTAACGGCGTGGGGTCCAGGGGCCTGCTGAAGGGCCCCTGCTGGGGTCCAGGAGCGAAGCCCTTGGCGGGTATGAAGCTGTTGGGTTTTAGCATGTCCGAATGGCCTAGAAAAGCTGCTAACAAAATATTTACCTAATATTGTTATAAAACTTATATTTGGTTCAAAGACAGAAAGAACGAGATACACTTATAAAAGCCCAACGTAGGCTATATGATATTAATCTTACTTTAACCAACAGGTGCGGTACAGGATTTTTTTAAGCGAATCTAGTCTGTGCCGTGACCCCGTGTTTCATTGGTTTATATACGTATACCTACATGACCAAGTTTGATCCTTGTCGGGCTGGACAATGATACATGATATGTTAACTGCATGCAGTAACCCCGATTACAGAGATCCTTTTATGACTGGAGGGGGTGGTGGTCCAAGTAACATGTTACCGTGTGCCACATCCCTTTTTTGTGTATTATAGTGTGGAACATTTCTACGAGACGAACCAGTAAGCGAAGCGCAAAGCCTTACGGTGTTGGGTCCGGGGCCCGCTTTAGGGCCTCGGGATTTTATATTTATATATATTGTTTCATTAGGTGCTCTCTGGTGCAATCTAGGACACTGCAGGGCCTTTTACACAATATTTTTACCCATTTGAACATTTGCTTAATTTGCCTTTTAACACAGTCGAAATGAGGAATATGTTAACCCCTTAACAAAGTTGTGCACACCGCGTTAACAAGTAACTCACTCGCTTTCCAGCAATACCATTATTTTTTCCGTAGCTTATTCCAGTCCGAAGTTATCGGGAAATGAAGAAAGTCTACAAGACATGGCCACTTCCATTTTTTTACGACGTGTTTGTTCAGATACTCGTTTTAATTAACTTTGGAGAGAATCAATTGTGTACAAACATGCTCAAGAAAACGTAATTTTTGTGGATTTATTCATCTTTTCACTTAAAGGTAAGACTACGACAAGAAAGATCAAGTTTTATTTAACCTAATACCACCGAAATCGCAGAAACGTTTTTTGTAGTGTTTTTTCATAATTTTCGATTGTGACCAACTTTACACGCAAGTTACACGCAATACGTTCGGTCTGACACATTCCTCATTTCGATAGATCGGGTCACATTTGTTTTGTAAATTATTTTAGGAAGGAAACCGGTCGGCTAGCCGTTTATATAGAAACAGCATTCTAGCTAGTATGTAATTGCAAGAAAGAGCAAACGCGGAGCTTTTACGGCGTGGGGTCCGGGGCCCGCTTTAGGGCCAGGGGAAATTTGTTAAACATTAGATGCTCTCTCGTGCAAACTTGGTCATTTCAAAGGCGTTTAACACATTATTTTTTTACCCAGGTTCATAGAAAATATGCTTTATTTGCCTTTTAGAAATATGATTGTTTGCTTTAAAAAATTATTGGTAGGCTAGTAACATAAGGGGACGCACATGCTTGCCATTTATGTAGAAACAGTCATGGTTAATCGCCCTCAACCATCACATTATAATATCATATAAGAGATACGCGTCGAGTTAAATAAAAAATGGGGTAACATGTGATATAGTGTCCAACTTCCTTCAAAATGTTTGGGGAGGAACGTGTCCCCCTTTCCCCCAGGATTGACGCCCATGTGTAAATGAACTCTCCCTACAAGCTGTTGTTGTTCCGAGAAGAAGAACTCGACGTTTCGCTCATTGCTCTGAGCGTCTTCATTTCTCCCGAACACGATCCCTTGCGTCATATTGTCAAGTAGGCCTATACTTTAACTTTAAAGTCATGACCTGCATGCACCGCCCATATATAGTGAACTTGGCGTCCCCTCAAAAAATTCCCACAATTTCTCATGTGGGGAATTTTTCAGGCATGCAATCCTCTGAGAACATAGAAAGTGTTTGCTGTCACACTTTGAACTTTCTTCCTGATTGGTACCATTAGTTTGTGAAACAAAGCCCGGTATTAAAACAATTCCGAACCGGACGATCGGGTACAATTAGATGAAAACAGAAAGTGCATTCATGGGTTGCATCAATATTTCTTCCTGTAGATCCAAGCAACTAACTGCAAAAACTGGGGTGTTAAATCGATTCTCTAAGTAACTATTTAACAACACGGTGTCGGTGTTGTCGCCAATTTAACACCTCAAGTCTTGCAGTGCGAGAGAGTATAGTTTTTGTAATGGGGTTGGGTTCTTAGTTTGGGACTAGAGACTGAAATTGTCATTCTGAATGAAAGCACGGATTGGTAATCATCGAAAAAAGAAAAAGACAAAAGTTGAATCTAGAAGTTCGCTGATTATACAATGCACACACCAGTATCAATCCTCAAGAGGAATGTTCTGTCTGAAAAAAAGTGATAAAACAATACAAAATAAACTAATAACAAAATAACAATAACAGCATTTGAAAACCTAAAAATTACTTACGTGCGCAAAATGTTTGACGTCAGAAAATAGATAAAAGTTTCCCGTGAAATTTTGATAATTTTTTTTTTTTAGATTGATTCTACTAACCAATGGTGTCCTACTTTATTGCAGTGGTATATACTTTAGGGCAGCCTTTTTTGCGTTGCAAGAGGGCAGTGATGAATCTGATCTGGACTTGTGGTTGTCTGCTGATGACGTTGCGGGCAGTCAATCTTCTTCACTCTGCGGATGCTCAGGTAATCATTTTTAGGAATCCATCGGGTACACTTATTGTCACACAAATAAAAACAGTTTTGTTCTTCAACTGCATTCAATGCAAATCAGTTCAATTCAAGCGATCACTTATTTCCAATACGTTTCCTTGAAATCATTGCATAACAAATACATTAATAAATGACGTATACAAAAATGAAAACCAATGACTTTATATTCATTCATATTTGTTTACTATTGTTTGAGTATAACGAGTGGTTCGTTATTATAAGAGCACCCACTCACAAAATTATAACCCCCCCCCCCCGATACACTTGCCAAATTGCAGTGCCCTAAATGAAATGGCATACACTGGGTGTAGTCTAAATAGATGCATTTAATACATAAATAAATAACTGACTATTTCATTCTATTTAGACGACAATAGCAACAGCCTTATCTGACACGCCTGACTTTCAATTGACCCAGGATCGAGCCGAGGATGGACCCTGCGAATGCTCGGTCAAAACACCCATCCCCGTGGTCTGCACGGACTACCAAATACATAATAACTCCCAGAAACTGCAAGAGATTCGATATCAGGTAAAGCTTGATTTTATTGGAATCACAGTGTTTCAATAGGGTCATTCCGTGCCAACTCACCTGATGGGTCGGCAGGCTCCGTCTCAGATTTCGCTAATTTTTTTTTTAAACACTCCCCTACGGGTGCCTTGAACACACACAAAATTTTAGAGTCCTACTCCTTGGCATTTCTGAGATATGACCCCCCAAAAATTAAGCCCCGCCCCTTCAAATTGATATTTTGTGTTTTTGAGCATTTTTAAAGGCCTATATCTACAAATGGAGAGAAGATATGGAGCTACAAATTAATTTACAGGGTATCTGGTATCCCATCAACTATAATCTACTGTCAAAAGTAGCACAGCTCATTTGCATATCAAGGGTTAGGTCTTTAAAAACCTACATTTTGGCATGCGCAATGACTTTTTGTCATTTTTGAGACCCCCTAGTGCCTATGTGAAATGTCCGATTGCTTTTATATTTCATTTGGGCATAAACTAGGTGCATATGTGTGACATATTATGAGGATAGACCAATCACACCTTTGATGGGTATTTGGCAGGGGTCTTAATATGCGTCCAACTTAAAAAATGCCAAAAAACGCCGTTTTCAAGTGGTTTTTTGACAACGTGGGACATTACTGACAGATTTACCAATTTTTTCCTATAATACTTTGTACCCAGTTCACTTATGTAAAAAAAAAAAAAAAAAAAAAGGTTTTTGTACTCCTTCATGGTCAGATTTTTATTTAAGTACACCTAGTATTTTGCACTTGTAATGACTTTTTGTCATTTTTGAGACCCCCCCTAGTGCCTATGTGAAATGTCCAATTGCTTTTATATTTCATTTGGTTATAAACTGGCTGCATATGTGTGAGCTGATATAAGGATAGACCAATCCAACCTTTGATGGATATTTGGCAGGGTCTGAACATGTGTGCGACTGTAAAAATGCCCCAAATTGCCGTTTTCAAGTGATTGATTGACATTAGGACAACGTGGGACATTACTGACAGATTTACCAATTTTTCCCAATAATACTTTATATCCAGTCTACTTATGTGAGAAGGAAAAAAATGGTTTCTTTACTCCTTCATGTAAAAAAAAATTGTGAATATGCTTAGACTAACGTTTTTGCTGTGTTATGTAATTTAGGCCATTATGCACTGTGGTGCTGTATTGTTACTCATTCAAAACTCCAAAATAACATCCACTGAGACTGAGAGTGTTGTTACTATTGTGAGTCAACATTGAAAAAGTTTGACTAGCAAACAAAATTAGAGTCAGCAGCCTTACAGTACAGAAACACATTGGCATTCTAGTATCAGTTAACACTGTGAAATACAAAGATAAACAACTGACCACAAGCACAAGAGTCTATTGTCTGATTTATTGGTCCAGTCTTTGACCTTGTCACTGGTGGGTTAATCCCCCACGTCCCCTTAAATTTCCCCCATCTATAGACCATGTAACATGTGGGTGACATTACAAGTTCACAAAAGAGCAACAGAGCCAGGCATGTGGTGTACAGACCCACAACTTGTTCAGCAGTTATTTTTATAAGTCTTGAATTTCTGTAGTAGTATCTTTCCTGCCAGAAGACCCTGGAATATACAAGGTCACTCTTTTTGTAAATAAAGTGGTTGTCCAAAACAAGCTGTAAGTGTTGTATGCAACCAGTTTTTGAAGGAAGGAAAAGTGAACACTGATGAAATACAGAATGATACATTTTTAGAAGTGACAAATTCAGCAAGTTCTTGCTCCATGATGATGGCGTCAACGTTCAGGAAAGATCAATCCCTGCATGCAGCATTGGTGCAGCTTTGAAGGAGGATTGCCATGAACAGGTATACTGCAGAAAAGTTGGTCTTCTTCAAACGACTGTCTTAACTGAAGAGAACACAAGACTTTTAAAGTGGAGATGTTCTGTGGACATAATCTCAGAATCTCAAGGAACAAACAGCACCACAGTGCATAATGGCCTAAATTACATAACACAGCAAAAACGTTAGTCTAAGCATATTCACAATTTTTTTTTACATGAAGGAGTAAAGAAACCATTTTTTTCCTTCTCACATAAGTAGACTGGATATAAAGTATTATTGGGAAAAATTGGTAAATCTGTCAGTAATGTCCCACCTTGTCATAATGTCAATCAATCACTTGAAAACGGCAATTTGGGGCATTTTTACAGTCGCACACATGTTCAGACCCCTGCCAAATATCCATCAAAGGTTGGATTGGTCTATCCTTATATCAGCTCACACATATGCAGCCAGTTTATAACCAAATGAAATATAAAAGCAATTGGACATTTCACATAGGCACTAGGGGGGGTCTCAAAAATGACAAAAAGTCATTACAAGTGCAAAATACTAGGTGTACTTAAATAAAAATCTGACCATGAAGGAGTACAAAAACCATTTTTTTTTTTTTTTTTTACATAAGTAGACTGGGTACAAAGTATTATAGGAAAAAATTGGTAAATCTGTCAGTAATGTCCCACGTTGTCAAAAAACCACTTGAAAACGGCGTTTTTTGGCATTTTTTAAGTTGGACGCATATTAAGACCCCTGCCAAATACCCATCAAAGGTGTGATTGGTCTATCCTCATAATATGTCACACATATGCACCTAGTTTATGCCCAAATGAAATATAAAAGCAATCGGACATTTCACATAGGCACTAGGGGGTCTCAAAAATGACAAAAAGTCATTGCGCATGCCAAAATGTAGGTTTTTAAAGACCTAACCCTTGATATGCAAATGAGCTGTGCTACTTTTGACAGTAGATTATAGTTGATGGGATACCAGATACCCTGTAAATTAATTTGTAGCTCCATATCTTCTCTCCATTTGTAGATATAGACCTTTAAAAATGCTCAAAAACACAAAATATCAAATTGAAGGGGCGGGGCTTAATTTTTTGGGGGTCGTATCTCAGAAATGCCAAGGAGTAGGACTCTAAAATTTTGTGTGTGTTCAAGGCACCCATAGGGGATTGTTTTTAAAAAAAATTAGCGAAATCTGAGACGGAGCCTGCCGAACTTTTCTGAATTTCAGGTGAGTTGGCACGGAATGACCCAATAGCAAATGTATCGAAACACAATTTATAGTTTTTTTTAAATGAAATGGCCGTAGCCCTACGTGGTTGTGTTTTGTGCTCTAACTATCGAAGTCTAAATTGATTATGAGACTTGTGGCTGCGTCTCAGATTCAAGCGACTTCGGTTCTGGCTATGGCTGTTGGCAGCACTGGCAACAACGTTGAATAGGCATGTTCAGCAATCTAGCCAAAGCCACTGTCGAAGTCGTGTATTCGGACACGGCCTAACTCTAACTATAATATAATAGTAAAACTCGATTAGGCAACATGATGCCCCAACTTTTAAATCCAGTTGGACACGTAAAACAGGCATATACATGTATCTGAGCTTTCCAGAGTGTGTGTAAAGGGCATTACGTATTCAATTCACCCATGGATCATTCTGCTGCAACGTGGGCAGGTCAAATGTTCATCATAATAAACTTCGATTGCTGAAAACATATCTGCGGTCAACTATGGCTCAGCAACAATAGTCTTCTCTTCTGGTCATCAATGTCAACCGAAACATCAATATAGACATTGATAAAGTCTGCCCTATAAAAGCATCCACGCAGATTAGAGTTGCTTATCACATCATCGACATGAAGAAATAAATAGCTGGACATTATATAACCAAATTAAGAACTTGTGGAAAAAACAGCTAGCTAAACAAAAATTGGTTGCCTATAGTCCCCCCTCTCCCCTCCCTTAAAAAATAATAATATTGCAGGCCTGTTTAATATTGTTTGTAATATTTTGTTTAGATAAACAACTTGACGCTTGATGTTACTCAATTGTACGAGAAAGCAACCTGGCAATCAGAGCTCATCATTACCTTCCAGGACAACCTTGCCGAAGCTACTGAGAAATTTAACTTATTGGAGGGTGGGCAGCTGCTGGTTACCCGAGCCGAGATCGAGGGAGTACGCCAGAATGTTCGCGGAATGGCCTCTGCACTGTACACATTACAGCAATGGCAAGGGATCCAGTCAGATGACGACCAAGTGGCTAGAATTCGGGACATTATGACAGACGTAAATATCGATATCTTTAAAGACACTGGACACTATTGGTAATTGTCAAAGACTAGTCTTCTCACTTTGTGTATCTCAACATATGGATAAAATAACAAACCTGTAAAAACTTGAGCTCAATTGGTCGTCGAAGTTGCGAGATAACTATGAAAGAAAAAACACCCTTGTCACACAAGTTGTGTGCTTTCAGATGGTTGATTTCGAGACCTCAAAATCTAATTCTGAGGTCTCGAAATCAAATTCGTGGAAAATTACTTCTTTCTCGAAAACTATGTCACTTCAGAGGGAGCCGTTTCTCACAATGTTTTATACTGTCAACCTCTCCCCAATACTCGTTACCAAGTAAGGTTTTATGCTAATAATTATTTTGAGTAATTACCAATAGTGTCCACTGCCTGTAAACAAACTTTGTGAAGTTCTAAACATTTATGAAATCGGGTACAACAAGGCTCAGCAGACACAGTGACAAGACACAAAGTTCCGGAATGTGGGCCATTATTTGTTTACTTTCTAATGGGTCATGCTGACCCGCTGATGGGTCTCGTCCGCCGTACTCTATTAAAAGTCATGTGAGTCAAAACTGTCCAGGGGAAATGAGATTCTGGGTCTAAATTACCCGCTGAACTGGTCTGGTCCTCTTTGTACTCAGCTTCAGGTTAATTCTTACCAGAGACTTATTTATTCTAACCATCGAATTTTATGAGTGAAGCTTTCAGACATTGTGTTTTTTATATTTTTATAGGTTTTCCCGGTCAATTTCAGCAAAAGTTAATTCATTGTCTTTGACAAGCATTCAAATTCAGGCATGCACTCGCGGGGGCTGGACCCATTTCTGTGTCAGGTTAACCCAGGAACGAGTTAAAAATGGGATCTTAACTCGGATTCTTCGTCTGTTTGACTCATTCCCATGTCATTTTGACACACTTCCTGGTCATACTGACCCATAAATGTGTCAGACCCAAACAGGACCTGGTATCTGGGTCAATTAATCTGACCCAGGAGTTTCCCTAGATCATTTAAACTAGGGTTTCTTTATAGCTATATGTTGCATTTAACTTTGTTCGTCTCATTAAGGTTCGTTTCGGAAATTCTATTTCATTGACATCACATAAGATTACATGTTTACCTTTCTTCAGTTGAGTTTTCAATTACCCATATACAATTGATGAAACTGAATTATTAACCAGCGTCTTGCTGTTGGCTTTATGTAATTAAATGATCTTTGCAACCTATATTATGTTTGAATGATCTTATTTGACCAGTGAAGGATAAACTGTTGAAATTGAATTACTACTTTTGACTTATGAATGCTGATGCAACGGAGCATTAATTTGCAAACAAAGTTGAATGAGTTTGCAAACAAATTTGAATTAGTAAGGTGTTCAATTGAATGATTTGCTGTTGAAATTTGCTGGAAAAACCTATATTTTTATTTGTTTTATTTAATATTTGGTTTTGCTAAAGGTTTCAACCATCAGCACAGTTGTGGATGCTATGATGGAGCTAGAAAACAGCGATGACTTGGACGGCATGCAGCGTCGAATCACCGAGTTGTCTGGACAGCTGAGGACTTGCAACGCTGCGCAGCAGGCGGCAGGTGATGGTGCACGGCACCCCTCTCCTACCGTAGGCACAGCAACTGTGAGGTCAAGTACCAGGCAGGACTCGGTTGGGGATAAAGCACTACCGGAAAGATGGCCAGAGATTGCAAAACAAAGTAATTGTCTGCACATCATGTTATTTTTATAGAATTAAACAACTGATGACATTCGATGAGCGTTTCAAGTTGAAGGAAAGCACTTTCATTGTTAGGCAGAATGAAAACATTTTTTTTTCATTTAATAGTTATATTACAGCAAGTATCAACAACAACAAAAGAGGCAAGTTCACTCTGCAAACGAACTACTGAAATAAAAAGCTTGTCAAAGTGACGTGAGGTTCCTTACAAATAAAAAAACCGAAAACAAATAAAGACATAAATAAACAACGTTTCATGAAATGTATCGGATTTTAACTTGTGTAAAAACAGAATAATGCTTAAATGTAGGATTGGCCGAAATAATTATTTAATTATTTAACGTCTGGAACGAAGACTAAATTTATCACTTAATCGATGTATGAAAACTGTGTACCATTCATTTTTCTCCCTCTCTATAGATAGCTGCGGAAGACTAGTCTCCATTTCAGAGCCTTACACTGTACGAGGAAGTATGAATCAATATGGAGCGTGGATGAGGGACCCAACGTTGAATCCAGACTATGTGTTCTATCATAAGTAAGTATTAAAGTAACACACATAAAATGATTACATGACAAAATTAGAGGAAGCTCATTGATTATAAAGTGCATACCAGTACCAATCCTACAGACAGCTATTCCCATCTGAAATACTAAAAAACTAAAAACCACTTTTTGATTTTCCGAACACTAAACAAGTTACAACCGAATTCAATGAACTTACAGTTTTGTTGTTTTGGTGTTTATTTGAAAACAAGATAACGGGAATACAGATTGGTGCCTTATCTTGTCTCCACATTGTTGATCTGTTCGGAAAGGTATTTTATGAGTGGGAATCAAAGTGTGTTGAATTGGTTTTAAACTAGTTGTTTAGACGCAGTGAGGCCTGACCGGGTTTTTAAATAACTTTGATTCCCTTAAATGGACACACCGGCTTACTGTTTACCTAATTTAATGGTTGTTGTAAAAAAAAAAATCATCAAAATGTCACGTAAATAACGAAAAATGTGAAAAAAACAAAACGCGGTCAAAGGTCAGCGTATACGCTTTTCCAGCCGTTGCAACTGTCAAGTTTACGTGACATTGTTTTAAGTAGACTAGTGATCTGTTTATTATTAATTATAACAATGGCGAGGCATAAAGATCCAGTCTTCATATCCATCAAGCACAAATTCACGTGTAATTAAAAAAAACCCGACATAAACACAGTCCGATCCACACCGTGCAGCTATTCGTCGTCGTCCCGCCGCGTGTGTAGCGCAGGTATCACGTAACGTGACAATAGCTAGGACTACAGACTAAAACACTCGTAAAAACAAAACGTTATCAATGGTCTGGCTCCCTACCCCTCCACAGGCTCCGAGTTCATGCCTCCGTGGTTTGTCTCTCTGGCCCGGCGAGACACTGCACCGGCTGTGCGGGACATGCCCCCAAGGTTTACCCGCTAGCTCCCCACGCTGATGCGCCGTAAAACACGCTTCCGTGCACGGACTCTCTGAATGCGAATCTTACGTTCGATTTTTCATCATTATTTACAACTTGCATCCATAAACTGAAAACTTAGTCTTTTTCGCCAAATACTCATGAATAATTGTTAAAAAAAAAAATACTTGAATTTGGTTCAGTAATTTACTTTTATACGGCTGTAAGTAAAACTAATTCTGAAGATCACGTGACTTTTCGGAACCACATTTTGGTTCCGAAAAGTCACGTGACCTTCGTTTTTTGAAAAATGCTCAAAACCGGCCAAATTTGATGGTTTCTTCTATGAACCAATCTTCTCCATTTCAGGAAGTCCTTAAGAATCGTGTTTTAGTCTTTTTTGTAGCCCAAATAGCCCAACGAAGCCGGTGTGTACCTTTAATATAGGACTCCTATATTAAATTTTGGAGTGAATTTCGGAACAGTATACATGACAAAATAAAGTATGACACGACGCGTGTTCCCCTAAACAAATTTAAAAGATCTAGAAGTGTGGTATATAATAAATATTATTTTTGAAGTACAATTAATAATAATAATAACCATTCTTATATAGCGCATATCTACGTGAGGTCCCTATGCGCTGGAAGTATTCTCCTGCAAGGTATGTGGAGCTATGTTTTTGAAGTATGATACCTATTTCTTGACATAGCACCATGTAATGGTTTACAAGGTGCTGTGGCGCAATATGAGTGTAATGAGAATATTTCCCTCTCTTTACAGTTACACGGCCTCAAGTCAAACTGTGCAGTTTGGAGGTAGTATGAATGTGGGTGCGTTCCAGCGGTCTAAAACCCATTCGATTGAGGGAGAAACTCTCCAACACATCGAGGAAGCAATCGTCTACAACGGCTCCCTCTTTGCATACTCACAGGAACTAGTGACGTATCAGGTTCAGGAACTCGTGCCATACAGCTACTATGGTAGTTATCGTGAACGCGTGACGACAACGACGCACTCCAGGACAGACAAGAAACTGTCCAAGATCACATGGAACTCTTCGCCGGATTCTAACATGACAATTGATTCAGATGACGTGGTGATTACGCGGGAAATTTCATCAGATACATCCCTTGATCGGTTTGCTTACTCCGGTCCAAGTGACGTTCCAAAGATGGACCTAAGCGTTGATGAAACTGGACTGTGGCTGCTGTACAGTAATGAACTGGAGATGCTTGTCGTCAGTAAAGTGGATGAAGAAACGATGGAGTTTGAGCGCACACTGGAGAGTTCTTACCCTAAGAATAGAGTAGGGAACTGCTTCATCATCTGCAGGAAGGTCTACTGTCTGAACAGTGCCACGAGGTACGACTCCAGGGTGGCTTTCTTCATGGACATGGAAAGTGGCTTCGAGGGATTCATCAACGTCCCCTTCATCATCAAGTACGGGAGCCTATCATCGATTGAGTATAACCCACGTGATCAATTGCTGTATGGCTGGGACAGCGGCCATGCAGTTGTGTACAGTCTTACTTTCGAGTGACGCGCCCACAAACAAGCATGCATACATGAATTTAGTAATGAGGTTTATCGATCTGCTTAGAGCATAATAATTGTAGAACACGCGTAAAGATTGAGGCAAGTTGAAGTTTCATATTGTAATCTGGTAAATTTTTATGAATTTATTTTGAGGACAATTCATTTACGCCCAAGTGTTGATTCGTGTTGAAAATGTAAACACTGTCGTTCATAAAAGTAAATTAACATCAAGAAAAACGAATCACGCAGCCCATACACTGCGTGTGGATTGTAAATTTACAAAACAAATGTACAGATTTTGCAATAATAATACGCTTTATGGCAAAAAGGGCTATTATGAATGGGAATAAAAGAGTTTATATATTTAGAGGGAAACTGACTTGAAACTCCCAATGAGTATTGTTTAATTGATTAAGTTTGGTTGTATTGTGGTAGTTAACTCATTGTATATAGCCAGCCATGTGTTGAACCTTTACATTTTCTACTGTGTAACGAAGTACAGTGTTATTATAATTATTATTGAACTATATGTATAGTACTGCATTATCTTTTGAGGAATAAATTCAGGTAGTTGAAATGAATGTTTGTGTACATCTAGTCGTCATCTGCATGGAATATTGAATGTTTACCAGCTTTGAACAGAGCCTGAATAAGCCTTTGAATAAGTGCCTCCTCCCTCCATTATTTAAAAAATAAGTAACATCATGAGTTGTCTAATTGTTGAATGCAATTAAAACATTTTCTGCAAAAGTAGATCTGTAAGAAGTTAACTAATATGCACGTGTTGATTAAGAGACTCTGGAGGTGAGCGCGGCAGTAGAGTCTGTCTTCCCCGATATTATGGTGTGTCCCCCCCCCCACACAACGGCAAATTGTATAGAAAATTTGTCTGAAAGCGCCCTCTTGTGAATTAACTTCCTTTAGTCCTTTTTAGTTTACCATTAAGGGCAGATACACAGGGCAGTAGCGTACCAGAGCGGGGAGGGGGTACAGTGGGTGGGGTTGGATCGGAGTTCCCCCTCCCCCATCAAGAATCTTGCCCCCCCCCCTCTTTCCCCCAAATTAGTTCGAAAAATGCACAAACGAATGGATACATCATACCTCCCCTTTAATTATGTCTTTGGCCGTGCTATTAGCCCCACCCCCTCCCCCTCCCATGAAAATGTCTGGTTACGCCTACACCACTGCACGGGTGATAACATTCCCTATGACCCCGGCAATCGAAATAGGCAACGTTGACCTGTTGGATCTTCAAATGACACATCATCGATTTTGAATTTTTGAAGTCCTCATTTATCTCAACTTTATTTGAAAGTTAGTTAGACGGATCTATTTTCTTTGAAGATTGCCACTGACAAAAACTTGATAGTCAAATCGAAACCACACATTTTCTCCTTTTAATACTTACTGAATGACTACAACACTTTGAAGACGTAACATTTCTTAGTGTGGAATTTTTTAAGGCACGCAATCCATATAGTATAGAAAGTGTGGGATTGCAACACTTTGAACTTCCTTATAAAACGGATGTAATTCAAAGAGGCCTGGAACACAAAACGGACGCCCAGGTTCGTGTGTCTTTAGTTCACTTATCAAACTGTCGAGCATTCAGAGGGAAAGTTCCTACTAGTGCACTCGTCCTTTATTTGCAGCTCGTAAGATTTACATTCAAAGGTAAGTACGGGTTATATTAATAATGTAATTTTATAATGGATTTTCAGGAACAAAAGAGAGAGGGGACTCTAACTAAGTTCTTCGAAGGAGATAGGACATCAACCAAATTATAGTTATATTTGCGATGACAAAATTCAATAATTGTCAGTTGGAAGTTCAGAGAGGTTTGCGGAGATACACCATGTAAATGCATGGCCGTCAATATGTTCGTCTTGAAATGTGGGGGACATCAGGGGTCGTGGAACTAACGGCGTGGGGTCCAGGGGCCTGCTGAAGGGCCCCTGCTGGGGTCCAGGAGCGAAGCCCTTGGCGGGTATGAAGCTGTTGGGTTTTAGCATGTCCGAATGGCCTAGAAAAGCTGCTAACAAAATATTTACCTAATATTGTTATAAAACTTATATTTGGTTCAAAGACAGAAAGAACGAGATACACTTATAAAAGCCCAACGTTGGCTATATGATATTAATCTTACTTTAACCAACAGGTGCGGTACAGGATTTTTTTAAGCGTATCTAGTCTGTGCCGTGACCCCGTGTTTCATTGGTTTATATACGTATACCTACATGACCAAGTTTGATCCTTGTCGGGCTGGACAATGATACATGATATGTTAACTGCATGCAGTAACCCCGATTACAGAGATCCTTTTATGACTGGAGGGGGTGGTGGTCCAAGTAACATGTTACCGTGTGCCACATCCCTTTTTTGTGTATTATAGTGTGGGACATTTCTACGACACGAACCAGCAAGCGAAGCGCAAAGCCTTACGGTGTTGGGTCCGGGGCCCGCTTTAGGGCCTCGGGATTTTATATTTTATATATATTGTTTCATTAGGTGCTCTCTGGTGCAATCTAGGACACTGCAGGGCCTTTTACACAATATTTTTACCCATTTGAACATTTGCTTAATTTGCCTTTTAACACAGTCGAAATGAGGAATATGTTGACCCCTTAACAAAATTGAGTTGTGCACACCGCGTTAACAAGTAACTCACTGGCTTTCCAGCAATACCATTATTTTTTCCGTAGCTTATTCCAGTCCGAAGTTATCGGGAAATGAAGAAAGTCTACAAGACATGGCCACTTCCATTTTTTACGACGTGTTTGTTTAGATACTCGTTTTAATTAACTTTGGAGAGAATCAATTGTATACAAACATGCTCAAGAAAACGTAATTTTTGTGGATTTATTCATCTTTTCACTTAAAGGTAAGACTACGACAAGAAAGATCAAGTTTTATTTAACCTAATACCACCGAAATCGCAGAAACGTTTTTTGTAGTGTTTTTCATGATTTTCGATTGTGACCAACTTTACACGCAATACGTTCGGTCTGAAACATTCCTCATTTCGATAGATCGGGTCACATTTGTTTTGTAAATTATTTTAGGAAGGAAACCGGTCGGCTAGCCGTTTATATAGAAACAGCATTCTAGCTAGTATGTAATTGCAAGAAAGAGCAAACGCGGAGCTTTTACGGCGTGGGGTCCGGGGCCCGCTTTAGGGCCAGGGGAAATTTGTTAAACATTAGATGCTCTCTCGTGCAAACTTGGTCATTTCAAAGGCGTTTAACACATTATTTTTTTACCCAGGTTCATAGAAAATATGCTTTATTTGCCTTTTAGAAATATGATTGTTTGCTTAAAAAAATTATTGGTAGGCTAGTAACATAAGGGGACGCACATGCTTGCCATTTATGTAGAAACAGTCATGGTTAATCGCCCTCAACCATCACATTATAATATCATATAAGAGATACGCGTCGAGTTAAATAAAAAATGGGGTAACATGTGATATAGTGTCCAACTTCCTTCAAAATGTTTGGGGAGGAACGTGTCCCCCTTTCCCCAGGATTGACGCCCATGTGTAAATGAACTCTCCCTACAAGCTGTTGTTGTTCCGAGAAGAAGAACTCGACGTTTCGCTCTCTGCTCTGAGCGTCTTTATTTCTCCCGAACACGATCCCTTGCGTCATATTGTCAAGTAGGCCTATACTTTAACTTTAAAGTCATGACCTGCATGCACCGCCCAAATATAGTGAACTTGGCGTCCCCTCAAAAAATTCCCACAATTTCTCATGTGGGGAATTTTTCAGGCATGCAATCCTCTGAGAACATAGAAAGTGTTTGCTGTCACACTTTGAACTTTCTTCCTGATTGGTACCATTAGTTTGTGAAACAAAGCCCGGTATTAAAACAATTCCGAACCGGACGATCGGGTACAATTAGATGAAAACAGAAAGTGCATTCATGGGTTGCATCAATATTTCTTCCTGTAGATCCAAGCAACTAACTGCAAAAACTGGGGTGTTAAATCGATTCTCTAAGTAACTATTTAACAACACGGTGTCGGTGTTGTCGCCAATTTAACACCTCAAGTCTTGCAGTGCGAGAGAGTATAGTTTTTGTAATGGGGTGGGGTTCTTAGTTTGGGACTAGAGACTGAAATTGTCATTCTGAATGAAAGCACGGATTGGTAATCATCGAAAAAAGAAAAAGACAAAAGTTGAATCTAGAAGTTCGCTGATTATACAATGCACACACCAGTATCAATCCTCAAGAGGAATGTTCTGTCTGAAAAAAAGTGATAAAACAATACAAAATAAACTAATAACAAAATAACAATAACAGCATTTGAAAACCTCAAAATTACTTACGTGCGCAAAATGTTTGACGTCAGAAAATAGATAAAAGTTTCCCGTGAAATTTTGATAATTTTTTTTTTTTAGATTGATTCTACTAACCAATGGTGTCCTACTTTATTGCAGTGGTATATACTTTAGGGCAGCCTTTTTTGCGTTGCAAGAGGGCAGTGATGAATCTGATCTGGACTTGTGGTTGTCTGCTGATGACGTTGCGGGCAGTCAATCTTCTTCACTCTGCGGATGCTCAGGTAATCATTTTTAGGAATCCATCGGGTACACTTATTGTCACACAAATAAAAACAGTTTTGTTCTTCAACTGCATTCAATGCAAATCAGTTCAATTCAAGCGATCACTTATTTCCAATACGTTTCCTTGAAATCATTGCATAACAAATACATTAATAAATGACGTATACAAAAATGAAAACCAATGACTTTATATTCATTCATATTTGTTTACTATTGTTTGAGTATAACGAGTGGTTCGTTATTATAAGAGCACCCACTCACAAAATTATAACCCCCCCCCCCCCCGATACACTTGCCAAATTGCAGTGCCCTAAATGAAATGGCATACACTGGGTGTAGTCTAAATAGATGCATTTAATACATAAATAAATAACTGACTATTTCATTCTATTTAGACGACAATAGCAACAGCCTTATCTGACACGCCTGACTTTCAATTGACCCAGGATCGAGCCGAGGATGGACCCTGCGAATGCTCGGTCAAAACACCCATCCCCGTGGTCTGCACGGACTACCAAATACATAATAACTCCCAGAAACTGCAAGAGATTCGATATCAGGTAAAGCTTGATTTTATTGGAATCACAGTGTTTCAATAGGGTCATTCCGTGCCAACTCACCTGATGGGTCGGCAGGCTCCGTCTCAGATTTCGCTAATTTTTTTTTTAAACACTCCCCTACGGGTGCCTTGAACACACACAAAATTTTAGAGTCCTACTCCTTGGCATTTCTGAGATATGACCCCCCAAAAATTAAGCCCCGCCCCTTCAAATTGATATTTTGTGTTTTTGAGCATTTTTAAAGGCCTATATCTACAAATGGAGAGAAGATATGGAGCTACAAATTAATTTACAGGGTATCTGGTATCCCATCAACTATAATCTACTGTCAAAAGTAGCACAGCTCATTTGCATATCAAGGGTTAGGTCTTTAAAAACCTACATTTTGGCATGCGCAATGACTTTTTGTCATTTTTGAGACCCCCTAGTGCCTATGTGAAATGTCCGATTGCTTTTATATTTCATTTGGGCATAAACTAGGTGCATATGTGTGACATATTATGAGGATAGACCAATCACACCTTTGATGGGTATTTGGCAGGGGTCTTAATATGCGTCCAACTTAAAAAATGCCAAAAAACGCCGTTTTCAAGTGGTTTTTTGACAACGTGGGACATTACTGACAGATTTACCAATTTTTTCCTATAATACTTTGTACCCAGTTCACTTATGTAAAAAAAAAAAAAAAAAAAAAGGTTTTTGTACTCCTTCATGGTCAGATTTTTATTTAAGTACACCTAGTATTTTGCACTTGTAATGACTTTTTGTCATTTTTGAGACCCCCCCTAGTGCCTATGTGAAATGTCCAATTGCTTTTATATTTCATTTGGTTATAAACTGGCTGCATATGTGTGAGCTGATATAAGGATAGACCAATCCAACCTTTGATGGATATTTGGCAGGGGTCTGAACATGTGTGCGACTGTAAAAATGCCCCAAATTGCCGTTTTCAAGTGATTGATTGACATTAGGACAACGTGGGACATTACTGACAGATTTACCAATTTTTCCCAATAATACTTTATATCCAGTCTACTTATGTGAGAAGGAAAAAAATGGTTTCTTTACTCCTTCATGTAAAAAAAAATTGTGAATATGCTTAGACTAACGTTTTTGCTGTGTTATGTAATTTAGGCCATTATGCACTGTGGTGCTGTATTGTTACTCATTCAAAACTCCAAAATAACATCCACTGAGACTGAGAGTGTTGTTACTATTGTGAGTCAACATTGAAAAAGTTTGACTAGCAAACAAAATTAGAGTCAGCAGCCTTACAGTACAGAAACACATTGGCATTCTAGTATCAGTTAACACTGTGAAATACAAAGATAAACAACTGACCACAAGCACAAGAGTCTATTGTCTGATTTATTGGTCCAGTCTTTGACCTTGTCACTGGTGGGTTAATCCCCCACGTCCCCTTAAATTTCCCCCATCTATAGACCATGTAACATGTGGGTGACATTACAAGTTCACAAAAGAGCAACAGAGCCAGGCATGTGGTGTACAGACCCACAACTTGTTCAGCAGTTATTTTTATAAGTCTTGAATTTCTGTAGTAGTATCTTTCCTGCCAGAAGACCCTGGAATATACAAGGTCACTCTTTTTGTAAATAAAGTGGTTGTCCAAAACAAGCTGTAAGTGTTGTATGCAACCAGTTTTTGAAGGAAGGAAAAGTGAACACTGATGAAATACAGAATGATACATTTTTAGAAGTGACAAATTCAGCAAGTTCTTGCTCCATGATGATGGCGTCAACGTTCAGGAAAGATCAATCCCTGCATGCAGCATTGGTGCAGCTTTGAAGGAGGATTGCCATGAACAGGTATACTGCAGAAAAGTTGGTCTTCTTCAAACGACTGTCTTAACTGAAGAGAACACAAGACTTTTAAAGTGGAGATGTTCTGTGGACATAATCTCAGAATCTCAAGGAACAAACAGCACCACAGTGCATAATGGCCTAAATTACATAACACAGCAAAAACGTTAGTCTAAGCATATTCACAATTTTTTTTTATATGAAGGAGTAAAGAAACCATTTTTTTCCTTCTCACATAAGTAGACTGGATATAAAGTATTATTGGGAAAAATTGGTAAATCTGTCAGTAATGTCCCACGTTGTCATAATGTCAATCAATCACTTGAAAACGGCAATTTGGGGCATTTTTACAGTCGCACACATGTTCAGACCCCTGCCAAATATCCATCAAAGGTTGGATTGGTCTATCCTTATATCAGCTCACACATATGCAGCCAGTTTATAACCAAATGAAATATAAAAGCAATTGGACATTTCACATAGGCACTAGGGGGGGGGGGGGGGTCTCAAAAATGACAAAAAGTCATTACAAGTGCAAAATACTAGGTGTACTTAAATAAAAATCTGACCATGAAGGAGTACAAAAACCATTTTTTTTTTTTTTTTTTACATAAGTAGACTGGGTACAAAGTATTATAGGAAAAAATTGGTAAATCTGTCAGTAATGTCCCACGTTGTCAAAAAACCACTTGAAAACGGCGTTTTTTGGCATTTTTTAAGTTGGACGCATATTAAGACCCCTGCCAAATACCCATCAAAGGTGTGATTGGTCTATCCTCATAATATGTCACACATATGCACCTAGTTTATGCCCAAATGAAATATAAAAGCAATCGGACATTTCACATAGGCACTAGGGGGTCTCAAAAATGACAAAAAGTCATTGCGCATGCCAAAATGTAGGTTTTTAAAGACCTAACCCTTGATATGCAAATGAGCTGTGCTACTTTTGACAGTAGATTATAGTTGATGGGATACCAGATACCCTGTAAATTAATTTGTAGCTCCATATCTTCTCTCCATTTGTAGATATAGACCTTTAAAAATGCTCAAAAACACAAAATATCAAATTGAAGGGGCGGGGCTTAATTTTTTGGGGGTCGTATCTCAGAAATGCCAAGGAGTAGGACTCTAAAATTTTGTGTGTGTTCAAGGCACCCATAGGGGATTGTTTTTAAAAAAAATTAGCGAAATCTGAGACGGAGCCTGCCGAACTTTTCTGAATTTCAGGTGAGTTGGCACGGAATGACCCAATAGCAAATGTATCGAAACACAATTTATAGTTTTTTTTAAATGAAATGGCCGTAGCCCTACGTGGTTGTGTTTTGTGCTCTAACTATCGAAGTCTAAATTGATTATGAGACTTGTGGCTGCGTCTCAGATTCAAGCGACTTCGGTTCTGGCTATGGCTGTTGGCAGCACTGGCAACAACGTTGAATAGGCATGTTCAGCAATCTAGCCAAAGCCACTGTCGAAGTCGTGTATTCGGACACGGCCTAACTCTAACTATAATATAATAGTAAAACTCGATTAGGCAACATGATGCCCCAACTTTTAAATCCAGTTGGACACGTAAAACAGGCATATACATGTATCTGAGCTTTCCAGAGTGTGTGTAAAGGGCATTACGTATTCAATTCACCCATGGATCATTCTGCTGCAACGTGGGCAGGTCAAATGTTCATCATAATAAACTTCGATTGCTGAAAACATATCTGCGGTCAACTATGGCTCAGCAACAATAGTCTTCTCTTCTGGTCATCAATGTCAACCGAAACATCAATATAGACATTGATAAAGTCTGCCCTATAAAAGCATCCACGCAGATTAGAGTTGCTTATCACATCATCGACATGAAGAAATAAATAGCTGGACATTATATAACCAAATTAAGAACTTGTGGAAAAAACAGCTAGCTAAACAAAAATTGGTTGCCTATAGTCCCCCCTCTCCCCTCCCTTAAAAAATAATAATATTGCAGGCCTGTTTAATATTGTTTGTAATATTTTGTTTAGATAAACAACTTGACGCTTGATGTTACTCAATTGTACGAGAAAGCAACCTGGCAATCAGAGCTCATCATTACCTTCCAGGACAACCTTGCCGAAGCTACTGAGAAATTTAACTTATTGGAGGGTGGGCAGCTGCTGGTTACCCGAGCCGAGATCGAGGGAGTACGCCAGAATGTTCGCGGAATGGCCTCTGCACTGTACACATTACAGCAATGGCAAGGGATCCAGTCAGATGACGACCAAGTGGCTAGAATTCGGGACATTATGACAGACGTAAATATCGATATCTTTAAAGACACTGGACACTATTGGTAATTGTCAAAGACTAGTCTTCTCACTTTGTGTATCTCAACATATGGATAAAATAACAAACCTGTAAAAACTTGAGCTCAATTGGTCGTCGAAGTTGCGAGATAACTATGAAAGAAAAAACACCCTTGTCACACAAGTTGTGTGCTTTCAGATGGTTGATTTCGAGACCTCAAAATCTAATTCTGAGGTCTCGAAATCAAATTCGTGGAAAATTACTTCTTTCTCGAAAACTATGTCACTTCAGCGGGAGCCGTTTCTCACAATGTTTTATACTGTCAACCTCTCCCCAATACTCGTTACCAAGTAAGGTTTTATGCTAATAATTATTTTGAGTAATTACCAATAGTGTCCACTGCCTGTAAACAAACTTTGTGAAGTTCTAAACATTTATGAAATCGGGTACAACAAGGCTCAGCAGACACAGTGACAAGACACAAAGTTCCGGAATGTGGGCCATTATTTGTTTACTTTCTAATGGGTCATGCTGACCCGCTGATGGGTCTCGTCCGCCGTACTCTATTAAAAGTCATGTGAGTCAAAACTGTCCAGGGGGAAATGAGATTCTGGGTCTAAATTACCCGCTGAACTGGTCTGGTCCTCTTTGTACTCAGCTTCAGGTTAATTCTTACCAGAGACTTATTTATTCTAACCATCGAATTTTATGAGTGAAGCTTTCAGACATTGTGTTTTTTTATATTTTTATAGGTTTTCCCGGTCAATTTCAGCAAAAGTTAATTCATTGTCTTTGACAAGCATTCAAATTCAGGCATGCACTCGCGGGGGCTGGACCCATTTCTGTGTCAGGTTAACCCAGGAACGAGTTAAAAATGGGATCTTAACTCGGATTCTTCGTCTGTTTGACTCATTCCCATGTCATTTTGACACACTTCCTGGTCATACTGACCCATAAATGTGTCAGACCCAAACAGGACCTGGTATCTGGGTCAATTAATCTGACCCAGGAGTTTCCCTAGATCATTTAAACTAGGGTTTCTTTATAGCTATATGTTGCATTTAACTTTGTTCGTCTCATTAAGGTTCGTTTCGGAAATTCTATTTCATTGACATCACATAAGATTACATGTTTACCTTTCTTCAGTTGAGTTTTCAATTACCCATATACAATTGATGAAACTGAATTATTAACCAGCGTCTTGCTGTTGGCTTTATGTAATTAAATGATCTTTGCAACCTATATTATGTTTGAATGATCTTATTTGACCAGTGAAGGATAAACTGTTGAAATTGAATTACTACTTTTGACTTATGAATGCTGATGCAACGGAGCATTAATTTGCAAACAAAGTTGAATGAGTTTGCAAACAAATTTGAATTAGTAAGGTGTTCAATTGAATGATTTGCTGTTAAAATTTGCTGGAAAAACCTATATTTTTATTTGTTTTATTTAATATTTGGTTTTGCTAAAGGTTTCAACCATCAGCACAGTTGTGGATGCTATGATGGAGCTAGAAAACAGCGATGACTTGGACGGCATGCAGCGTCGAATCACCGAGTTGTCTGGACAGCTGAGGACTTGCAACGCTGCGCAGCAGGCGGCAGGTGATGGTGCACGGCACCCCTCTCCTACCGTAGGCACAGCAACTGTGAGGTCAAGTACCAGGCAGGACTCGGTTGGGGATAAAGCACTACCGGAAAGATGGCCAGAGATTGCAAAACAAAGTAATTGTCTGCACATCATGTTATTTTTATAGAATTAAACAACTGATGACATTCGATGAGCGTTTCAAGTTGAAGGAAAGCACTTTCATTGTTAGGCAGAATGAAAACATTTTTTTTTCATTTAATAGTTATATTACAGCAAGTATCAACAACAACAAAAGAGGCAAGTTCACTCTGCAAACGAACTACTGAAATAAAAAGCTTGTCAAAGTGACGTGAGGTTCCTTACAAATAAAAAAACCGAAAACAAATAAAGACATAAATAAACAACGTTTCATGAAATGTATCGGATTTTAACTTGTGTAAAAACAGAATAATGCTTAAATGTAGGATTGGCCGAAATAATTATTTAATTATTTAACGTCTGGAACGAAGACTAAATTTATCACTTAATCGATGTATGAAAACTGTGTACCATTCATTTTTCTCCCTCTCTATAGATAGCTGCGGAAGACTAGTCTCCATTTCAGAGCCTTACACTGTACGAGGAAGTATGAATCAATATGGAGCGTGGATGAGGGACCCAACGTTGAATCCAGACTATGTGTTCTATCATAAGTAAGTATTAAAGTAACACACATAAAATGATTACATGACAAAATTAGAGGAAGCTCATTGATTATAAAGTGCATACCAGTACCAATCCTACAGACAGCTATTCCCATCTGAAATACTAAAAAACTAAAAACCACTTTTTGATTTTCCGAACACTAAACAAGTTACAACCGAATTCAATGAACTTACAGTTTTGTTGTTTTGGTGTTTATTTGAAAACAAGATAACGGGAATACAGATTGGTGCCTTATCTTGTCTCCACATTGTTGATCTGTTCGGAAAGGTATTTTATGAGTGGGAATCAAAGTGTGTTGAATTGGTTTTAAACTAGTTGTTTAGACGCAGTGAGGCCTGACCGGGTTTTTAAATAACTTTGATTCCCTTAAATGGACACACCGGCTTACTGTTTACCTAATTTAATGGTTGTTGTAAAAAAAAAAATCATCAAAATGTCACGTAAATAACGAAAAATGTGAAAAAAACAAAACGCGGTCAAAGGTCAGCGTATACGCTTTTCCAGCCGTTGCAACTGTCAAGTTTACGTGACATTGTTTTAAGTAGACTAGTGATCTGTTTATTATTAATTATAACAATGGCGAGGCATAAAGATCCAGTCTTCATATCCATCAAGCACAAATTCACGTGTAATTAAAAAAAAACCGACATAAACACAGTCCGATCCACACCGTGCAGCTATTCGTCGTCGTCCCGCCGCGTGTGTAGCGCAGGTATCACGTAACGTGACAATAGCTAGGACTACAGACTAAAACACTCGTAAAAACAAAACGTTATCAATGGTCTGGCTCCCTACCCCTCCACAGGCTCCGAGTTCATGCCTCCGTGGTTTGTCTCTCTGGCCCGGCGAGACACTGCACCGGCTGTGCGGGACATGCCCCCAAGGTTTACCCGCTAGCTCCCCACGCTGATGCGCCGTAAAACACGCTTCCGTGCACGGACTCTCTGAATGCGAATCTTACGTTCGATTTTTCATCATTATTTACAACTTGCATCCATAAACTGAAAACTTAGTCTTTTTCGCCAAATACTCATGAATAATTGTTAAAAAAAAAAATACTTGAATTTGGTTCAGTAATTTACTTTTATACGGCTGTAAGTAAAACTAATTCTGAAGATCACGTGACTTTTCGGAACCACATTTTGGTTCCGAAAAGTCACGTGACCTTCGTTTTTTGAAAAATGCTCAAAACCGGCCAAATTTGATGGTTTCTTCTATGAACCAATCTTCTCCATTTCAGGAAGTCCTTAAGAATCGTGTTTTAGTCTTTTTTGTAGCCCAAATAGCCCAACGAAGCCGGTGTGTACCTTTAATATAGGACTCCTATATTAAATTTTGGAGTGAATTTCGGAACAGTATACATGACAAAATAAAGTATGACACGACGCGTGTTCCCTAAACAAATTTAAAAGATCTAGAAGTGTGGTATATAATAAATATTATTTTTGAAGTACAATTAATAATAATAATAACCATTCTTATATAGCGCATATCTACGTGAGGTCCCTATGCGCTGGAAGTATTCTCCTGCAAGGTATGTGGAGCTATGTTTTTGAAGTATGATACCTATTTCTTGACATAGCACCATGTAATGGTTTACAAGGTGCTGTGGCGCAATATGAGTGTAATGAGAATATTTCCCTCTCTTTACAGTTACACGGCCTCAAGTCAAACTGTGCAGTTTGGAGGTAGTATGAATGTGGGTGCGTTCCAGCGGTCTAAAACCCATTCGATTGAGGGAGAAACTCTCCAACACATCGAGGAAGCAATCGTCTACAACGGCTCCCTCTTTGCATACTCACAGGAACTAGTGACGTATCAGGTTCAGGAACTCGTGCCATACAGCTACTATGGTAGTTATCGTGAACGCGTGACGACAACGACGCACTCCAGGACAGACAATAAACTGTCCAAGATCACATGGAACTCTTCGCCGGATTCTAACATGACAATTGATTCAGATGACGTGGTGATTACGCGGGAAATTTCATCAGATACATCCCTTGATCGGTTTGCTTACTCCGGTCCAAGTGACGTTCCAAAGATGGACCTAAGCGTTGATGAAACTGGACTGTGGCTGCTGTACAGTAATGAACTGGAGATGCTTGTCGTCAGTAAAGTGGATGAAGAAACGATGGAGTTTGAGCGCACACTGGAGAGTTCTTACCCTAAGAATAGAGTAGGGAACTGCTTCATCATCTGCAGGAAGGTCTACTGTCTGAACAGTGCCACGAGGTACGACTCCAGGGTGGCTTTCTTCATGGACATGGAAAGTGGCTTCGAGGGATTCATCAACGTCCCCTTCATCATCAAGTACGGGAGCCTATCATCGATTGAGTATAACCCACGTGATCAATTGCTGTATGGCTGGGACAGCGGCCATGCAGTTGTGTACAGTCTTACTTTCGAGTGACGCGCCCACAAACAAGCATGCATACATGAATTTAGTAATGAGGTTTATCGATCTGCTTAGAGCATAATAATTGTAGAACACGCGTAAAGATTGAGGCAAGTTGAAGTTTCATATTGTAATCTGGTAAATTTTTATGAATTTATTTTGAGGACAATTCATTTACGCCCAAGTGTTGATTCGTGTTGAAAATGTAAACACTGTCGTTCATAAAAGTAAATTAACATCAAGAAAAACGAATCACGCAGCCCATACACTGCGTGTGGATTGTAAATTTACAAAACAAATGTACAGATTTTGCAATAATAATACGCTTTATGGCAAAAAGGGCTATTATGAATGGGAATAAAAGAGTTTATATATTTAGAGGGAAACTGACTTGAAACTCCCAATGAGTATTGTTTAATTGATTAAGTTTGGTTGTATTGTGGTAGTTAACTCATTGTATATAGCCAGCCATGTGTTGAACCTTTACATTTTCTACTGTGTAACGAAGTACAGTGTTATTATAATTATTATTGAACTATATGTATAGTACTGCATTATCTTTTGAGGAATAAATTCAGGTAGTTGAAATGAATGTTTGTGTACATCTAGTCGTCATCTGCATGGAATATTGAATGTTTACCAGCTTTGAACAGAGCCTGAATAAGCCTTTGAATAAGTGCCTCCTCCCTCCATTATTTAAAAAATAAGTAACATCATGAGTTGTCTAATTGTTGAATGCAATTAAAACATTTTCTGCAAAAGTAGATCTGTAAGAAGTTAACTAATATGCACGTGTTGATTAAGAGACTCTGGAGGTGAGCGCGGCAGTAGAGTCTGTCTTCCCCGATATTATGGTGTGTCCCCCCCCCCACACAACGGCAAATTGTATAGAAAATTTGTCTGAAAGCGCCCTCTTGTGAATTAACTTCCTTTAGTCCTTTTTAGTTTACCATTAAGGGCAGATACACAGGGCAGTAGCGTACCAGAGCGGGGAGGGGGTACAGTGGGTGGGGTTGGATCGGAGTTCCCCCTCCCCCATCAAGAATCTTGCCCCCCCCCCCTCTTTCCCCCAAATTAGTTCGAAAAATGCACAAACGAATGGATACATCATACCTCCCCTTTAATTATGTCTTTGGCCGTGCTATTAGCCCCACCCCCTCCCCCTCCCATGAAAATGTCTGGTTACGCCTACACCACTGCACGGGTGATAACATTCCCTATGACCCCGGCAATCGAAATAGGCAACGTTGACCTGTTGGATCTTCAAATGACACATCATCGATTTTGAATTTTTGAAGTCCTCATTTATCTCAACTTTATTTGAAAGTTAGTTAGACGGATCTATTTTCTTTGAAGATTGCCACTGACAAAAACTTGATAGTCAAATCGAAACCACACATTTTCTCCTTTTAATACTTACTGAATGACTACAACACTTTGAAGACGTAACATTTCTTAGTGTGGAATTTTTTAAGGCACGCAATCCATATAGTATAGAAAGTGTGGGATTGCAACACTTTGAACTTCCTTATAAAACGGATGTAATTCAAAGAGGCCTGGAACACAAAACGGACGCCCAGGTTCGTGTGTCTTTAGTTCACTTATCAAACTGTCGAGCATTCAGAGGGAAAGTTCCTACTAGTGCACTCGTCCTTTATTTGCAGCTCGTAAGATTTACATTCAAAGGTAAGTACGGGTTATATTAATAATGTAATTTTATAATGGATTTTCAGGAACAAAAGAGAGAGGGGACTCTAACTAAGTTCTTCGAAGGAGATAGGACATCAACCAAATTATAGTTATATTTGCGATGACAAAATTCAATAATTGTCAGTTGGAAGTTCAGAGAGATTTGCGGAGATACACCATGTAAATGCATGGCCGTCAATATGTTCGTCTTGAAATGTGGGGGACATCAGGGGTCGTGGAACTAACGGCGTGGGGTCCAGGGGCCTGCTGAAGGGCCCCTGCTGGGGTCCAGGAGCGAAGCCCTTGGCGGGTATGAAGCTGTTGGGTTTTAGCATGTCCGAATGGCCTAGAAAAGCTGCTAACAAAATATTTACCTAATATTGTTATAAAACTTATATTTGGTTCAAAGACAGAAAGAACGAGATACACTTATAAAAGCCCAACGTTGGCTATATGATATTAATCTTACTTTAACCAACAGGTGCGGTACAGGATTTTTTTAAGCGTATCTAGTCTGTGCCGTGACCCCGTGTTTCATTGGTTTATATACGTATACCTACATGACCAAGTTTGATCCTTGTCGGGCTGGACAATGATACATGATATGTTAACTGCATGCAGTAACCCCGATTACAGAGATCCTTTTATGACTGGAGGGGGTGGTGGTCCAAGTAACATGTTACCGTGTGCCACATCCCTTTTTTGTGTATTATAGTGTGGAACATTTCTACGAGACGAACCAGTAAGCGAAGCGCAAAGCCTTACGGTGTTGGGTCCGGGGCCCGCTTTAGGGCCTCGGGATTTTATATATTATATATATTTTTTCATTAGGTGCTCTCTGGTGCAATCTAGGACACTGCAGGGCCTTTTACACAATATTTTTACCCATTTGAACATTTGCTTAATTTGCCTTTTAACACAGTCGAAATGAGGAATATGTTGACCCCTTAACAAAATTGAGTTGTGCACACCGCGTTTACAAGTAACTCACTGGCTTTCCAGCAATACCATTATTTTTTCCGTAGCTTATTCCAGTCCGAAGTTATCGGGAAATGAAGAAAGTCTACAAGACATGGCCACTTCCATTTTTTACGACGTGTTTGTTTAGATACTCGTTTTAATTAACTTTGGAGAGAATCAATTGTATACAAACATGCTCAAGAAAACGTAATTTTTGTGGATTTATTCATCTTTTCACTTAAAGGTAAGACTACGACAAGAAAGATCAAGTTTTATTTAACCTAATACCACCGAAATCGCAGAAACGTTTTTTGTAGTGTTTTTCATGATTTTCGATTGTGACCAACTTTACACGCAATACGTTCGGTCTGACACATTCCTCATTTCGATAGATCGGGTCACATTTGTTTTGTAAATTATTTTAGGAAGGAAACCGGTCGGCTAGCCGTTTATATAGAAACAGCATTCTAGCTAGTATGTAATTGCAAGAAAGAGCAAACGCGGAGCTTTTACGGCGTGGGGTCCGGGGCCCGCTTTAGGGCCAGGGGAAATTTGTTAAACATTAGATGCTCTCTCGTGCAAACTTGGTCATTTCAAAGGCGTTTAACACATTATTTTTTTACCCAGGTTCATAGAAAATATGCTTTATTTGCCTTTTAGAAATATGATTGTTTGCTTAAAAAAATTATTGGTAGGCTAGTAACATAAGGGGACGCACATGCTTGCCATTTATGTAGAAACAGTCATGGTTAATCGCCCTCAACCATCACATTATAATATCATATAAGAGATACGCGTCGAGTTAAATAAAAAATGGGGTAACATGTGATATAGTGTCCAACTTCCTTCAAAATGTTTGGGGAGGAACGTGTCCCCCTTTCCCCCAGGATTGACGCCCATGTGTAAATGAACTCTCCCTACAAGCTGTTGTTGTTCCGAGAAGAAGAACTCGACGTTTCGCTCTCTGCTCTGAGCGTCTTTATTTCTCCCGAACACGATCCCTTGCGTCATATTGTCAAGTAGGCCTATACTTTAACTTTAAAGTCATGACCTGCATGCACCGCCCAAATATAGTGAACTTGGCGTCCCCTCAAAAAATTCCCACAATTTCTCATGTGGGGAATTTTTCAGGCATGCAATCCTCTGAGAACATAGAAAGTGTTTGCTGTCACACTTTGAACTTTCTTCCTGATTGGTACCATTAGTTTGTGAATCAAAGCCCGGTATTAAAACAATTCCGAACCGGACGATCGGGTACAATTAGATGAAAACAGAAAGTGCATTCATGGGTTGCATCAATATTTCTTCCTGTAGATCCAAGCAACTAACTGCAAAAACTGGGGTGTTAAATCGATTCTCTAAGTAACTATTTAACAACACGGTGTCGGTGTTGTCGCCAATTTAACACCTCAAGTCTTGCAGTGCGAGAGAGTATAGTTTTTGTAATGGGGTGGGGTTCTTAGTTTGGGACTAGAGACTGAAATTGTCATTCTGAATGAAAGCACGGATTGGTAATCATCGAAAAAAGAAAAAGACAAAAGTTGAATCTAGAAGTTCGCTGATTATACAATGCACACACCAGTATCAATCCTCAAGAGGAATGTTCTGTCTAAAAAAAAAAGTGATAAAACAATACAAAATAAACTAATAACAAAATAACAATAACAGCATTTGAAAACCTCAAAATTACTTACGTGCGCAAAATGTTTGACGTCAGAAAATAGATAAAAGTTTCCCGTGAAATTTTGATAATTTTTTTTTTTTAAATTGATTCTACTAACCAATGGTGTCCTACTTTATTGCAGTGGTATATACTTTAGGGCAGCCTTTTTTGCGTTGCAAGATGGCAGTGATGAATCTGATCTGGACTTGTGGTTGTCTGCTGATGACGTTGCGGGCAGTCAATCTTCTTCACTCTGCGGATGCTCAGGTAATCATTTTTAGGAATCCATTGGGTATACTTATTGTCACACAAATAAAAACAGTTTTGTTCTTCAACTGCATTCAATGCAAATCAGTTCAATTCAAGCGATCACTTATTTCCAATACGTTTCCTTGAAATCATTGCATAACAAATACATTAATAAATGACGTATACAAAAATGAAAACCAATGTCTTTATATTCATTCATATTTGTTTACTATTGTTTGAGTATAACGAGTGGTTCGTTATTATAAGAGCACCCACTCACAAAATTATAACCCCCCCCCCCCCGATACACTTGCCAAATTGCAGGGCCCTAAATGAAATGGCATACACAGGGTGTAGTCTAAATAGATGCATTTAATACATAAATAAATAACTGACTATTTCATTCTATTTAGACGACAATAGCAACAGCCTTATCTGACACGCCTGACTTTCAATTGACCCAGGATCGAGCCGAGGATGGACCATGCGAATGCTCGGTCAAAACACCCATCTCCGTGGTTTGCACGGACTACCAAATACATAATAACTCCCAGAAACTGCAAGAGATTCGATATCAGGTAAAGCTTGATTTTATTGGAATCACAGTGTTTCAGTAGCAAATGTATCGAAACACAATTTATAGTTTTTTAAATGAAATGGCCGTAGCCCTACGTGGTTGTGTTTTGTGCTCTAACTATCAAAGTCTAAATTGATTATGAGACTTGTGGCTGCGTCTCAGATTCAAGCGACTTCGGTTCTGGCTATGGCTGTTGGCAGCACTGGCAACAACGTTGAATAGGCATGTTCAGCAATCTAGCCAAAGCCACTGTCGAAGTCGTGTATTCGGACACGGCCTAACTCTAACTATAATATAATAGTAAAACTCGATTAGGCAACATGATGCCCCAACTTTTAAATCCAGTTGGACACGTAAAACAGGCATATACATGTATCTGAGCTTTCCAGAGTGTGTGTAAAGGGCATTACGTATTCAATTCACCCATGGATCATTCTGCCGCAACGTGGGCAGGTCAAATGTTCATCATAATAAACTTCGATTGCTGAAAACATATCTGCGGTCAACTATGGCTCAGCAACAATAGTCTTCTCTTCTGGTCATCAATGTCAACCGAAACATCAATATAGACATTGATAAAGTCTGCCCTATAAAAGCATCCACGCAGATTAGAGTTGCTTATCACATCATCGACATGAAGAAATAAATAGCTGGACATTATATAACCAAATTAAGAACTTGTGGAAAAAACAGCTAGCTAAACAAAAATTGGTTGCCTATAGTCCCCCCTCTCCCCTCCCTTAAAAAATAATAATATTGCAGGCCTGTTTAATATTGTTTGTAATATTTTGTTTAGATAAACAACTTGACGCTTGATGTTACTCAATTGTACGAGAAAGCAACCTGGCAATCAGAGCTCATCATTACCTTCCAGGACAACCTTGCCGAAGCTACTGAGAAATTTAACTTATTGGAGGGTGGGCAGCTGCTGGTTACCCGAGCCGAGATCGAGGGAGTACGCCAGAATGTTCGCGGAATGGCCTCTGCACTGTACACATTACAGCAATGGCAAGGGATCCAGTCAGATGACGACCAAGTGGCTAGAATACGGGACATTATGACAGACGTAAATATCGATATCTTTAAAGACACTGGAAACTATTGGTAATTGTCAAAGACTAGTCTTCTCACTTTGTGTATCTCAACATATGGATAAAATAACAAACCTGTAAAAACTTGAGCTCAATTGGTCGTCGAAGTTGCGAGATAACTATGAAAGAAAAAACACCCTTGTCACACAAGTTGTGTGCTTTCAGATGGTTGATTTCGAGACCTCAAAATCTAATTCTGAGGTCTCGAAATCAAATTCGTGGAAAATTACTTCTTTCTCGAAAACTATGTCACTTCAGAGGGAGCCGTTTCTCACAATGTTTTATACTGTCAACCTCTCCCCAATACTCGTTACCAAGTAAGGTTTTATGCTAATAATTATTTTGAGTAATTACCAATAGTGTCCACTGCCTGTAAACAAACTTTGTGAAGTTCTAAACATTTATGAAATCGGGTACAACAAGGCTCAGCAGACACAGTGACAAGACACAAAGTTCCGGAATGTGGGCCATTATTTGTTTACTTTCTAATGGGTCATGCTGACCCGCTGATGGGTCTCGTCCGCCGTACTCTATTAAAAGTCATGTGAGTCAAAACTGTCCAGGGGGAAATGAGATTCTGGGTCTAAATTACCCGCTGAACTGGTCTGGTCCTCTTTGTACTCAGCTTCAGGTTAATTCTTACCAGAGACTTATTTATTCTAACCATCGAATTTTATGAGTGAAGCTTTCAGACATTGTGTTTTTTATGTTTTTATAGGTTTTCCCGGTCAATTTCAGCAAAAGTTAATTCATTGTCTTTGACAAGCATTCAAATTCAGGCATGCACTCGCGGGGGCTGGACCCATTTCTGTGTCAGGTTAACCCAGGAACGAGTTAAAAATGGGATCTTAACTCGGATTCTTCGTCTGTTTGACTCATTCCCATGTCATTTTGACACACTTCCTGGTCATACTGACCCATAAATGTGTCAGACCCAAACAGGACCCGGTATCTGGGTCAATTAATCTGACCCAGGAGTTTCCCTAGATCATTTAAACTAGGGTTTCTTTATAGCTATATGTTGCATTTAACTTTGTTCGTCTCATTAAGGTTCGTTTCGGAAATTCTATTTCATTGACATCACATAAGATTACATTTTTACCTTTCTTCAGTTGAGTTTTCAATTACCCATATACAATTGATGAAACTGAATTATTAACCAGCGTCTTGCTGTTGGCTTTATGTAATTAAATGATCTTTGCAACCTATATTATGTTTGAATGATCTTATTTGACCAGTGAAGGATAAACTGTTGAAATTGAATTACTACTTTTGACTTATGAATGCTGATGCAACGGAGCATTAATTTGCAAACAAAGTTGAATGAGTTTGCAAACAAATTTGAATTAGTAAGGTGTTCAATTGAATGATTTGCTGTTGAAATTTGCTGGAAAAACCTATATTTTTATTTGTTTTATTTAATATTTGGTTTTGCTAAAGGTTTCAACCATCAGCACAGTTGTGGATGCTATGATGGAGCTAGAAAACAGCGATGACTTGGACGGCATGCAGCGTCGAATCACCGAGTTGTCTGGACAGCTGAGGACTTGCAACGCTGGGCAGCAGGCGGCAGGTGATGGTGCACGGCACCCCTCTCCTACCGTAGGAACAGCAACTGTGAGGTCAAGTACCAGGCTGGACTCGGTTGGGGATAAAGCACTACCGGAAAGATGGCCAGAGATTGCAAAACAAAGTAATTGTCTGCACATCATGTTATTTTTATAGAATTAAACAACTGATGACATTCGATGAGCGTTTCAAATTGAAGGAAAGCACTTTCATTGTTAAGCAGAATGAAAACATTTTTTTTCATTTAATAGTTATATTACAGCAAGTATCAACAACAACAAAAGAGGCAAGTTCACTCTGCAAACGAACTACTGAAATAAAAAGCTTGTCAAAGTGACGTGTGGTTCCTTACAAATAAAAAACCAAAAACAAATAAAGACATAAATAAACAACGTTTCATGAAACGTATCGGATTTTAACTTGTGTAAAAACAGAATAATGCTTAAATGTAGGATTGGCCGAAATAATTATTTAATTATGTAACGTCTGGAACGAAGACTAAATTTATCACTTAATCGATGTATGAAAACTGTGTACTATTCATTTTTCTCCCTCTCTATAGATAGCTGCGGAAGACTAGTCTCCATTTCAGAGCCTTACACTGTACGAGGAAGTATGAATCAATATGGAGCGTGGATGAGGGACCCAACATTGCATCCAGACTATGTGTTCTATCATAAGTAAGTATTAAAGTAACACACATAAAATGATTACATGACAAAGTACCGGATTGGTAATTAGAGGAAGCTCATTGATTATAAAGTGTATACCAGTACCAATCCTACAGACAACTATTCCCATCTGAAATACTAAAAAACTAAGAACCACTTTTTGATTTTCCGAACACTAAAAAAGTTACAACCGAATCCAATGAACTTACAGTTTTGTTGTTTTGGTGTTTATTTGAAAACAAGATAACGGGAATACAGATTGGTGCCTTATCTTGTCTCCACATTGTTGATCTGTTCGAAAAGGTATTTATGAATGGGAATCTAAGTGTTATGAATTGGTTTTAAACTAGTTGTTTAGACGCAGTGAGGCCTGGTTCTGTATCTATTTACCGCAACTTAGTCGCGTTGAAATTATCACGAATCAAGCCTGACCGTGTTTTTAAATAACTTTGATTCCCTTAATATAGGACTCCTATATTAAATTTTGGAGTGAATTTCGGAACAGTATACATGGCAAAATAAAGTATGACACGACGCGTGTTCCCCTAAACAAATTTAAAAGATCTAGAAGTGTGGTATATAATAAATATTATTTTTGAAGTACAATTAAAGTGTAATGAGAATATTTCCCTCTCTTTACAGTTACACGGCCTCAAGTCAAACTGTGCAGTTTGGAGGTAGTATGAATGTGGGTGCGTTCCAACGGTCTAAAACCCATTCGATTGAGGGAGAAACTCTCCAACACATCGAGGAGGCAATCGTCTACAACGGCTCCCTCTTTGCATACTCACAGGAACTAGTGACGTATCAGGTTCAGGAGCGCGTTCCATATGGTTATAGTTATCGTGATCGCGTGAGGACAACGACGCACTCTAGGACAGACAAGAAACTGTCCAAGATCACATGGAACTCTTCGCCGGATTCTAACATGACAATTGATTCAGATGACGTGGTCATTACGCGGGAAATTTCATCAGATACATCCCTTGATCGGTTTGCTTACTCCGGTCCAAGTGACGTTCCAAAGATGGACCTAAGCGTTGATGAAACTGGACTGTGGCTGCTGTACAGTAATGAACTGGAGATGCTTGTCGTCAGTAAAGTGGATGAAGAAACGCTGGAGTTTGAGCGTACACTGGAGAGTTCTTACCCTAAGAGTAGAGTAGGGAACTGCTTCATCATCTGCAGGAAGGTCTACTGTCTGAACAGTGCCACGAGGTACGACACCAGGGTGGCTTTCTTCATGGACATGGAAAGTGGCTTCGAGGGATTCATCAACGTCCCCTTCATCATCAAGTACGGGAGCCTATCATCGATTGAGTATAACCCACGTGATCAATTGCTGTATGGCTGGGACAACGGCCATGCAGTTGTGTACAGTCTTACTTTCGAGTGACGCGCCCACAAACAAGCATGCATACACGAATTTAGTAATGAGGTTTATCGATCTGCTTAGAGCATAATAATTGTAGAACACGCGTAAAGATTGAGGCAAGTTGAAGTTTCATATTGTAATCTGGTAAATTTTTATGAATTTGTTTTGAGGACAATTCATTTACGCCCAAGTGTTGATTCGTGTTGAAAATGTAAACACTGTCGTTCATAAAAGTACATTAACATCAAGAAAAACGAATCACGCAGGCCATATCCTGCGTGTGGATTGTAAATTTACAAAACAAATGTACAGATTTTGCAATAATAATACGCTTTTTAGCAAAAAGGGCTATTATGAATGGGAATAAAAGAGTTTATCATATTTAGAGGGAAACTGACTTGAAACTCCCAATGAGTATTGTTTAATTGGTTAAGTTTGGTTGTATTGTGGTAGTTAACTCATTGTATACAGCCAGCCATGTGTTGAACCTTTACATTTTCTACTGTGTAACGAAGTACAGTGTTATTATAATTATTATTGAACTATATGTATAGTACTGCATTATCTTTTGAGGAATAAATTCAGGTAGTTGAAATGAATGTTTGTGTACATCTAGTCGTCATCTGCATGGAATTTTGAATGTTTACCCGCTTTGAATAGATATAAGTGCCTCCTCCCTCCATTATTTAAAAAATAAGTAACATCATGAGTTGTCTAATTGTTGAATGCAATTAAAACATTTTCTGCAAAAGTAGATCTGTAAGAAGTTAACTAATATGCACGTGTTGATTAAGAGACTCTGGAGGTGAGCGTGGAAGTAGAGTCTGTCTTCCCCGATATTATGGTGTCCCCCCCCCCACAACGGCAAATTGTATAAAAAAAATTGTCTGAAAGCGCCCTCTTGTGAATTAACTTCCTTTAGTCCTTTTTAGTTTACCATTAAGGGCAGATACACAGGGCAGTAGCGTACCAGAGCGGGGAGGGGGTACAGTGGGTGGGGTTGGATCGGAGTTCCCCCTCCCCCATCAAGAATCTTGCCCCCCCCCCTCCTTCCCCCAAATTAGTTCGAAAAATGCACAAACGAATGGTTCGATACATCATACCTCCCCTTTAATTATGTCTTTGGCCGTGCTATTAGCCCCACCCCCCTCCCCCTCCCATGAAAATGTCTGGTTACGCCTACACCACTGCACGGTTGATAACATTCCCTATGACCCCGGCAATCGAAATAGGCAACGTTGACCTGTTGGATCTTCAAATGACACATCATCGATTTTGAATTTTTGAAGTCCTCATTTATCTCAACTTTATTTGAAAGTTAGTTAGACGGATCTATTTTCTTTGAAGATTGCCACTGACAAAAACTTGATAGTCAAATCGAAACCACACATTTTCTCCTTTTAATACTTACTGAATGACTACAACACTTTGAAGACGTAACATTTCTTAGTGTGGAATTTTTTAAGGCACGCAATCCATATAGTATAGAAAGTGTGGGATTGCAACACTTTGAACTTCCTTATAAAACGGATGTAATTCAAAGAGGCCTGGAACACAAAACGGACGCCCAGGTTCGTGTGTCTTTAGTTCACTTATCAAACTGTCGAGCATTCAGAGGGAAAGTTCCTACTAGTGCACTTGTCCTTTTTTTGCAGCTCGTAAGATTTACATTCAAAGGTAAGTACGGGTTATATTAATAATGTATTTTTATAATGGATTTTCAGGAACAAAGGGAGAGGGGACTCTAACTAAGTTCTTCGAAGGAGATAGGACATCAACCAAATTATAGTTATATTTGCGATGACAAAATTCAATAATTGTCAGTTGGAAGTTCAGAGAGGTTTGCGGAGATACACCATGTAAATGCATGGCCGTCAATATGTTCGTCTTGAAATGTGGGGGGACATCAGGGGTCGTGGAACTAACGGCGTGGGGTCCAGGGGCCTGCTGAAGGGCCCCTGCTGGGGTCCAGGAGCGAAGCCCTTGGCGGGTATGAAGCTGTTGGGTTTTAGCATGTCCGAATGGCCTAGAAAAGCTGCTAACAAAATATTTACCTAATATTGTTATAAAAGTTATATTTTGTTCAAAGACAGAAAGAACGAGATACACTTATAAAAGCCCAACGTAGGCTATATGATATTAATCTTACTTTAACCAACAGGTGCGGTACAGGATTTTAAAGTGTATCTAGTCAGTGCCGTGACCCCGTGTTTCATTGGTTTATATACGTATACCTACATGACCAAGTTTGATCCTTGTCGGGTTGGACAATAATACATAATATGTTAACTGCATGCAGTAACCCCGATTAAAGAGATCCTTTTATGACTGGAGATGGTGGTGATGGTCCTACCGTGTGCCACATCCCTTTTTTGTGTATTATAGTGTGGGACATTTCTACGACACGAACCAGCAAGCGAAGCGCAAAGCCTTACGGTGTTGGGTCCGGGGCCCGCTTTAGGGCCTCGGGATTTTATATATTATATATATTTTTTCATTAGGTGCTCTCTGGTGCAATCTAGGACACTGCAGGGCCTTTTACACAATATTTTTACCCATTTGAACATTTGCTTAATTTGCCTTTTAACACAGTCGAAATGAGGAATATGTTGACCCCTTAACAAAGTTGTGCACACCGCGTTAACAAGTAACTCACTCGCTTTCCAGCAATACCATTATTTTTTCCGTAGCTTATTCCAGTCCGAAGTTATCGGGAAATGAAGAAAGTCTACAAGACATGGCCACTTCCATTTTTTTACGACGTGTTTGTTCAGATACTCGTTTTAATTAACTTTGGAGAGAATCAATTGTGTACAAACATGCTCAAGAAAACGTAATTTTTGTGGATTTATTCATCTTTTCACTTAAAGGTAAGACTACGACAAGAAAGATCAAGTTTTATTTAACCTAATACCACCGAAATCCGCAGAAACGTTTTTTGTAGTGTTTTTTCATAATTTTCGATTGTGACCAACTTTACACGCAAGTTACACGCAATACGTTCGGTCTGACACATTCCTCATTTCGATAGATCGGGTCACATTTGTTTTGTAAATTATTTTAGGAAGGAAACCGGTCGGCTAGCCGTTTATATAGAAACAGCATTCTAGCTAGTATGTAATTGCAAGAAAGAGCAAACGCGGAGCTTTTACGGCGTGGGGTCCGGGGCCCGCTTTAGGGCCAGGAAAAATTTGTTAAACATTAGATGCTCTCTCGTGCAAACTTGGTCATTTCAAAGGCGTTTAACACATTATTTTTTTACCCGGGTTCATAGAAAATATGCTTTATTTGCCTTTTAGAAATATGATTGTTTCGCTTAAAAAAATTATTGGTAGGCTAGTAACATAAGGGGACGCACATGCTTGCCATTTATGTAGAAACAGTCATTGTTAATCGCCCTCAACCATCACATTATAATATCATATAAGAGATACGCGTCGAGTTAAATAAAAAATGGGGTAACATGTGATATAGTGTCCAACTTCCTTCAAAATGTTTGGGGAGGAACGTGTCCCCCTTTCCCCCAGGATTGACGCCCATGTGTAAATGAACTCTCCCTACAAGCTGTTGTTGTTCCGAGAAGAAGAACTCGACGTTTCGCTCTCTGCTCTGAGCGTCTTCATTTCTCCCGAACACGATCCCTTGCGTCATATTGTCAAGTAGGCCTATACTTTAACTTTAAAGTCATGACCTGCATGCACCGCCCATATATAGTGAACTTGGCATCCCCTCAAAAAATTCCCACAATTTATCATGTGGGGAATTTTTCAGGTATGCAATCCTCTGAGAACATAGAAAGTGTTTGCTGTCACACTTTGAACTTTCTTCCTGATTGGTACCATTAGCTTGTGAAACAAAGCCCGGTATTAAAACAATTCCGAACCGGACGCTCGGGTACAATTAGATGAAAACAGAAAGTGCATTCATGGGTTGCATCAATATTTCTTCCTGTAGATCCAAGCAACTAACTGCAAAAACTGGGGTGTTAAATCGATTCTCTAAGTAACTATTTAACAACACGGTGTCGGTGTTGTCGCCAATTTAACACCTCAAGTCTTGCAGTGCGAGAGAGTATAGTTTTTGTAATGGGGTGGGGTTCTTAGTTTGGGACTAGAGACTGAAATTGTCATTCTGAATGAAAGCACGGATTGGTAATCATCAAAAAAAGAAAAAGACAAAAGTTGAATCTAGAAGTTCGCTGATTATACAATGCACACACCAGTATCAATCCTCAAGAGGAATGTTCTGTCTGAAAAAAAGTGATAAAACAATACAAAATAAACTAATAACAAAATAACAATAACAGCATTTGAAAACCTCAAAATTACTTACGTGCGCAAAATGTTTGACGTCAGAAAATAGATAAAAGTTTCCCGTGAAATTTTGATAATTTTTTTTTTTTTAGATTGATTCTACTAACCAATGGTGTCCTACTTTATTGCAGTGGTATATACTTTAGGGCAGCCTTTTTGCGTTGCAAGATGGCAGTGATGAATCTGATCTGGACTTGTGGTTGTCTGCTGATGACGTTGCGGGCAGTCAATCTTCTTCACTCTGCGGATGCTCAGGTAATCATTTTTAGGAATCCATTGGGTACACTTATTGTCACACAAATAAAAACAGTTTTGTTCTTCAACTGCATTCAATGCAAATCAGTTCAATTCAAGCGATCACTTATTTCCAATACGTTTCCTTGAAATCATTGCATAACAAATACATTAATAAATGACGTATACAAAAATGAAAACCAATGTCTTTATATTCATTCATATTTGTTTACTATTGTTCGAGTATAACGAGTGGTTCGTTATTATAAGAGCACCCACTCACAAAATTATAACCCCCCCACCGATACACTTGCCAAATTGCAGGGCCCTAAATGAAATGGCATACACTGGGTGTAGTCTAAATAGGTGCATTTAATACATAAATAAATAACTGACTATTTCATTCTATTTAGACGACAATAGCCACAGCCTTATCTGACACGCCTGACTTTCAATTGACCCAGGATCGAGCCGAGGATGGACCATGCGAATGCTCGGTCAAAAACACCCATCCCCGTGGTCTGCACGGACTACCAAATACATAATAACTCCCAGAAACTGCAAGAGATTCGATATCAGGTAAAGCTTGATTTTAGTGGAATCACAGTGTTTCAATAGCAACTGTATCGAAACACAATTTATAGTTTTTTAAATGAAATGGCCGTAGCCCTACGTGGTTGTGTTTTGTGCTCTAACTATCAAAGTCTAAATTGATTATGAGACTTGTGGCTGCGTCTCAGATTCAAGCGACTTCGGCTCTGGCTATGGCTGTTGGCAGCACTGGCAACAACGTTGAATAGGCATGTTCAGCAATCTAGCCAAAGCCACTGTCGAAGTCGTGTATTCGGACACGGCCTAACTCTAACTATAATATAATAGTAAAACTCCATCAGGCAACATGATGCCCCAACTTTTAAATCCAGTTGGACACGTAAAACAGGCATATACATGTATCTGAGCTTTCCAGAGTGTGTGTAAAGGGCATTACGTATTCAATCCACCCATGGATCATTCTGCTGCAACGTGGGACAGGTCAAATGTTCATCATAATAAACTTCGATTGCTGAAAACATATCTGCGGTCAACTATGGCTCAGCAACAATAGTCTTCTCTTCTGGTCATCAATGTCAACCGAAACATCAATATAGACATTGATAAAGTCTGCCCTATAAAAGCATCCACGCAGATTAGAGTTGCTTATCACATCATCGACATGAAGAAATAAATAGCTGGACATTATATAACCAAATTAAGAACTTGTGGAAAAAACAGCTAGCTAAACAAAAATTGGTTGTCTATAGTCCCCCCCCTCTCCCCTCCCTTAAAAAATAATAATATTGCAGGCCTGTTTAATATTGTTTGTAATATTTTGTTTAGATAAACAACTTGACGCTTGATGTTACTCAATTGTACGAGAAGGCAACCTGGCAATCAGAGCTCATCATTACCTTCCAGGACAACCTTGCCGAAGCTACTGAGAAATTTAACTTATTGGAGGGTGGGCAGCTGCTGGTTACCCGAGCCGAGATCGAGGGAGTACGCCAGAATGTTCGCGGAATGGCCTCTGCTCTGTACACATTACAGCAATGGCAAGGGATCCAGTCAGATGACGACCAAGTGACTAGAATTCGGGACATTATGACAGACGTAAATATCGAATATCTATAAACAAACTTTGTGAAGTTCTAAACATTTCGGAAACCGGGTACACCAAGGCTCAGCAGACACAGTGACGATACAAAGTTCCGGAATGTGGGCCATGATTTGTTTACTTTCCAATGGGTCATGCTGACCCGCTGATGGGTCACGTCCTCCGTACTCAATTAAAAGTCATGTGAGTCAAAACTGTCCCGGGGGAAATGAGATTCTGTCTAAATTACCCGCTAAATGGGTCTGGTCCTCTTCGTACTCAGCTTCAGCTTAATTCTTACCAGAGACTTATTTGTTCTAACTATCGAATAACACGAATGAACTAACACGGTCGCCATTTTGTGGAGTCAAATGTTTGCCTCCATAAAATGGCCGACCGTGTTAGTTCGCAAAGTTAAAGGAAAACCACGCAATTTCGAGACATATTTTTGTGGATCATTGTATTCTACTTAAAACATCTTTCTAACCATATGCATTTTATAACAAACGGTTACAAACGCTTTTTATAGACCAACTCGGCCGATTCAAGGCAACGTGTACCTTTCAGGTTCGTTTCGGAAATTCCATTTCATTGACATCACACAAGAATACATTTTCACCTTTCTTCAGTTGAGTTTTCAACCCATTTACAATTGATGAAACTGAGTTACTAACCAGCGTCTTGCTGTTGGCTTTATGAAATTCAATGATCTTTGCAACCTTATGAATTTGAATGATCTTATTTTACCAGTGAATGATAAACTGTTGAAATTGAATTAATACTTTTGACTTATGAATGCTGATGCAACGGAGCATTCATTTGCAAACAACTTTGAATGAGTAAGGTGTTAAATTGAATGATTTGTTGTTGAAATTTGCTGCAAAAACCTATATTTTTATTTGTTTTATTTAATTTTTGGTTTTGCTAAAGGTTTCAACCATCAGCACAGTTGTGGATGCTATGATGGAGCTAGAAAACAGCGATGACTTGGACGGCATGCAGCGTCGAATCACTGAGTTGTCTGGACAGCTGAGGACTTGCAACGCTGGGCAGCAGGCGGCAGGTGATGGTGCACGGCACCCCTCTCCTACCGTAGGAACAGCAACTGTGAGGTCAAGTACCAGGCTGGACTCGGTTGGGGATAAAGCACTACCGGAAAGATGGCCAGAGATTGCAAAACAAAGTAATTGTCTGCACATCATGTTATTTTTATAGAATTAAACAAATGATGACATTCGATGAGCGTTTCCAGTTGAAGGAAAGCACTTATACATTGTTCGGCAGAATGAAAACAAATTTAGTTTATTTAATAATTGTATTACAGCAAGTATCAAAAACAACAAACGAGGCAAGTTCACTCTGCAAACGGATTACTGAAATAAAAAGCTTGACAAAGTGACGTGTGGTTCCTTGCAAATAATAATAATAATAATAATAATTAAAAACTTGTAAAGCGCCGTCTATCTAAGACTAAACTTATTAGAAACAAATAAAAAACAAAAACAAATAAAGACATAAATAAACAACGTTTCGTGAAATGTATCGGATTTTAACTTGTGGAAAAACAAAATAATGTTCAAATGTAGGATTAGCCGGAATAATTATTTAATTTTATTCAAAAGTTATCCCTGTTAAAGGAACATTACAGAATTGGTAAGAAAAAAATTGTAAAATATACTTTTTATCACAGATTTACATAAAACTTACACGGTCTAATGATGATGATAGTAGAAAACACCACTTTAAATATTTCTGTCTGAAATGCCATATTTGATGATAAATTAATAAACTAATTTTCCGATTGGAGTATATCGCGCAGTGAGCGTTTTATTCTCTTGTTGAATCTATATGATATCATGCAAATGTGTAATCGGTTTTTTTACTATTTTCTCGTGACCCAGATGGCCGATCGATCTCAAACTTCTACAGGTTTTATCAGTTTATGTATATGGTGGATTTTATAAAGTGCTTACACTGCCAGCAACTGTTTCGTATAGCAAAAACCAATTCTGTAATGTCCCTTTAAGGCATTAGCGAATTAATTAGATTAAGACGTCTGGAACGAAGACTAAATTTTGTCACTCCATCGATGTATGAAAACTGTGTACCATTCATTTTTCTCCCTCTCTATAGATAGCTGCGGAAGACTAGTCTCCATTTCAGAGCCTTACACTGTACGAGGAAGTATGAATCAATATGGAGCGTGGATGAGGGACCCAACATTGAATCCAGACTATGTGTTTTATCATAAGTAAGTATTGAAGTAACACACATAAAATGCTTACATGACAAAGTACCGGATTGGTAATTTTTTATATGGTGGCGCCCTATGAGTTGGCTGCATCTCTGTTTTTCGTTCCACAAATCTTATTCAAAATCTTCGAAATCATCTTGATATGAACTGACTTGACTGGATTTGACTTTTGTGATGCCATTGTGAGTACATTTGTGCCTAATAATAAGTTGATTACTTGAGAACCTGATCCCGAGGAAATGTGCAAAATAAGCTTGTGGATTTTCTTAACTTATACAAGGCAGAGCTGTGTTTTCTTGCCTATATGGTTAACGTTGGTCGTAGCTGGGTGTGTAATCACTATGGAGCCTTATACCTATTCAAGGAGTGAGCTCATTACATAAGACAGCGTATTGAGCACCAGGCAACCACTAATCCCCCATTCACACCAACAGAATGGGTTGAACTGAAGCGGCTCAAAATTGCTAAGGATACCGTGGTGGGAAAACACGCAATAGATTCACATCCTGCAGTAAAAAACGTAACACTAGATTGCAAATCGGGCATTGGAATGCTCGATCTATGACTACAAAAACAACCCAGATATGTGATCTTATAATTGATAGCAAACTTGATGTTTTGATCATAACTGAGTCTTGGCTCAAAGGGGATCCCCGTGATGACATTGTTTTGGCTGATATTGTGACAACACTACCAAATTACAAAATCTGCCATTACCCTCGACAAGGCCGTGGTGGTGGCATATGTGCAGTATACCGGGACTACCTTCGCATAACTCAAAACAAAAGAAGTATACATGAATCTTTTGAATTGATGGATCTGACAGTGCATGTATCTCCTGCTGATATTTTCAGATTGTTTGCCATTTACCGTCCTCCGCCGTCACCTAAGAACAAACTTACACCTCAAATGTTTCTTTGTGATTTCTCAAAGTTACTTGAATCACTGCCAGATATAGGAGATCATCTAATCATGGTAGGAGACTTTAACATTCATGTAGACAATGAAACTAACAAGGAGGCCAAATCCTTCAATGATTTGTTAGACATGGCCAACTTAAAGCAGCACGTAGATGGCTCAACTCACAAGGCCGGTCACACACTTGATCTGCTCATCGCACCCAAGTTGAGCCACATTGTTTGTGTACTCTTCTATAGTAACTGGATTACCATCTGACCACCATGCAGTCCTTTTTATCCTTGACTTTACTCGTCCGGGATTGTCGAAGAGACGCATCTGCTGCCGTAAGTTACGCGCAATCGACTTTGACAAATTTCGTTCGGATATTGTCAACTCTGTTCTCACTCAGTCGTCGACCATGAGCGCTTCTGATTTAGCTGAACAGTACAACCATGTTCTACGTGAGCTCGTCAATAAGTACGCACCTGAAAGAGCCATTGACGTAACGATCAGACCGCTTGCGCCTTGGTATACAGAGGAGGTTCGAGAGGCAAAACGAGCAAAACGACGTCTTGAGCGTCTCATGGTCAAATCTGGACTTGAAATCCACAGACAGCTATACCGAGATCAATGTGCCGTCTATAATAACACAATTCTCTCGTCAAAATCTCAATATATTCAGTCTGAAATTGCCCAATCTGATAATAAGCAGCTTTTCAGGCTTGTCAACAAGCTCACCTCCACATCATCATCACCGACTTTACCTGAACACCAATCAGATGAGCATTTGGCTAATGAATTTGCTCAGTTCTTCCAGGAAAAAACACAGAACATTGCAAGATCGTTTGATTGTGTCGTTCAACCGGATGACAGAGACATGCCTGTTCCAGAAGCTATAACTAGTAGCTTTACACACTTCCAACCTACCTCAGAGGATGCTGTCAGAAAAGTCGTCACAGATAGCCCATCAAAATCATGTTCATTGGACCCCGTTCCTACCTGGATAGTCAAACTTTGCTTGGATGAACTTCTTCCATATATCACTCAGATAATCAACCAATCGTTAATGTCAGGCGTTTTTCCAACGGCATACAAAACATCCCACGTTGTTCCACTGCTCAAGAAACCCAACCTCGACCCAAATGACTTCAAAAACTATCGACCAATTGCTAATCTGAAGTTCATTGCAAAGGTTCTTGAAAAAATCGCATCTGCTCAACTTCACACATATCTTCTGGATAATCACCTTTTCTCTGAGGCTCAATCAGCATATCGGAAGTTCCATTCTACTGAGACTGCCTTGACTAAAGTCACGAATGACATCCTTCTAGCAATTGACAAGGGTCTAGAAGCTGTTCTCATTTTACTGGACTTTTTTTCGGCTTTCGACACTATTGACCACAACACCCTTACACAGCGCTTCAAGAGTTGCTATGGCATTGACGGCACTGCACTAGATTGGCTAGTGTCATATCTGGAGAATCGTGAGCAACGGATTGTTGTCAATGGCGTTCTCTCCCAGGCCCACCCTCTTCCTTGTGGTGTACCTCAGGGGTCGGTTATGGGACCTCTTGAATTCATACTCTATACCGGTCCTCTGAGTAAGGTCATCAGTGCTCATCGCGATATTCAACACGTTATGTATGCTGACGACACACAACTATATGTCATTCTAAACCCAAAGGAGCATCACGAAGCTATCAATTCCTTGCAAAACTGTATCAGTGATCTGCAATATTGGGCTGTGACCAACAAGCTCAAGTTCAACTCTACAAAGACAGAGCTCATACACATCACTTCACAGTTTCGTAAATCAGACAACCTACCGGTAATGAGCATTGGTGGTGATGCTGTCACCGTCTCCGAGTCAGCTCGTGACCTCGGGGTCATTCTTGACAGCCACCTACAGTTGGATAAACACATACACAATGTTTGCCGTGCAGCATCTTTTGGTATTTATAAGATCGGGAAACTCCGCAACTACCTTGACGTAAAATCAACAGAGCGCCTCGTCCATGCTCTCACCACATCCCATCTTGACTATTGCAATAGTTTATTGTATGCCTTGCCAGCTAATCACATCTTCCCACTTACAAAACACTGCGGCACGCATGGTCATGAGAGTAAAGCGTTATGAACATATTACACCGGTTCTTCGTTCTCTACACTGGCTACCTGTTCTCAAGCGGATTCAGTTCAAAATTCTTCTCCTTGTTTTCAAAGCAATATATGGCCTCGCTCCCACATACATCAATAGTCTCATCTCACAAAAGTTGCCTTCTTCATCCATGAGCCTTCGATCAACATCCAACATTCATCTTCAACTTTCCAATGGACCACGCACGAATACCCGCTATGGTGATAGAGCATTCTCAGTAGCTGCACCAACTTGCTGGAACAAGCTCCCTCTTCACATCCGTGACTCATCCTCAATCAGCTCATTCAAGACTCAGTTAAAAACACATCTTTTCAGACAATGCTAAAGCGCTTTGAAACGCCTGTGGAAAGCGCTATACAAATGTTATTTTATTATTGTTATTATAATTAGAGGAAGCTCATTGATTATAAAGTGCATACCAGTACCAATCCTACAGACAACTATTTCCATCTGAAATACTAAAGACTTAGAATCACTTTTCGATTTTCCGAACACTAAAAATGTGACAACCGAATTCAAAGACTTTACAGTTTTGTTGTTTTAGTGTTTACTTGAAAACAAGATAACGAGAATACACATTGGTGCCTTATCTTGTCTCAACATTGTTGATCTGTTCGGAAAGGTATTTATGAATGGGAATCACAGTATGTTGAATTGGTTTTAAACCAGTCATGGTTCCAAGACCTTCGCATGGATCAATTCCAACAACAGAATCTGTCACTTTCCTTTGTCTGCAACAAAATGGTTCGATATGTAGTCGTCATCTTTTGCGCGCCCTCTGTCGTTGTATCACATTACGTTACGTTACGTTACGTTACGTTACGTTACGTTACGTTACGTTGTGTTGCGTTACGTTACGTTATGTTACGTTACGTTACGTTACGTTACGTTACGTTACGAGATAGTGATGTCTTGGACCAAGACTACCTGTTGACCCGTCAAAACATCGTTGGGATTGGCTGGATTTTGCCAAACTGACCATACCGTAAAAAATGGTCACCTCCTATACTAAATTTTGGAGTGAGTTTTGGAACAGTATACACAACAAAATAAAGAATGACACGTGACGAAGAAATGGCAAGGATCTATAAGTGTGGTAATAATGATTATTTTGAAGTACAATTAAAGTGTAATGAGAATATTTCCCTCTCTTTACAGTTACACGGCCTCAAGACAAACTGTGCAGTTCGGAGGTAGTATGAATGTGGGTGCGTTCCAACGGTCTAAAACCCATTCGATTGAGGGAGAAACTCTCCAACACATCGAGGAGGCAATCGTCTACAACGGCTCCCTCTTTGCATACTCACAGGAACTAGTGACGTATCAGGTTCAGGAACGCGTGCCATACAGCTACCATGGTAGTTATCGTGAACGCGTGAGGACAACGACGCACTCCAGGACAGACAAGAAACTGTCCAAGATCACGTAGAACTCTTCGCCGGATTCTAACATGACAATTGATTCAGATGACGTGGTCATTACGCGGGAAATTTCATCAGATACATCCCTTGATCGGTTTGCTTACTCCAGTCCAAGTGACGTTCCAAAGATGGACCTAAGCGTTGATGAAACTGGACTGTGGCTGCTGTACAGTAATGAACTGGAGATGCTTGTCGTCAGTAAAGTGGATGAAGAAACGCTGGAGTTTGAGCGTACACTGGAGAGTTCTTACCCTAAGAGTAGAGTAGGGAACTGCTTCATCATCTGTAGGAAGGTCTACTGTCTGAACAGTGCCACGAGGTACGACACCAGGGTGGCTTTCTTCATGGACATGGAAAGTGGCTTCGAGGGATTCATCAACGTCCCCTTCATCATCAAGTACGGGAGCCTATCATCGATTGAGTATAACCCACGTGATCAATTGCTGTATGGCTGGGACAACGGCCATGCAGTTGTGTACAGTCTTTCTTTCGAGTGACGCGCCCACAGACAAGCATGCATACACGCATTTAGTTAAAATGAGGTCTATCGATCTGCTTAGAGCATAATATTCCAGAACACGCGTAAAAATTGAAGTAAGCTCAAGCTTCATATTATAATTTCGTTAATTTTTATGAGATTATTTCTAGGACAACTCAGATACGCCCAAGTGTTGATTCGTGCAGAAATTGTAAGCACTGTCGTTCAAAGAAGTACATTTTGTACATTGACATCAAGAAAAACAACTCGACATACAAGTTTAAAACACAAACAGACAAACAATTCACGAGTAAAAATACAAAAAATGCACAATATAAAAACAATCATTTTTACAATCAAAGTAAAAGGCGATAAATACTGTCACCCAATGTCACGAACAAAACAAAATCCAATATGGCCAGGATGCTTTTGTTACCCCGGTACACAAAGTTGGGGACAAAAGTTGCACCAATAATTATTGTCCTAGGCCTATTTCTATACTTCTGACTGTATGCAACTCTTTGGAAAGGGCAGTATATAATTATTTGTAATCGCACCTCGATGATCACAAAATAATTCACCCTTGCCAATTAGGTTTCAGACCCAACCACTCAACAAAAACTACTCTACATGAAGTAATCCATGTTGTCTTTAAGCTGTAGAGAATGGGAAAATCACTGGTGCTGTATTTCTCGTTGTAAGTGAGGCCTTGATACAATAGATCACACTATTTTACTAAAAAAGCTATACATTCAACGAATTTATCGGCCCCAGTTATGAACTGGTTGAAATATGATAACTTGTCTGATCGTCAACAGTCAGTTCGCATAAAAAAGTCATTCTCTGAGGCCTACTTGTACAGAACTGGCGTTCCAAAGGGATCCACTCTTGGACCCCTCTTATTTCAAATTTAAACCAGTGATCTTCCAAAATGCATTCCCACATGTACGCAGTCTGAACAGAGTTATAACGGCGAACATCAACGATTAGGCTGTCCAAAACAGACTGACAATCAACGCTACTGGATCGAAATAAAATGTAACCTCCTGCAAGTGTTTGGGTGTTATTGGTCTCCTTATGTTGACTAAAGCAAGGTTTCCACTAAATTGGCCAAATTGAGCACAGTTCATCACAACATTCCTAAAATCTTTGTCATGCCTTGATTACTTTTGTACGGTTTTCGCGAGGCCGATATCAAACTTCTAAAAAGAGCCCCTAGAACCATTCTCGGCTGCCCGTATCAAACTGCCTCTGCTGATATGTTTAAAGAACTAAATTTTGCAGACATGGTTTATTTTAAAAAGCAACTTCTGCTGTATAAATGCTTGCATCATTTGTGCCCTAGCTAAATATATGCCATACCTATTCTCCTGTACCCAGCACAGCTGTCCCACAGGAGACAACATACTGATTTAACTCTCATAGTCTCCATGGCATAAAATGAAAGCTTCCATTCTAGCCTTGCAATTTCTGGTGCCAGAAAGTAGAATGAATGTGTTTCAGAAAAAGTGAATCAATTGCTGTTTTTAAATCGCAATTAATTAAAGTTTTAATGTCTTAGCTTTTGTAAAATATTATTTCGATCGTTCATTTTACTGTTCTCAATTAACTTTATTGTCAAAAATACAAATGGCATTTAGTCCTTTAATATAACTCAGGTAAAAAAAAAACCAAGGGAAACTGACGGGGTCAGTTGGTAGAGCCCCGCACGTTAATCCGGAGGTTGTTGGTTCCCACTCTAGTCAATTTTTCTTTGTTCAACCCCAAATTTTATACAACTTATATTTAGGTGTTTGGCCATTAGCCGAAAAACTTTTGTTACTGTGCTGTTTGTTGTTGTTGTTGTTTTTCGACCTCTTCTTCTTCCCCTGTTGTACAGACTTTAAACTTGCCATATACTTTAACCTTATCACGAAAACGGCACTTGATAAATAACGTAATGATTACGTGATCTAGTGTCGGAGTACAAGGTTTTTAAGTTTAAAAAAATTACCATTTGCTTTTTTGCTGTATCTCTGTTCATTAATGGGCATCTGATAGGTAAAGACTGGGGCAATAGTTGAAAAGTTAACGCAAAAATCGTATGATCTTTGCATATGAAATATTTTGAAGTATTGTACAAATCTTACACGAAGTGTGACCAGGTGTGACCTTTACTTCAAGTAAAAACATTTACTTCAAGTATTTCAAATATTTTAAACAAAGACATGTTTACCAATTGTTTCTTTACTTTTCGCCACCTTGAAATTTGGACATGTCTTCACTGAACACCTTGGGTTTTTTTCAACAAAAACTTAAGTCTAGTTTTCTTGTTTAAAGATAACACGTTTTAGATTTTAAAATTACCTTTAATATGCCTAAATTCTGTATCTTATAATAATTATTCAGTAAGTTGATATCAAGTATGATTACGTACGCAATGACATAAAAACCAACAACAACACGCACTCTCAATTAAATCATCTGACAACATCGTGAACTTTACACGCAAAGTGGATTTCATTTATTGTGTTATATAAATATCATAGAAGCACTGTGAGAGAACAGATTAGAATAGATGTTGGTGCAAATACAAATGTTTAAAATGGATTATTGTGAAAAGGGAAGGTGGAAGTATCGTGATAAAAATACAATTATCAGTCAAAATGGAACAATGGTTGATTACAAATAGCCAATAATAAGGTGCACCACCGAGAGTTTGCCCTGGAAAGGTACTGCTACCTGTAACGAAACAAGAATAAAACAAAGATCCCGGATGCATTACATTGGCTAGATATTTAATTGGTAGTTTTAAACAGCTTATAAGTATTACTTGGCTATGGACATTGTATGTTTTTTTCTATACTTAAATTAAACCAACAACGAACGCAGTGAAACTTATCGTCCAGGTTGCTTTTTCCTTTTTAACTATGTGAGTCATTTAATTAAACCTTGAGCTCAGCGGCCCCCAAAAAATCATATTTTTAGTTGGTCAAAAGGGATGCACAATTTGTTTCTATGGTATTTATTGCCAACTAAGCCTCCTTTCAGCATCCTTGTTTTCCCTCTTTATAGATCTCTCTGCTCGTCTTTCCAAAACTTCCTCACCAACACCACACCAAGATGACCAAGGACTGAATCTTATGGCTCCAATACCTTTTCACACACCTCACCTAAGTTGTGGAATGCCCTATCATCTTCACTTAGAACAGCTGCTACCCTGAGCAATTTCAAAAAACCCGTTACATAAATCCTGGATCCGCACCTGGTTTCCCGGCCAATTTCTGAAATTCAATCAATTTCAAGAACACGCACTTTAAATTTACGCATTTCCCCTAATCCACTCAAACTAGGGTTTCTTTTTAGCTATCAATGCATTCTATTTCGTTTTCGTGCACTCAAGATTTCGTTTCAGGCTCTCTATTTCATTAATAGACACTCAAAACTACACTTTGACCCTGCTTTGACAATTTTTAAGCTGAATTTCTACTACTAACTATTGACAATATTGATGAAATCAAAATAAGACTCGTCGAAGCGCAAATTAATTTGTTGCTAGTTGGCGTTTTCTTTTTCGTTTATGGGCAATGAACTGAGCCCCCTGTAGCTGGTTGGTTTTAGCATGTCTGAATGGCCTAGAATAAATATTTACATGACAACTCTGGTTCAGAGAGAGAAATAATGAGTAACACTAATAAAAGCCCAAAGTACATGATATATTAATCTTACTTTAATCACACAACTTAAAATCTTTGACAATCTCCCTCCCTCCCTCGCACGTCAACCCTGCCCCCCCCCCCTCCCCTGGGTGAGCAGGCGGACATCATTCATGGATGTATTCATCTCTTCTTTGTTTCGATTCTAACGATGAATCTTATAACTGTTTGGAAATTATTATTTGGACATTGACAAACTTTCTGCATTATGTTTGCATCGTGTACAGCACGCCGAGGGATTGTAGCTTTTTGGGGGGGGGGGGGTCAACACAACGTAACGGTGGGTGGATGGGAGCCCTTAAGGGGGCGCCACGCTGGGGTCCAGGGGGAGAAGCCCCCGGAAGCTCTGAGTTTTTTGCGTTTTGGGGGTGAAAAATCACGCCTAAAAACAGAGAAGTAGACGCACTTTTTAAGCACTTTTGACTCAACGTAACGGTGGGTGGCGTGACGGCCCCTGGACGAAGCCCCAGTGGGGGCCCAGGGGTCCAAGCCTCTTTAAGCTCTGAGTTTTGGCATTTTGGGGAGTGAAACATCAAGCCTCCGTATGCCTTATAACAGAGAGAACAGGCGCACTTTTTAAGCACTTTTGATTCATATCGATCTTTTAATTTTACTGGAAACATTTCTACAACATCAACTGGCTCAAATGAAATTTTACTCCCACAAATCAACTAGACCGCGATGCAATACAGACGTAACCTTGAATAAGTGGGCGGCAATAAACCCACGTCCTACCAATAATCCTTTATTTTGCGTAAGTGGTGTCACACAATAGGCCTAATCGAAAGTAGGCCTATGTCAATATGATGATAAAAATACATTTTATAGATAGAGCTACCACTTGGAGTCAAATTTGTTGCGAAATCCAAAAATCCCCAATTTGGCCTTATTTGACCCTTTTGACCTAAATATGACCTTAAAATTCAAAATTTAGGGTGGCATCCACCCTAATCGTCTTCCTGATCCCATGAACAATAGATCTAGCATGGATTATAGCCATTAACAAACTATGCCGTGGAATTTTTTTTCTAGAGGACTTTTTAAAAGTTGGCTGGTCTACTATGATATGTTCTGGTTTTTATTTCAAATGTTGCCTAAAACATGGTAAATTGGTAAAAAATCCGACATTTTATTCCAGGTAAAAATAAGTTTTTGTTTTCGTTTTTTCGTTTTTTTTCCACCGTTCCCCCCTTTTTTTCAAGGCCGAATAAAAAGTTTAAGGTCGCGGCGTAAAACTAGGGTCGGTCGGGAAACCGTAAACAGAACCCCTTTTTTGCCCCATGTTTGGTGCACACGCGCGAAAGTAACAGGTAAAACACGCCCCTTTATGCTTATTGGCCTCATCATCTGTCCTGGGGGGGGGGGGAAATGCGCATGCGGGAAAACATCTACATCCAAACTGGCTGTACTGCTGGGGGTCTGAGTTTGGCTATTGACAAATGGGGATGAAGGTATAGGGGCTGGAACAAAACACTACTTAATTTAGCTAGCCGGGCAGGTCCCTACATTATTGTCATTGATTAACATATTTTGTCGATTTCGGAGGTGATAAGTCACAAGGGAACAATAAGTGCCTCCCATTAACGGCTATCACTAATATGTATGGATGTTATTTTTCATAAGGTTGAAATGAACATAATCGTTTCGCTCATACTGGTTATTGCTGAGGTAATATTCTTTGACAGTATCATCATGATGAGAGAAAATTTAATGCAACGGAGCATTCATTTTCAAATGAAACTTAATGAACCAGGTGTTAAAACGACTGGATTTTTGTCAAAATTAGCGGGGAAACCTATGAGCCAATCTTTCGGTGACATACGACAGCACTTGTTGGAGCTGGAATACTAGAAGTAACGTATAAGGTTAAACTTAGGGTTGGGCTAAAATTAGGGTTAGGGTTTGGTAGAAGAGAAGGTCACGTACTTCTCTTGTTAGCGATGCCACTCTACTCAATCCATCATGTCCATGGTTGTAAGTTATTGCCTATAGGTTTGTTGATGCTTAAAACTAACAACATATAACTGAACAAAGGACAACAAATTTTGACTAGCCCAGAATCCAAATTGAACACAGTTATTGCAAACCCTACCAGCCATGATTGATAATTCAACAAAATAGTAAATTGTACTCGAAAAACTAGAATTACACTGTCGCTCAGCAGCTGGTTTAAATTTGTATCATTTTTATCTGACTTGCCCTTATCAGTGTTTTGGTAAACACCCTTTGACTGGAAATTAGTTTTGCCCTTACCCATTTTATGAGTTAATTCATAATCATCAGCTACCACTGCAGCTTTCTTTAATTTGATGATCTTGTGTTCTTCCAAATGGGTTTTGATACTCAGAGGGACACTGTTTTTGAATTCTTCCATGAGGACAACTTCTTTTAACCCCTCAAAATTTTTCTCAAATTTGAGAGACTGATACCATCGATCAAAAACAATTTCCTTTTGTCTAGCGAATTCAACAAAGGTCTGGCCATTCGATCTAGTCAGTTTTCGAAATTTCTGTCTATAAGCCTCAGGAACCAACTCATACGCATTTAAAATGGATGCCTTAACCGTAGAATATTTACTATTTATTGATATTAGACTTTCTGAGCCTTACCCACAAAAGTGCTCTGCAGGAGCAAAGGTCAATATTTCTCAGGCCAACTAAGACTTTTAGCAATCTTCTCAAATGACAGAAAATACGCATCAATATCATGTTCGTTGAATTTTGGCGCCAACCTCACTTTTCGCCAGATCAAAGTCAATTGGAGTTTTCTCCTTGCCTTTCTTTGAACCCATTTCTAGTTCAAGCTTACGCAGTTCAAATTCTCGTTCCTTTTCTTTTTCCTGAAGTTCAAGCTTTCGTAGTTCTCTATCTTTTTCCTTTTCTTCGAACTCAAGTCTGACCCTTTCCTTTTCTAGCTTAATTTTTTCAAGCTCAATTTCTCGATCAAAAGTTTGCGGAGACTGAAAGAACTCTAAGTTCAGTCTTCCCGCTAGAACGTTCACTAGTTTTGCCTTTTTGGCACTTCTAGAAATTTCTACATAAACGTTTTTGGCAACTTCGTGCAACTCGTCTTTTGTTAACTGTTGCAACTTATCGATTGACAAGTCTTCAGAATCAACGAAAGCTTGTGCATCAAACTCACTAGCCATTTTTATACAACGCTACAGACTAGCAACAATAACAAAAAAGTGCAACCTTGTTTGACAATTGTACACAGAAATGTAGCACGGCTTATTTTTGTTCGATTTCCCGGACAGGCCCCCAATTTGTTACGATCCAAAAAACTCCAAACTATCCGTGAATATAAATCACTCAAAAAGCCTGAATTTCCTCAGATGCAACATAGAAATCAAACAAGGTGACACTGATGTACAGAACACAGAATCAAAGTGATTTAATGATAAAATTATCAACCACTTCAGTTACCGATTTGGTTTAACAAACATACACTGATTGCGTTAAACAAGTGTACATTAAAATGGATCTTATACAAAATAAGTATCTTACGGGCTAATACGTCAACCTGGATGAGATACAGGCGAGGATCACAGCAACAGAAGATACAGAAAGGATCACATACACTGGCTCTAAAAACGATTAACTCCAGGGCCGGTAAATCAGTTTTTTGCCGATGTGACTTTGAGCTATCACGGGGTAAACTCACTCCGATAAAATGTCCACAAGAAGACAAAACAACAACGGGCACACAATCTGACACCCGCCACAAAATATGGGGAAAAGACCCCCAAATACCGAACTGTAGATTAAGTTCGAAAATGTCCTTTCCGGAATCTAATTAAGCTCTTTAACTGCACTCGGTCAAAAGCGAACTCTATCACAAGCTCATCCAACGAGTTGAATCACAATCACAGAAGTCGTAGCTTCCACCAGTCTTGAGTATTTGTGTCCTGTCCAAAATTTTTCCCCAGCCTGTATATAAAGGATTTGTGTTTGTTTTCTGGAAAGTACTAACCTAGATCATTCTAGATCCTTCATAACGGATTAGCGCCGCTCACTAGGGTCAACGGAAATCAAGCATCTGAAAGCACACAACTTCGTGTGACAAGGGTGTTTTTTCTTCCATTATTATCTCGCAACTTCGACGACTAATTGAGTTCAAATTTTCACAGGTTTGTTTTTTTGTGCATATGTTGAAATACACCAAGTGAGAAGACTGGTCTTTGACAATTATTAAAGGTGTCAGTGTCTTTAAAGACTAGAATCGATTTGTGTGTTTTTTATTCTAAACCCAATTTGAATTACTAGGCAGAGGCAGATTAGTTACATTGTGCATCAATGTTGTATTTTCCTGTACTATATCCCGTGGTATAAACGGTTTTTAATTTTAATATGCATTTTATTGAAGGTTAATGCGATTCTGACCAATCAGAGTGTTCCGTCCACTTTTGGACTAATTCGCCATGGGGTGTCTACAAACCGATGTAAAAGATTCCCAAGTATGTGATCGTAGGCTAATGACGGAGTTTAATCTACAAGAGGGCGCTATTTCGGGCAATAATGTACTGGCTATTGAGTAGACTAAAAGCCACGATCGCAGACTTGGAACCAAGTCTAGACACGACACTGTCCTGACTTTTAAGTTTTGTAATATCGATCGTACCTTGTGGCGCAACTAATTATTAAACACAACTTGTGCAATCGGTCGGCCACATTCTTGACATATGTAGTTTTAAAAAGCATTTTTGTTAAGTTTATGTATAATGTGTCCTCTTCATAGCTTTTTGTTTCTTTCTCATAATAATAATAATAACTAGTTCTTATATAGCGCATTTCACAATAACGTATCAATGTGCTTTACATTAGTGCCCTGGTCATTGGGCCAATAGCATTCCTGTAATCTTTCTCAGCTCCCTGGGGAGTATACAGCCCTGGGCTGCCGTTGCGCTCCGAAGGCTTTTTCAAACACAATATCAACCTCTACCCTCGCAGGTACCCATTATACCCCTGGGTGGAGAGGAGCAAGTATAGTAAAGCATCTTGCTCAAGGACACAAGTGTCACGACCGGGACTCGAACCCACACCCCGATGACTCAACTTGCCACCAGAACTTGAATCCGATGCTCTAAACCACTCGGCCATGACACCCTATCAATCCATCCTTCAATCATACAATAAAGCAAATCTTAAAAGACAATAATGAACGTTTGACACTTTGTGGTGGTTACTTGTGTCGTAAATCAAATTACTAAAAAAATAAGTATTAATTACTCGACCTGATATAAGAATATTGACAAGATTGCCATTGTGATAGTAGCTATTCAGTGTACATTTACTCTATATTAATATTGAAACTGGTTTTTCGCAGTCCTTAAAAGAAAGCTTGCTTCGGATCTTGAAGAGTTAAGAGAAGCAGCGATTGATTATTGCAGAACAAGAGATATAATAGTGAAGCTACTCAACAACTTGGCTATAGAAACTCCAGAGCAAGGGTACCCGGAAAAGGCGAGCCAAGGTAACAATATTTGTTGTTATCGGAATCATGCAAATATACATTACTACGAAGCAGGGCTTATTCGTTTGCACGGTTTAATAACCCGTTCGAACGGATTAACATTCCGTTGCACGGTTTAATTATCCATTCGAACGAATTAGTTTGCACGGTTTAGCCAAGGCACGAAATTGCGCTGCATGCATACGTACCGTCCACTAGCAATGCTGATTCAAGATGGCAGAGGGCAGCGACGCAAGTAGTTGTGAAGAAATAAATAAAACAAAGTGTGTAAGTTAACGGTCGTACAGTTATGCATAGATAAATTACTCTTTTTTTTGTAAAACAAATTGAACAAGAGTTATGCTTGCAAGTTCATGGACCCACTTTTTTTTCCTCCAAAACTACTAGTGTCGCGGCCCTCTGCTATCTTTAAGCAAAGTGTTGCTGTGGGCTAATCGCAGGACCTACGCATGCATGCAGTGCCATTTCATGCCTAGTTGCCTAAACCGTGCGAACGGATTCCTATAATTCGTTCGAACGGATTACTAAACCGTGCAAAAGAATTGGGCTCCGTAGTATCTTTATGAATCAGGGTGTTTGTATTATCTTCAATGAAAATGTTTGTCTTTGATTGTTAATTCTTCATTGATTAATCAATTTTAGGTTGCTGCTGGAGTCACTGCTACTGCAAGCATCTTGGCATCCGTTCTTACTTTCGGTGCATCTTTGTATGTAGGAGCATTTGCATTTGGTGCTGTAAATGCCTCAGTCGCACTTACATTTTTTGTAGGTTTCATCATTGCTGCATCAACTATCTGGCTCATACAACAAGAAGCGAAAGAAAAAACGGAACAAGACACCAAGAAAACCAAGAGGTTTCGGTTGGCACTGGACGCCGTTAACTCAACAACAAAGGAGTTAGGGGGTTCTGGTTTCAGCAGGCAAGAATCTGCTTTGGGCTTGGTAGACGCAATATCTGGTATCCAAAGTGAAGTCAACCCTGATCTTGATGTTTTATTTAATGTTATCTCACTCCCGCCTGATTTTGACGATGTCATTTCACCTGCCATTGCTATTAATAAAACCGACATGAAGGATGTTGTAAAAGCGATTCACAATGCGGCTGCAGCAATTCAGAGTGTGAACGAAATAGAAATTGATTCGTTCATAACTCAGGTAAAAAATGATTTTGAAATTAATGATTAGTTTGACATTTTATAAAATGCCAATGTAACAATACCATTTCAAAAGATTTTGATGATTATGAAACTGATTTTTTTTTTTTTCTAGGAAAAGTAATTATAAAATAGGTAGTGATAAAAAACAACAAGGACCGGGTGGGAGGAGGGTTTGTGTAAAATTACGACAAATCTATTTACTTCTAGTTAAAGATCATAATGTTTGACTTTTAATTGTATAGACTATTTTTTTTTTCGTATTATGGCGAGATATGAAGAGCCAGCTGCTGTCTTCATAATCCATCCAGCAAAATTTCATGTGTAAACATACGACATGCACACACATGATTCCAGTCGGATCCACACCAACCTGTATTGCTGGTTATACACGACAGTCCGTATAGCGTGTAGCGCACGGCACTACGTATTTTTTGGTAATAGCTAGTATAATGGCTAGGGGTACAGACTAAAACCTCAGAACAAAAGTACTCAGTGGTCTGGAATTCTACCCCATCCCGCTCTGGTACATTTTTCTTTGTTCAAACCCAAACTATAACCCAGTCGATTTCCCTTGTGGTGTATTACTTTACTTGGTTTTGTTTTAACAACATTTTTTATCGTATTTTTACTTAATGGTCATACAATTTTTGTCCCATCTTGCCTCAATTTGACCTATAATAATATTATTCTACTTTGATATTTCATCAGTGATCAATTGCATGCGTCCCATCATGCCAAATAAGGGGGGGGGACGGGACTCTAAATTAAATTTTATAAAGTAAGGTGTCAAAACCCTTGAAATTTCATTAAAAGCTGAAACTAAAAGTAACCTTTAGTATAAGTTTTAAAGCTCGCGGGACAGTTTTAAGGTAAAATTCATTTGCTGTTATCCAAAAACAGGTTATCCGTTCTTACTTGCCCCAGTGTACACTACTTAATACTTTTCAATATAATTAGCACAAAATAGGTGCCCAAACGCAAATTCTTTATTCAGGGACACGCCGGTGTACCGTTTACTAAGTGATGCAAAATTATAAACATTTTTATTTTTATGTTTTGGGTTGTTTTTTTAATCATCAATTTAATGTAATTTAATGTAAGGAGCCCCCAAAGGGACAGGTGAACAAAAAATGAAAAGGTAAAAAGATAGTAATAATGTTTGTTCCCTTTTGGTACGAAATGATTTCGAGCCCTCGAAATAGTTTATTACGAGCACTCAAAAAAATATCGGAATATTATTCGAAATTATTTTTGTGCGCTCTGTGGCTTTTTTTTTTTCGAGTGCACGAAATGATTGAAATTTGTTTAGCACATGAAATATTTTTGAAACATATTTCGATATTTGTTCAAGCATATGAACAAATTTTGCATAATGTTTCGCATTTTTTAAATGCTCGCAATAAGATATTGCGAGCGCAGAAAACAATATCGTTCCCTCGAAATATTATTTCGTTCCCTCAAAATATATCCCTCGAAAAAAATATAGAGGGCAGGAAATATTACGAGGGATATTTCGAGGCAACGATATAACATTCGAAATATCATTTCACTCAAAATGTTTTGAGTGATATTTTGTGGGAACGAAGTAATATTTCGAGGAAACGAAACGGTGTTGAATTTGGTGTAGTACTGTAGGGAACCCAAATGCGCCCTCAGTGTTCAAGTGTCTGATCCAACTTTGTAATTAGTATAATATTTACGATAAGTAGTGAAGTTTAGGTCCGTGACCTTTGGATTCAAGCTCTTTTTCCTTTTTAGCTTTGAGCAAGAGAGAGCACAATGATTCTCAATTGGTATTTTTCTCTATTTTCGTAGGTGGCCATGCTCCAATTTATACCAATAGGGAGGTATAGTGTCATAGAGCTCCCTGTGAGTATTGTTATGTATTTAAATCATCTTTTTATTAGAAGATATTGTAATTTTTAGGGCTAGTTGAATCGGAGATTGTAAACTTGTATATTTTGTAGCTAGCCTTGTGTTGACCTTTTGCTCTTCACAGTGTCTGATCAAACTTTGCAATTAGCATAATTACGATAAGAAGTTAAGTTTAGGTCTGTGACCTTTGGACTCACTGTTTTTTCCATTTTAGCTTTGAGTAATAGAGAGCACATTGATTCTCAATTGGTATTTTTCTCTATTTTTGATAGGGAGCATGGCTCTGGCCATGCTCCAAATACCAGTAATTAGGGAGGGATAGTGTCATAGAGCTCCCTGTGAATATTGTTATGTATTTAAATCATCTTTGTATTAGAGAAATATTGTAATTTTTAGGGTTAGTTGACTGGGATTTTGTAAACTTGTATGTTTTGTAGCTATAGCCTTGTGTTTACCTTTTTTTCTTCACACTGTGCTGTGCTATTGTATCATGTGCCATGGAAGATTTGTATCAGTTGAGGTGCAGCACTGGCTCACTCTATATTTTAGACGTCATCGTATGGATTTGCTTTCGTTGTGTTTTGGTGAATGCTCGTCCTTTTTAATTAGAGGGCCGGCGTCCTTCCCGTGCCTCTACAGTAATTAACTTCTATACGGCTGTAATTAAAACTCTTGCTCTATGGTAAAAATTACTCCAAAGATCACGTGACCTTAGTTTTTTTTAAATGCTCAGAAACGGCAACATTTCGTGATTTCTTTTAGGAACCGTTCTACTCTACTCTTGGAAGACCTTTAAAGTCATGTTTTTGGTATATTTTGTAGCACAAATAGCCCAACGAAGCCGATGTGTTATAAAGGTAGGCCCTACGCAGTTTTGAAGGGACACGTTGCCTTCGGATTGGGCGTTTTGGGCTATAAAAAGCGTTTGTTGTGACATGGTTGGAAAGATGTTGTAAAAGTAAAATATAATGATCCACACAATACTTCGAAATCGTGTGGTTTTCCTTTTACTTAGTGAACTAACATGGTCCGCCATTTTTGTAAAACCAATTTCGACTCCACAAATTGGCGGACTGTGATGATTATGGCTTTTTAAAATAAGAAAACCCCATATTCAAAACAGTTTATTTGGTGGCCCTCGTACATTGTGCATTGGCAAACCAGGCGCCTGGTCTTTTTTACTCCCGAATAAATGGGATTATCAAAATAATAAGATAACCCCAGATTCAAAACAGTTTCTTTAAATTATATTATTATTGAATTATTTGATCAAGTTCCGCCTTTTTGAACAAATCATATCACTTGAGCTTGTCGTTTAACGAAACACGTTGAGATGATGATTTATTTTGTCATGGTACATGTATCTGTCACAAACTTTAAAGTTTACTTAATTTTTGTATTTGTTTCATTGTAAGTATGGTTCTTATGATTGTATTTACTCGTACAAAAAATTCTGACTGTTCAAGGGCGCCCACTTTTTACAATGAGGCGCAATCCACACCCAGTTTCGGATACCTAATAATATTGAATATTAAAGGAACATTACAGAATTGGTAAGAAACAAACTAATATACTTACAGAGTCTAATGATGATGATAGTAGAAAACATCCCTTGAAATATTCTTGTCTGAAATGCCATATTTGATGAGAAATGAATAAACTAATTTTCCGATTGGAGTTTATCGCTCAGTGAGCGTTTTATTCATTTGTTGAATCTATACGATTTCATGCAAATGTGTAACTGGTTTTCACCATTTTCTCGTGACCCAGATGGCCGATCGATCTCAAACTTCTACAGGTTTGTCAGTTTATGTGTATGGTGGATTACATAAAGAGCTTACACTGCAAGCAACTGTTTTGTTAGCAAAAACCAATTCTGTAATGTTCCTTTAATTATTCCGATGTTAATTTCATTATTTGGTCAAGACGGTAAATTGCCATGTTTTATATTGCAGTAGTTTGCATAATGGTATTAGAGGATTGCGAATTAAGAGCTTGTAACTTAATTGTTAGGGCTTTTGGGGTTCGGGGCTTGAGTGTGGTGTGACGAATCGACTCCAAGGGGACCCAACGTCATCCACCGTGCGCTGCATTGCCACTACCGGGGCACCCGCCACATATGAGCAACCCGTAATATTAGACTGAACAACCCATCTACACAACCGGGTTCGAGATCATTAATTTATAAGAAACTTTCAGTGTAATAAAATAACTTGATGTTATGTTTATTAAAATTATCTGTGTTGTATTTTAAGTAATGTTATATTATTATTTTGTTTGATGTTATCTCATTGCGTCATTGCTTCTTCTGTTAGTGCATTCATTCTAAATAACTCCTAAGTAAGTTATTTTTTTTAAGATCACGTCTAGTAAAGAATATTCATATGGTCGTTATGTAATGTTGTGTAAAAATTAGAGGGCATATATTACTTCATGGCTGACTGGGCAAGACATGTAAAAAAGGTTTCATTAAGAACTCAACTTACTAAACTGATAAACGATGAATGACAAAAGATAATATTTTGACAAATAGTCTGTAACGATGCTGGGGAGATTATATCAAAGACTCTGTAAGAAACTGCTATTCTGGACTTAAATCCGTGTGTGTTGTATCATCAGGACTCTTGACACGTTTCAAGCTTTACTTGTTACGTAAACCATATTTCTTTCTTTCTGAAATATAGCTTGTAGAAAAGAATTAGTTTTAATAAATGCATGAATACAAACGTGTGCAAAAAAAGAGGAAAAAGCTGTCTTTTGTCTAAAAATAAAAGAAGTCTGCGAAAGCGAGCAAGGGTGTGGGTTGTTGTGGGGTAAGCAGTAACTCTAGTTTTATTTGGCAAAGAGACTATTGTGATTAGCAATTATATAACTCCTTATCCTTTGCCTTATATACCAGTTCTATCATTCTTGCCTTCTGAGGATTGTTCAAGCATTCTTGAACTGACGTGTTTAAGAGTCTACACGCCTTTGTTCAGGCTCTCGCACGCATACTGTAAGCTCATTTCCTCAATATGATTATAAGAGTAGATGTACCTTTTCCGCCCGCCCCTCCCATTTTAGAATAATTTCTGGATTATTTTCGCTTTTTTTGTCGTTCTAATTTTGCGATTCTCCTTTTTATAGAATTTTCAGGCTCTAACTGCTACTTATGTGGTATGTCAGGACATTGGTCCAGAAACTGCCCCATATCGAGATCAAGATACACCACCCTATCATGATCAACGTGCAGTTCCCATCCGGAAGAAACGCCCCCTGGCAAGCCCCTCTGCCTCATTGACCCCTCATGCCCTCAATCGTCGCCACCACCACATAAATGTCCGAATACTCTGGATGTCCAACCATATCATAAACAGGACAGCTGTGATAATTTTGGCCACGGCAATACTGATAAATTCAGCGATATAATTAGGATACCTTGATTGCAACGACCAATATAAATCATTGACAAGCAATAATAACAATGTATAAGGAAGATTACAATCACATAGCGAATTCTGGCGCGTTATTGGTGCCCAGGGCATGATTTTAGCAATAATAAACGAAGGTTTATACCGAATTTGGTTTACTCATCAGTATCCACCATCAGTGTTTGTCCACAGTAATGTATCTGATTACGGCAGTCCGCCTTTGTTACTGAATCGATTATAGAATTACTTTCATCCAACAGAATAAATGAAGTTGATTCACTTTCATACGTAACCAGTCCCCGTTCGGTGGTTTGCCAGAGTTCCAACAAGAAGCGTACTTTGATTTTATATTTAAGTCAGTTGAACAAATAATATTTGCAGTAGGACCATTTCAAAATTGATGATTGGAAAATTTGTGTACAGTTTTTTTATTCGAATGCTCTCATAATTTCCTTTGATTTAAAATCCGAGTATCACCATGTTGATATTGCACCACAGTATCGTAAGTATTTCGGATTTTGTTGGTGTATTGATGGTTTGCAAAGGCACTTTGTGCTGCAACATGAACACAATCCACATCCGTCTCAGGTGCAACATTTTACTTTGGGGAGACCTCAGTCAATCAAGCAAGCTTTGTGTGTGGAGATAATTCAAGCACCAGCAATTATCATCTATATTACTTATATATATATATGACAACATCCACAAGCTATATAGCTAGATAGACTCTCGGCAAGTACAGTTTGCCCGTCAAGGCTGCCTTGATTAGCCGGAACATAGCAGGTTATACTACGCGCTTCCCTTTAGCCTACAGATGCATGTATCTACCTGTACCAGAACCCAGTGGGTCCCGTACGTACACACTTTTTTTGCCCCGGGTGACCCCTAATCTATACTGGGTTTTTATTAAGACAATACCAATGAATGGCCATTGTCCCTGCATCTGTATCTTTTTGCTCTAAATCAATCTCCATATCCTACAGCTTGTGTAGAACATTGCAACCCAACAATACTAGAAAACTTTTAAGATTACCTGTTTCACCCTAAGGATATTCTTTGACCACCAAAACAAATATGCATCAACAGCCTGGTTATGTTCCACCAGTGGGGCTGCGTACCCCTCAATTGGTACCTCACTATTCCCTGCCTCAAACACACGCAGGTAAGTACCTAGAGGTTTATAGTTTCCCCGCAAGATGATCCATATAGAAGAGGCAATATTCAGAGATGTCTCTGCCCCGGTATCGAGGATACATTCCATCGGCACTCCAGCCAGCAGCAATATGAGATTTGGGGCTCTCTTTTACTTAGTACATCTTCATAAGACATCTCTGTTACCTTTTCAACTGGCGAGGCCTTTCCAGATTGTCTCTCTGTCACTCGGCCTACAGTGGCAGCGAAGCCTGGTTTCCAGACCCGGTGTTTTGTGATCCCTTAGCCTGCCCTTGCCCTTCATTTGCTTTTTCGTGAGCCGTTCCACTTGGTTTTACTACTGCTTGCATAAGCGTAGTATTTAATCTGTTCCTGTACTAAAGAGTTTCTTGCTGCGCTTGAATACATTTGAGAATCTCTTGTTGCTGTTGCAACACTTTTTGCAGCTGTGTGTCCCCCTTGGTACTTGTTAACTACTTGGTTATTGCTAACATTAGCATCAGCCACGTGCTCGTCACCATCCAAAACATGTTCTTCACCTAGGTGATCTTGCACTACGTCGAGAACCCAGTTCTCTGAACAACTCCTGAGCCGAATCCATCAGTTCGGTAAAATCTCGTTCCGGCTTGGCCAACTCCTAGCGCCTCAGCTCAAGCCTTACACTCTGATTTTTAGCGCCGGCCACAAACTGCCCAATCAAAACCCTTTAAACCCTTCAATGCATTTTTCTCTGCAACCTCTAAAATTTTATCATGCATTCGCATGAGCGATCGCCTAAAATCCATAAGAGATTCGTCGTCCTTGTCGTCTTTCAAAAAGGGACTTCTGGAGGGACTGTACAGACTCCTCTGCCCCAAACTGGCACCGTATGAGTTTTTAAGCACTGTGAAATCACCCGTCACATTCTCATTGTGGCATTAAGATCTCATCGCGAGCAACACCCGCACTGGTGGTGAACAACCACTTTCGCCTTATCTGCCTCAGGGATGTGACATTTGTTGCAGATAAACCTCTGCATCTTCAAGCCATTCAATAATGGTCGGGTCTCCCGGTTTAATACTAGGCCTTCCATAGTATTTACTCAACTCCAAGGGCCTCGGTAAGCCTCGGCACCAAGCTCGGCACAAGATCAGCCTCTGGTATGGCCATTGTGAGTCAAGAAATTATGATTTTGTACAATCAAAATCAATCATAAACACATACACCTAGGTAAATAACTACTTAATAAAAGCTTCAACAGGACCGATTGGTTTTCAATATGAATCAAACTAACACCTACACAATCATTAAAAGTTGACTGGTTATTAACTAACCCTGTATAATAGAAATCCTATCAACAATGTGCTAATTGAATAGCATAATTCCACCTCACTGCTGATCAACCAGTCATCGTATTACACATTTACAGATTGAGTTCGTACCTCCAAAGGGTCCAATAGCACTACCAGGCTCCTCCACTTGCATAGTCTTTAATCAAGGCACACCGCGGCACCCCCAGTCCGGATATCACGCACGAAAAAAGACCAGCGCGAGCGGCGAAGCGTGATATCTATAGGCTAGGGTGCCGCGGTGCGCCTTGACTAAAGGCTACCACTTGCACTGCTCCCGAACAGTGAATACCAGCCATTCAGGTCTAAAACTCCCTAGCCCATACTCTATTATGTTGCTGTCCTTCACTTGGATCTTCACTCCCTCGCCAGAACTCGGCCAATGCAATCAATGTACCCGACGACAACCAGCAAAACAGCAGAATTTAGCAACCCCATCCGGACGTGTTACCAAAATGTGTAGTGTTTTCAATGTTAAGTGTGAAGACATAAGAAGGCTTGACACCTTATTTTGGGTTGCTCAGCAGGCTCAACATGTACTATGTTATTTATTTCACCATTCAACTGTCCAAAGAAAACCTATTACAAAAATAGATCAATAAATCTTAAACATGTCCATGTCTCCTAGATCGCTTCCTCTACCCAAAGAGTTGGATTTATTCTCCAATTGTTCACCAAACTTGTAATCAGGTGGCAAAACAGAAAAAGACACAACAAAATAATAGACCCAGCTAATATTGCTTTATCCTAATTAATTACCAACCTCACCCTTGAAAAGGTGAAGATTGAAACTAACATAGTGAATATTTGTATAATTATTTGCAATTAAACAACATACTAACTACGATAATGAGATTGTGACAAAAATCTTTTTCAAATAAAATAATCCCAAAAGTTATACCTTTTCACACCCTTGCAGTTTGTATCAGTGCAACTACCGTCAGTATTATGGAGATCAATAAGAGCGCCCTCTTTTGGTTAACAAAATTATCAACCAAACTGTGTATACAATTATGCAATGAAATGCCCATGTGTGTAGAAAAAAAATCGATTCGTCACAACACGAGATCGATTCGGAATTAGTAGCACTAATATTGCTTGTGATCCTCTCGGGTTGAATTTCATAAATGATCTGATATTTTTTATATTTGTCAAGTAATCAATATTGGTTAGAAAGATGTTTTAAAAGTAGAATACAATGATCCACACAAATATGCCTCGAAATTGCGTGGTTGTCCTTTTACATCGTGAAAAAACACGGTCGGCCATTTTTGACTCCACAAAATGGCCGACCGTGTTAGTTCGCAAAGTTAAAGGAAAACCACGCAATTTCGAGGCATATTGTGTGGCATATTGTGTGGATTATTGTATTCTACTTTTAAAACATCTTTCTAACCAAATGCATTTTATAACAAACGGTTACAAACACTTTTTATAGACCAACTCGCCCGGTCCAAGGCAACGTGTACCTTTAAGTTAAGAAGTGTGAACGAGACAATGGAAATTGGTAGTCGAAGATATTCATACTGCAAAGTGAAGCATCATAAAACATGGTTTATAAACCATGACAATTTGAGCACTAGAAAATGTGGTTTATAAATAAACCATGATTTGTGAACACATAGTTTTTCATGGTTTATAAACCATGATTTATAAACCACGTTTTCTGGTGCTCAAAAATGTTCATGGTTTATCAACCATGTTTTATGATGCTTCACTTTTCATGGTTTATAAACCATGTATTTAAGGTACTTAAATTGTCATGGTTTATAAACCATGTTTTACGATGCTTCAATTTTCATGGTTTATAAACCATGATTTTTAAACCATGATGCTAGAATGTTCATGGTTTATAAACCATTTTTTAAGGTGCTTACATTTTCATGGTATATAAAACATGTTTTGAAGGTGCTTAATTTTGTCATGGTTTATAAACCACGTTTTATCACGTTTCAGTTTTCATGGTTTATAAACCATGTTTTATGATGATTAAATTTTCATGGTTTACAAACCATGATTTATTAGCTTTGATTGGTATATTCATGGTATGTAAACCACAACAAAATTGACAGCAATTTTTATGGTTTACATCTAATTGTTACAAACCCTGATAAAAACAGGTCAAAAAACGCTAACAATTAATTGACAAACGGCGCCCCATAGTGACATACACCCAGGTAGCGCGCTGTGTGCCGGCCCGCAATTTTTTTTTTCCGTACCACACTAGAGCCAATGCATACACGCATAAGGTATGGGCGCTTTCCCGGATCCCTTCACTGTTGACCCCCTGTCTCAAGTGTGGTACGAAAAAACAATTACTGCCGGCCCTGCCTCGATCGCCTGCAGCAATGGTAGATGTTACTTTCCAAACGCCAGGAGTCGATCACTACTCGTGTATAAGGATCCGAAGCAATTGGTAGTCAGCAGAGTAGTAATACATAGACTCGCTACACTACTTTGAGCTTATTCTCCCTAAGAAATGGTACCACAAACGATTCATAAGTGTTTATCTGTTGTTTGTGGGTTTCTCTTTTTTGTTAAGATTATTACATTTTTCTTATATTTTAAAACTCAAAGTCATGAGCTCTCTATGGCACTTCTTGTGTAACACATACAAATCAGATGAGAAATACACCCAACGGATCTTGTTTGCATTTCCTGAGTTTCTCTCCGACTCACATGAAGAACTCAACGCCAGGGGTCGATTTGTATAACGGTTTTCACAACTTTTTATCATTCAAACTAAGCCAGTTAAAGACTGGCCTTCTATAAACAAAGGATTCATGTAATATTTCTGATTTTACAATATTTTTATAAGGCTTACTTATATTTATTTCTGATTTTCGAATATTAAAACCACCAGTTCATTTGCTTCAATGTGCGCGCGTGTGTGTGTACACTGCCGTGTGTATAGTATACGAAGAAATCAACGCCAGGGGTCGATTTGTATAACGGTTTTCTCAACTCGTTCTCATTCAAATTAAGCCAATCAAAGACTGGCATTCCATACACAAAGAATTTGTGTAGTATTTCTGATTTTATCATATTTTTACAAAGCTTAGTTATATTAATTTAAGATTTTTGAAAATCAAAACCTCTTGCCCAATTACTGCAGTCTTTACGTGTGTATCAAACTGCCGTGCGTGTACATTACACCGATATCAACGCCAGGGGTCGATTTGTAAAACGGCTTTCTCAACACTTTATCATTCAAACTAAGCCAATCAAAGACTGGCATTATATACACAAAGGATTCATGTCATATTTCTGATTTTACCATATTTTTATAAGGCTTACATATATTTATTTCTGACTTTCGAATATTAAAACCACTAGTTCATTTGCTGCAATGTGCGTGTGTGTGTGTACACTGCCGTGCGTACAGTGTACGAGGAAATCAACGCCAGGGGTCGATTTGTATAACGGTTTTCTCAACTCGTTCTCATTCAAATTAAGCCAATCAAAGACTGGCATTCCATACACAAAGGATTTGTGTAGTATTTCTGATTTTATCATATTTTAACAAAGCTTAGTAATATTTATTTAAGATTTTTGAAAATCAAAACCTCTTGCCCAATTACTGCAGTCTTTACGTGTGTATCAAACTGCCGTGCGTGTACATTACACCGATATCAACGCCAGGGGTCGATTTGTAAAACGGCTTTCTCAACACTTTATCATTCAAACTAAGCCAATCAAAGACTGGCATTATATACACAAAGGATTCATGTCATATTTCTGATTTTACCATATTTTTATAAGGCTTACATATATTTATTTCTGACTTTCGAATATTAAAACCACTAGTTCATTTGCTGCAATGTGCGTGTGTGTGTGTACACTGCCGTGCGTACAGTGTACGAGGAAATCAACGCCAGGGGTCGATTTGTATAACGGTTTTCTCAACTCGTTCTCATTCAAATTAAGCCAATCAAAGACTGGCATTCCATACACAAGGGATTCGTGTAGTATTTCTGATTTTATCATATTTTGTACAAAGCTTAGTTATATTTATTTAAGATTTTTGAAAATCAAAACCTCTTGCCCAATTACTGCAGTCTTTACTTGTGTATCAAACTGCCGTGCGTGTACATTACACCGATATCAACGCCAGGGGTCGATTTGTAAAACGGCTTTCTCAACACTTTATCATTCAAACTAAGCCAATCAAAGATTGGCATTATATACACAAAGGATTCATGTCATATTTCTGATTTTACAATATTTTTATAAGGCTTACTTATATTTATTTCTGATTTTCGAATATTAAAACCACCAGTTCATTTGCTTCAATGTGCGCGCGTGTGTGTGTACACTGCCGTGTGTATAGTATACGAAGAAATCAACGCCAGGGGTCGATTTGTATAACGGTTTTCTCAACTCGTTCTCATTCAAATTAAGCCAATCAAAGACTGGCATTCCATACACAAAGAATTTGTGTAGTATTTCTGATTTTATCATATTTTTACAAAGCTTAGTTATATTAATTTAAGATTTTTGAAAATCAAAACCTCTTGCCCAATTACTGCAGTCTTTACGTGTGTATCAAACTGCCGTGCGTGTACATTACACCGATATCAACGCCAGGGGTCGATTTGTAAAACGGCTTTCTCAACACTTTATCATTCAAACTAAGCCAATCAAAGACTGGCATTATATACACAAAGGATTCATGTCATATTTCTGATTTTACCATATTTTTATAAGGCTTACATATATTTATTTCTGACTTTCGAATATTAAAACCACTAGTTCATTTGCTGCAATGTGCGTGTGTGTGTGTACACTGCCGTGCGTACAGTGTACGAGGAAATCAACGCCAGGGGTCGATTTGTATAACGGTTTTCTCAACTCGTTCTCATTCAAATTAAGCCAATCAAAGACTGGCATTCCATACACAAAGGATTTGTGTAGTATTTCTGATTTTATCATATTTTTACAAAGCTTAGTAATATTTATTTAAGATTTTTGAAAATCAAAACCTCTTGCCCAATTACTGCAGTCTTTACGTGTGTATCAAACTGCCGTGCGTGTACATTACACCGATATCAACGCCAGGGGTCGATTTGTAAAACGGCTTTCTCAACACTTTATCATTCAAACTAAGCCAATCAAAGACTGGCATTATATACACAAAGGATTTGTGTAGTATTTCTGATTTTATCATATTTTTACAAAGCTTAGTAATATTTATTTAAGATTTTTGAAAATCAAAACCTCTTGCCCAATTACTGCAGTCTGTACGTGTGTATCAAACTGCCGTGCGTGTACATTACACCGATATCAACGCCAGGGGTCGATTTGTAAAACGGCTTTCTCAACTCGTTCTCATTCAAATTAAGCCAATCAAAGACTGGCATTCCATACACAAAGGATTCGTGTAGTATTCCTGATTTTATCATATTTTTATAAGGCTTACTTTTATTATTTCTGATATTTGAATATTAAAACCACCAGTCCCTTTGCTGCAATATATGTGCGTGTGTGTACACTGCCGTGCGTACAGTGTACGAGGAAATCAACGCCAGGGGTCGATTTGTATAACGGTTTTCTCAACTCGTTCTCATTCAAATTAAGCCAATCAAAGACTGGCATTCCATACACAAAGGATTCGTGTAGTATTTCTGATTTTATCATATTTTTATAAGGCTTACTTTTATTATTTCTGATATTTGAATATTAAAACCACCAGTCCCTTTGCTGCAATATATGTGCGTGTGTGTACACTGCCGTGCGTACAGTATACGAGGAAATCAACGCCAGGGGTCGATTTGTATAACGGTTTTCTCAACTCGTTCTCATTCAAATTAAGCCAATCAAAGACTGGCATTCCATACACAAGGGATTCGTGTAGTATTTCTGATTTTATCATATTTTGTACAAAGCTTAGTTATATTTATTTAAGATTTTTGAAAATCAAAACCTCTTGCCCAATTACTGCAGTCTTTACTTGTGTATCAAACTGCCGTGCGTGTACATTACACCGATATCAACGCCAGGGGTCGATTTGTAAAACGGCTTTCTCAACACTTTATCATTCAAACTAAGCCAATCAAAGATTGGCATTATATACACAAAGGATTCATGTCATATTTCTGATGTTACCATATTTTTATAAGGCTTACATATATTTATTTCTGACTTTCGAATATTAAAACCACCAGTTCATTTGCTGCAATGTGCGTGTGTGTGTGTGTACACTGCCGTGCGTACAGTGTACGAGGAAATCAACGCCAGGGGTCGATTTGTATAACGGTTTTCTCAAGTCGTTCTCATTCACATTAAGCCAATCAAAGACTGGCATTCTATACACATTTAATGGTTATGTGAGGAGGTCGTTGTGCTGCGAACACTGTGCGCCCTCGCGTGTCTGACCGCGACGTTTGTTTACTTTCATGTGTGTTTGTCCTTTATAGTTCATGTTAAAAGTTTCATTCAATTATAATCTGCTTGTGTTCTAACATCCACTACGCGTTCTATTGTTTTAACATACTGGTTTCGCGGGCTTTGGGGTAGCGTGACCTTTTCACCTCACCGCCTGCACAACTCTCAACAGGTAAACACACTCATTCTTATCTCACTTATAAATCTCAGCTTTTTGATATATTCCATATTTATTTATTTATTTTAAAGGTGCTCAAAGTAACCGCAATTGTCTCGTGATTATTCTAGGTGTAATGTTGATGAGTATTGATCAAATATAAAGAGAGATTTTCGTCTTTGAAAATATAGAAGTTCGTCGGGGATTAAAGTGTTCTGTATCCCGTATTGATTATAGTATCGTTCGTGTGTCAATGTCATGGGCAGCAGCCATGTAGTCATACCTTTATACTGTGCATGTATTATGGGTGTGTATATTGGTATGATCGTATGGACGGTTGTTACATGAATTACATAAATAAGCTGTGTATAATTATTACTTTTAATGGATGCATGGGTGGGTGTTGACTTCGGGTTTAGTTGGTGGGATTGGACTTGGAGGCATGGGTTTGTGTGTTTCTTGTATTAATGATGATGATTAGTGGGCGCCGTGTGTTAGTACTTATGCCTTCTTGCCCAGTGTCATGCTATCGCATGTTCTTCACGCATTCTTGTATTTACTTTATTTGAGACAATAACTATTTGATAATTAGAGACACAATATTTAGGAGCTGCCTTCACTTCATTTTTTATTGACTAAAGGAAATACTTGCATTATATTAAATTGGAATGTAAAACACTTGCATTATATTAAATTGAAATGTATGTATTTTACTCACCGCCTGCACAACTCTCAACAGTTGCTGCAGGTATTTTCAGAAAAGAGAATAAATCCCGGACACAACCCCGGACACAAGCAGAGAGAAACCATTTTGAACCGGCGTGTCTCTGTTCGGCTACTAAGACGACTCAATCAGGCCCCCTTCCCCAAGTACTAGGACGGACCTCTCACAGTTATATCAGCCCCTCAACACAATAAAAACCTTTATAGCCTTCAGTAATACTTTCCACACAGGGCAGCATCCCTCTTAGATTTATGAGGAAAAACCAGGCATGTCACTGAAGCATGAAAATCAAATACTTGTAGGCCTAGACCATAGACCGATACCAATTCAAAGACCAACAACAATGTAAACAATTAGACAAAAAAAGGCCACAGTTGGATGTCAACAATCCCATGGCACATTTTTTGTCAGTTCAACAATCTTTGAATTAATGTACTGTTAAAGGAGGAAGCAATTTGATCGTTGTCATGTACGAAGTAGAGTGTTTTTATATTACCAGAACAGCAATAACAATCAACGAAAACCGCCTTTCATATAGAACGAATGGCAGAGGGCGCATCAACAAAAAAACGCTCCTCGTGATGACGAGCGTGTGCAGGTCTTTAAGTTAATAAAGGATCAAAGTAAACAAATGCATGGTAGCATTGTTTCATTGCCAATTTTCAGGGTATGGCTTAGAATAATAATGGTAGAATGATAATATGGTTGCCCGACGTTTTAATAAAGTTGTATATAAATGGACAAAGTAATTCAGATGCAAAACAAAGAAGTGCACAATTGCTAAGTTGAAATAGTTGTGTTACAACAATCTTTTATGAGACAGATTATCTTTCAAAAAAAAATAATACGTGTTTGACCCTTTCTCTATGGTTTTAAAATATTCAAGACTCAAACGTCCAATAACAACGATGATCTGCAGAATGCCTCTAAGTGTGAAGATCGGTCAGGAAAAAAAACCGCTTCCGGTACGAGTACGTCGAGTAGATATTTTGTCCTGCATAAACAACAATGGTAAAAGAAGAGAACAAATATCAATATCATTGAAACGCTGACATAAACCATGGGTATATTGTCACAATTAACCCATAACACACATTTTAACATGGGATGGCCCATATGATCTTAAAATAATAATAATTCAATTACAGAAGTTCAAGGGCAGCAACTCTTGGCAAAAACAACCCTTACCTTGGCTCAGTTATGAGGCTAAAACTATTTATCAAGGATGTTAAAACACTATTCATGTGTTTCACTGAGTCATTATCACGTTTCTAGCTTCATGTCCACTTGATTAATGTTGACAGTACGTTCACTCTTTATGCAAAATGTCTCGTATAAATGAGACCATCCAAACGTGTGCAATCGTTATTGTGCTACTAATTTACCTTACGGAAGTAGGCCTATCACTGGTTTTTGAAATTCATTGTTCTGTTTATGGTAGTAAACCCTTACTCGGTTTCTAAATAATCCAAATTATCCAACGACTCCTTCAGTTGTTCCGGGAAGTTATAATCAAAGCTCGATGTAATTTCGAAAATGTTCCTGTGAAGCAAAACAAATAAGCGAAAACAATTAACGAGCAATTAAATATTATTTAAATTGAAAAACATGTATGTTACTGCGTATAGGAGTTTGTGGCACAATTAGGCTATATTATGCAAACTATACCGTCAACAAGAGCAACAACACACTAATTATGGGCACTAGAAATGAAAACAAAAAACATATCTAATGGTAGTCTATTCTAAGAATTGTTTATAGCTGCTACCTGGTCAGTTTCTGCTTTTGGGGGCGCTTGTAGTGTTCCATTATTTTCTCTGTTAACACCTCGTAGCCCTGCAACGGTTTAAAAAATGTACAATCAATAAAACACTTTTAAAATCTCTCGTCCCTTGTAGACTTGGTTAAACTAATCTGTTATCGTGGTTTTTGCCCAGTGTCTGATAGCAAAAGAAATGTCTGAAATAGCGCCCTCTTGTGGATTAACCCTGACATTAACCATCAATCACACAGACTTGGTAATCTCCTTATTCGGTTTGCACAAACCCTTCGACGAATTGTTCGAAATGTGGACGGGACAGTCCGATTGGTCAGAATTGATAAAGCCTCCCCCAAAAATGAATATTCAAATTCAACTGCAACGGGATATAGCACAAACAACCTGCATGTAATGCACATGTAATTACATTCTGCCGCTGCTCAGTTTCATTTAACTTGCAATCTAGTTAGTAAACAATTTTTAAAAATACAAACTTTGGGAAAATTTATATGACGGCTCCATTTAAACTATAGGTAACACGTTTTCTCATCTGGTAAAAATCAAACTGGTAAGAATCAAACTTTTTGTTATGTATTTTTCAATGCGTCAAGTCTTGTATTATTTTATTTAGCTATAAATTATACATACTATGTACATACCAACCACTATGCCTAAAAACTAAGACCACTGCGATTTCATACAGAAAATGTGCTGAAGTGATTACTGGTAACAGACACGGCCAACGGGGGTTTGTGGCCTCCTGATTGTTCATCGCTCTGGGAGTTTTGCGTGGTTAATGCTGATAAATAACTGCAATCTCGGACTTTAAATCAAGTCTATGTCTCTCTTTACAATTTGTTTGTTTTACAATTTGTTTTTCAAACATTGCAAAAACAGAGTGATATCCGGAGTGTTTTTATTTACTTCTTAGATTGTTTGAATTGTTGCATTCATTTTCTCTCAATTCTCATTTTCTGTAACAAGAAAATACACTGACCTCCGGCGTGACATCTGTTGTTAGATGGTCTTTGTTTCTGTCTACCTGTCCTAGCAGGTACAACTCGTGTCTTCTGCACCTTGCTCAGATTAATGGTGAAATAATAAAATAACATTAACATGGACAACAATAGCGACACAAAGACAACGACAACGCGACGACAACAACAACAACAACAACCATATCATGTTGAGAACCATAAAAACAACAATAATAATTACAACAACAACAACAACGTAATTCTTACGAGTTTCACCGCACATTACATTCTCAAGGTGGTCCAAAACCTGTGAAAACTGAATACGCAAAATGTTTATGTTACACAATCCCATGCATGGCATGGGAGGTTTTTTATCCTGATTGTGTGTCATGTTGGTTTAATGTAATTGATGGAGTATTACTCGTCATAAAAGGGGCCTACGCATCAGTCACCGTACGAAACCAACACCTAATGACATTATCTGTTTCGAAGTTAGAATAATAAAGTGTTAAAAAAGCCGTTTTACAAATCGACCCCTGGCGTTGATTTCAGTGTAATGTACACGCACGGCAGTGTGGTACACACGCACAGATTGCAGCAACGAGGCAAGTGGTGTTAATATTCAATAATCTGTGAAAAATAGAAGCAAGCTCCATAAAAATATGGAAAAATCTGTAAAACTACATAAAGCCTTTGTGTGTGGAATGGTAGTCTTTGATTGGCTTAGTTTGAATGATAAAGTGTTACAAAAGCCATTTTACAAATCGACCCCTGGCGTTGATTTCGGTGTAATGTACACGCACGGCAGTGTGGTACCATGGAGGTAGAACCCGTAGAAACTGCAGCAACGAGGCAAGTGGTTTTAATATTCAAAAATCTAATATAAATATAAGCAAGCCTAATTAAAAAAATGAAAAAATCTGGAAAAGAATATTAAACAAGTATGTGTAGAATGCTTGTCTTTGATTGGCTTAGTTTGAATGCTAAAGTGTTAAAATAACCGTTTTACAAATCGACCCCTGGCGTTGATTTCGGTGTAATGTACACGCACGGCAGTGTGGTACACACGCACAGATTGCAGCAACGAGGCAAGTGGTTTTAATATTCAATAATCTGTGAAAAATATAGGCAAGCTTCAGAAAAACATGAAAAAATCTGTAAAACGACATAAATCCTTTGTGTGTGGAATGGTAGTCTTTGATTGGCTTAGTTTGAATGATAAAGTGTTACAAAAGCCATTTTACAAATCGACCCCTGGCGTTGATTTCGGTGTAATGTACACGCACGGCAGTGTGGTACCATGGAGGTAGAACCCGTAGAAACTGCAGCAACGAGGCAAGTGGTTTTAATATTCAAAAATCTGATATAAATATAAGCAAGCCTAATTAAAAAAATTTAAAAATCTGGAAAAGAATATTAAACAAGTATGTGTAGAATGCTTGTCTTTGATTGGCTTAGTTTGAATGCTAAAGTGTTGAAAAAGCCGTTTTACAAATCGACCCCTGGCGTTGATTTCGGTGTAATGTACACGCACGGCAGTGTGGTACACACGTAAAGACTGCAGTAAAGGGGCAATAGGTTTTAATAATCAAAAATCGGAAATAAATATAAGTAACCTTTATAAAAAATATAGAAAAATCAGTAAAATTACATAAAGCCTTTTTGTGTGGAATGCTAGTCTTTGATTGGCTTAATTTTATTGATAAAGTGTTGAGAAAGCAGCTTTACAAATCGACCCCTGGCGTTGATTTCTTCGTACACTGTATAGACGCACAGCCTTGAACGAAGGTATTCACACACGCACAGACTGCGGCAACGTCACCCGTGATCTTTAATATATTGAACAATCAGAAATAAATGTAAAAAGGGTTCTCAAAATATGACAAAATTCAACAATGATACATGAAACCTTTTTGTGTAGAATACTCGTCTTTCATTAACTTAGTTTAATTGCAAGGTGTTAAAAAAGCCGTTTTACAAATCGACCCCTGGCGTTGATTTCGGTGTAATGTACACGCACGGCACTGTACACTTACACACGTTAAGACTGCAGCAATAAGAAAATTGGTTTTAATATTCAAACATCTGAAAGAATTTCAAGCAAGCTTTATAAACATATCGAAAAATCAGCAAAAGTACATGAAACCTTTGAGTGTTGAATTCCAGTCTTTGATTGGATTAATTTGAATGATAATGTCGTTGATTTCTTTGTTCACAGTATAGACGCACGGCATTGAACGAGTGTACTATTAACACACGCAGACTGCGGCAACGTCACCCGTGATCTTTAAAATATTAAAAAATCAGAAATAAATATAAGAAAGCGTTCTCAAAATATGACAAATTTAACAATAATACATGAAAACTTTGTGTGTGGAATGCTAGTCTTTGATTAGCTTATTTTGAATTATAAAGTGTTTTTTAAAAGTCGAACCCTGGCGTTGATTTCGGTGTAATGTACACGCATGGCAGTGTGGTACACACGTAAAAACTGCAGCAATGGTGAAAGTGGTTTTATTATAAACAAATCTGGGGAAAAATATAAGCAAGCTTTACAAAAGTACAGAAAAAACAGCAAAAGTATATTATGTAACCTTTGTGTGTGGAATGCTAGTCTTTGATTAGCTTATTTTGAATTATAAAGTGTTTTTAAAAGTCGAACCCTGGCGTTGATTTCGGTGTAATGTACACGCATGGCAGTGTGGTACACACGTAAAAACTGCAGCAATGGTGAAAGTGGTTTTATTATAAACAAATCTGGGGAAAATATAAGCAAGCTTTACAAAAGTACAGAAAAAACAGCAAAAGTATATTATGTAACCTTTGTGTGTGGAATGCTAGTCTTTGATTAGCTTATTTTGAATTATAAAGTGTTTTTAAAAGTCGAACCCTGGCGTTGATTTCGGTGTAATGTACACGCATGGCAGTGTGGTACACACGTAAAAACTGCAGCAATGGTGAAAGTGGTTTTTTTATAAACAAATCTGGGGAAAATATAAGCAAGCTTTACAAAAGTACAGAAAAAACAGCAAAAGTATATTATGTAACCTTTGTGTGTGGAATGCTAGTCTTCGATTGGCTTAGTTTGAATGATAAATTGTTTAAAAAGCCGTTTTACAAATCGACCCCAAAACAGGTGTTGATAATACACACACACATAGTCCCGCAAAGTGACTACACGCAGCTTGTGGTGCGGAGAATGACACATGCATGCCGCACGTAGGGATTCCACTCGCGTCAAGCACTCTAAATGCTGGAAGGACTACGTCAAGTCAAAATGTGTTCATGCTGCTGTGGTTACTTCGGATCCTTATTCACAGTAGCGATCGACTCCTGGCGTTTGGAAAGTAACATCTACCAGGACGACCTGCAGCAACAACAATGGCGTCTGGGTCTCTAAAACTGTAGACTGGTTCCCATTCCCCACACACTGCATGCAGCAGGTGGCCTCGCACGTGCGCGCGTGGGTTCGCTTGTTTTCGTTCGCACGCAAATTTCTTTTTCGTTCGCACGTTAATTTTTTTCAAAAGTTTTTTTTCACGCATGTCCCTTTAAAAGCTCCGTAGTCCTGGATAACTACTGTCGAAGCTAGTACCACTATGGAGGTCGAATTAGACATCTGACGCTGAAAAAGAAGCAGTTGACCAAACAGGCTGATAAAGTCAATGTTGGCCATACACGTCAAGATCATCTGGGTTAGCATCAATGTCTAACTTGAGCTCCGCAAGGCGTTGTTTCTGTTCCTTGCTTGACTGAATCCTCTGTTGAGCAGTGGATGTATAGTTGCTGATGTCTAGAAACTCTGGTAATCTAGCAAAGCTTTCCCTCTCAACAATAACTGAGAAAGCAGCACACAATGTGTCCTCTGATATATGTGGTCCCACTGCAAGACACGTTTTCACGTTAACTTGCATCTCATCCCATTTCAAAGTAGAAGGCAACGTCATACTGTCTAGCTCAGTGTTTTCCAGAGCATCTACAACCTGTTTCTGGTTATCTGGGACGGCCCCAAGAACTATTTAAGTCTTAAAAGGGACACGTTGCCTTGGATTGGGCGATTTGGGCTATTAAAAGCTTTTGCTATTTAAGTTATGGCTGGAAAGATGTTTAAAAATTTGAATTTAAAGACAGTGGACACTATTGGTAATTGTCAAAGACCAGTCTTCTCACTTCGTGTATCTCAACATATGGATAAAATAACAAACCTGTAAAAACTTGAGCTCAATTGGTCGTCGAAGTTGCGAGATAACTATGAAAGAAAAAAACACCATTGTCACACGAAGTTGTGTGCTTTCATATGGTTGATTTCGAGACCTCAAAATCTACTTCTGAGGTCTCGAAATCAAATTCGTGGAAAATTACTTCTTTCTCGCTCGAAAACTATGTCACTTCAGAGGGAGCCGTTTCCCACAATGTTTTATACTGCCAACCTCTCCCCGTTACTCGTTACTCGTAATTACCAATAGTGTCCACTGCCTTTAATGATTCGCACAAATAATTTTATGCCTCGAAATTGTGGGGTTTACCTTTTTGTTGAACTAACAAGGTCCGCCATTATGTGGAGTCAAAAATCTGGTTCAACAAAATGGCGGACAATGTTATAGTTCACGAAGTAAAAAGAAAACTACACAATTTCGAGGCATTTGTGTGGATTATTAGTCTACTATTCAAACTTCTTTCCAACCATATTCAATTCAAAACGAACGCTTTGTATAACCCAATCCATTGCAACGTGTCTCTACGCAAACATCGCCTTCTGTATTCTTTGAACTGTTTTCCCAAGAGTCTGTAAGGCAAGAATGGATCCCGCGCGATTGGGTAAGAAACGTGAATCCTAAACTGAAAACATTTCCGTCTTGGCATAAGCTTCTTTGTAGACTTCACAAGCTTGTTCAACTACGGCCCTCTGCTCTTCCAAACTTTCACTCAAGATACTGGCTGCTTTCGTGGATTCCTGTTGTAAACTCACCCCGTTTGAAATTTGTCATCGATAACGCTTGCAAACGTAATCTACGACGCTTTCTTAATAGTCTGTCTGGCTATTCATATATTGAAGAAGAAGCTTTCCTGATTTGATAATGTTCTCATCAAGAGCTGCCGGCCTCGCGGTCGATCGCTCCTTCTTCTGCCATTCTATATCCTGAAATTGCATTTAGAAGTTTTGAAGCTGTAAAGACGCTGTTTCCATGAAACTCTGTGTTTTTCTTGACAAAATCTTTCTAAGTAGTGGTGTGCATTTTCGCGGTCGTAACTGATAACTGTTCGGTTGACTTGGCCATTGGTTAATGGGCAATAACCGAAACAGTTATTGGTTACGGCCGCGAAAACGAACCCGTAGTTGAGATATATTATTGGACTTTGTTGAGCCTTTTGAGCTATATATGTCGCGATCTTTGACTATACGTGAAGGAGCCTATAGACATAATCCATATGGGTTGATGAGTGTTGAATGAGGGTAATTAATGGAGGTCCGAGACAGGTCCAATAGTGGCCCCTTTTTCCGTACCACACGTTAGCTATAGGGCCATAATAAAGCGTTCTAATTGGTCCAGTTTAATGTATTATGCATGTAGGTCACTGTATGTATGTCACTGTATGTAGGTCACGGTATGCAGGTTACGATATAATGTTTTAACTATTTAGCGCAAAAAATGTAGGCCTACACAGGTATGTGTGTGTGTGTGGATCGATGGCAGTGTATAACTTGTACAACTCACTCGGGCTAATATTTGGTTGGCAATGGGTACGAGCGAAAGTTACAAGGTCATAGTTGTGTGAGAGAATCAGAGTGAAAAATGACATCATTTCCTGGAGCTAGGTTAATATGTGGTCAACAGGGCTGGTCACTGGTGAAATTAAAGAATTTTTGGTGTGTTTATACTATGTTTAGTAAATTTCAAATGACAGACATGGGGCAATACCTATTGACACAAATGCCTATATTATTATTGGGGAAGACTATATGACTTGTGATTCGTAAAATTTTCCTTTCGACAGTGTTTGCATTAAATGAGTCGTTTAAACGACTCAAAAACAACTTCACAAGACGTCCACTTCGAAAGTGGACAATACCTCCGTGATATAGTGACAGTTATTTTATGATACATGAAAACAAAATAGATATCAGTGGAGTTTTCTTATACCTCTTGCCTCTATTTTTTATTATCACTGATTAACGTTAGCGACACCGATAGCGCACACAATACAAGTGCCGCTATGCGATAAACCAGGCTGTGCTCCAAGGCTTAGCGCCGTGTACCACCATAAATAACGCTTTCCCTAGTTGACCTCATTTAAATTGCACGAACTATGCAAAAACGGACCAATCAGAACGCTTTATTATGGCTTTATATAGCTAGCGTGTGGTACGGGGAAAAAATCGCTGCCCGAGGTGGTCTGCAGGAGCATTGTTAATATTGATAATCCAAGTTTTGAAGTAGTTTCTTTAGTAGTTTAAAGGAACATTACAGAATTGGTTTCTGCTAACAAAACAATTGCAGGCAGTGTAAGCACTTTATGTAATCCACCATATACATAAACTGACAAACCTGTAGAAGTTTGAGATCGATCGGCCATCTGGGTCACGAGAAAATAGTGAAAAACCGATTACACATTTGCATGAAATCGTATAGATCCAACACATGAATAAAACGCTCACTGAGCGATAAACTCCAGTCCGAAAATTAGTGTATTCATTTCTCATCAAATATGGCGTTTCAGACAGAAATATTTCAAGGGATGTTTTCTACTATCATCATCATTAGACCGTGTAAGTTTTATGTAAATCTGTGATCAAAAAGTATATTTTACCAGTTTTTTCTTACCAATTCTGTAATGTCCCTTTAAATGATAATTTACTGAGAGGTTATTTATCTTTTTAAGGTTAAAACCTATCGACAATTGGTGTAAAAAGTTTGCTTCTAGTAAAAATTGCAGAAGACGTTCAAGTAAGAAGAGGGTTGATGTCGAACACATGATTGATTAACATAAATAAATCAAGAAAAGCTGCAAATAGTACATTTGAAGGCTTGAGTGTTCCTTTACTTCATGAGCGCCTGACATGTTTGTCATGAATTTAATGTTGTCAGTTGGAACCATACACATCAGTTGTTATGTGACTGTGCCTTTTGGGTTGAATCTCAGCGCCAACTATATAAGCATAAAATGTTTGCATAAATTTGATCACGAGTACTCTCTCCCCCCATTATGATGACAGAATCACAATGTCATAAAAACTTATGTTAAGTTGCATAAAATGAAAATTTGTATACATTATTGTAAGTGATGATCATCACGTTTCATCATGAGTAACTTTATCCCCTGGTCGGACCCAAAGCACTGCGTTGTGTTTATTGTTCCAATGGGCGCTCTATACAACAACCAGGAAGGACTTCCTTGGGGACGGGTACATGCTGCACTCTGTCCAGACGGTACACGAAGTACGTGTGTGCAGAGGAATGGCGGCAACAGCCAAAGCAAGTTGTCTTCTTGTAATCAGCGCTAAGGAAGGTTTGTATCAGTGAAATAGTTGTGTTCATTAGTTCTACCGAAAGCCTTCAGAGACTTTAGGTTTTCAGTTATTTTAAGCACTTTAATTAATTTCACTAACACTAGTAACGCAGGAGTGCTGCGTTTCACCATTGATGGTTTAACATGGTAGTCAAATAGTGTAATGGTCTACCTCCACCATGGTTTCACCGATCATGATACCGCTCCAATGTTTAAAGATAAACAATAACAATAAACATAGTTATCTGTTAAACCATGGAGGGAGGAAATTTAGCCGAAACTTAAAGTAACCATAGAACCCTCAAAAAGCATTCAAAGCCAAAGGGCATTCCTGTTTGTTTTGATGATTTATTAAAAAAGAAACATAAAAAGACAACAACAAAACAACAACAACAAACAACAACTGAGAGTTGACAGCAAAAAAACATTTGCACACATTTTATTTATTTATTTTTCATTTAAAATTTATTGCATAACAGTTAAACACAATATAATAATTTTGTTAAGTGAGAAAATGATATTTAATTTTAAAATTTAAGACTAAGAGTAAGACTAAGTGCCGGCTATAGAGCCGGCCATAATACAGCCATACAGAGTCGCACATTAGTCTTGTGTTCGTAGTCACTGTAGCCCAGGTTGGACTTTTCCGTTATATACAACGCGACGGAGTCCAGGGTATAAAGGTTCTCTCTCACCATTGCGAAAATTTTTCTAACCAAACATTTTCATATACCTGATTAGGCCTAAAAGAAAAAGCCATGGTACCTTGAAAACCGGGCACAGGAGAATATAGGATGGAATACAGTCGCTTGATCGGTAGTGAAGGTGATTGGTTACCGATTTATCGTATTAAAGTCATCTATAGATGACATGTTGGCACTGCAAAAAGTGAATTTTCAAATACCACAGTAAATTGAGATCTACGGTTATAAAGAGACTTGACTATACTGAGTCGGAAGAATAAAAAAGAAAATAATATTTACCTTTGTGAAGTGTCGATCCTGTAGTGTTAGTTTATTTAGTGTTATTGTAGTAGTACTAGTAGTAGTTCTTGTTGAAGTACTATTACTAGTACTATTAGGTTTCACTTTGACATTAAACAAATTCCACCAGTGATAGTTCAATTAAGCCATGTAGGGTAAAACTAAAAATGTGCTTGCACAGAGTCTAGAGGATTCCATTATCGCAGTATGAAGGCCTAAAAACAAGGGCTTTGTGAACTTTGTCCAGTGGCTTGCAATATAAAGTGAAACACGTAATATGTGTTCCGGGTGTGCCAAACACTTTCAATGCCCAGAATGTCATCATGGATGGTATCAACTTTCCTTTCTTTTTTAGCTTCAATTAAGGTGAATTATGCAGTACAGAATGTTTGTTGTTTTTTTATGTTGCAGGAGTTCCAGCACAGTCTTTCATACATGCTTTCACGTTATGTCATTCAGCGTTCAGTGTGCAGTTGGTATCACCTGATGTAAGTCATTGCAATGTGAAATTGGACACATTAAATACATAGGAAACTATCACGGCAGCCATTTGGTCTCTTGTCCTCCTTTCTGGTTTGTCAAACAAAAGAACATACATGTACATGCATCAGGTCTTGAATGGGGAAATACACAATAGTAAGCCTACTCCCTAAAAGTGATTTTGACCTCTGATTCCAGTGCCTTTTTGTCCCTCCCCTGTCTGTACTAGGCTAGTAAAGCATGAAATTGTGAATAAGCGGGTCAATACGTCCTCCGCTGTTGAATTTGTTCCACACAAAACATTTCTTGTGTGTTGCCACATGAGGACATTTTATGTGTAGATAGTCCCTGTTCAGGTTTTAACATTTCTGGCATCAAGTGGTTTATAAGTGTAGGTCTCTTATTACACCAGACTTGGCCCTCAATGACATATGAGAAGACACCTATAAATAAGTAATTTTCTTGAATGATATCGGATACAATGCCTTGTGCAAGTTTTTTAAAGGAAATGACAAACAGCCATGCATACATGACTTAATTTTCAAAGAAATGTGTGGCACAAGGATACCAGTCTTTGCTGTCCAATCACTTTAACCTTGAGAGATTTATGTGTTTATATTTTGCAGAGAAAGCCAATTGACTTCATTGAACAAGATGAAAGCAGCAAACGATGGTTAAATGAATTTAAGAGTAAGCCATTCTCTACACCTGTCAAGTTAGATACTATTGATCGTAAGTAGATAGTCTCTTCACCTATCAACCTGCAGGCCTATTGGGTTCTAATAAAATGTTTACCAGATTATACATTTGGAGGTAATATTGGTGTGGCTTGTTCATTATGAATTGAAATCTTAAGGATATAATTTCATGTTTTGTTATAAGTCAATTATTCACCTCTTTGTTTGCAAAGATTGATTAACAGCATCAGCAAATATAATGTTATATTGTTTTTTCTCATTATGGTGTCTTATTTTAAGGGATATTGCTGTGTATTAAAGGTTTTGGAAGAGCAAATTAATATCTATCCTTTAGTTTTCAATAAACGCAGAATACAGTCAACCTGAGTTTTATTCAATGCGATAGTTAACCACTTCGCTCTTGAGATTTCATGAAGCAAACGGAGCAAACATGTTTTTGTTTTTATCGTTGTCACAATGAAACCAAAACTAACCCAATTACAGACAACAAACGTTCTCCACCAGGATATTTTTGTTTTCTGTCTGGCGTGATATCAAATCAATTGTTGGCATCCCAGTCACACTTTTAGAATGTAATGTCCAACCCTGGGCAACCTTGTCTGCGACCCAGCATTAAACGGGTTAGCAGAAGGCAGGAAGTACTATCAGGCACTAATACAGTTGTATTTACCAGACTGGTAATTACTTGAATTTGACAGTATTTTTATCAAAGATACGGCTATTGGAGTGTTACTAAAGACATCCTTTACTTCAATGCATGATGACAGGGTGATCAAGCCAGAGCCTAAGCTGTACCAAATAATTTGAACACAGCTCTACTACTCATTGACTGTCCTGGTGCTCTGTCTGATCTAGCTCATGATCAGGATCTGATTGATACTGTTTATTTTATTGTTATAGCAACTCGTTACTCAGCTCTACTACTCATTGACTGTCCTGGTGCTCTGTATGATCTAGCTCATGATCAGGATCTGATTGATACTGTTTATTTTATTGTTATAGCAACTCGTTACTCAGCTCTACTACTCATTGACTGTCCTGGTGCTCTGTCTGATCTAGCTCATGATCAGGATCTGATTGATACTGTTTATTTTATTGTTATAGCAACTCGTTACTCAGCTCTACTACTCATTGACTGTCCTGGTGCTCTGTATGATCTAGCTCATGATCAGGATCTGGCTCAGATACTGCAACATTTCAAATCACAAGCAAGTAAGTTCAGTCAATCACAAAACAAACCTTTTTGTAATGAATCAAACTGTACCAAATCTGGAAGCCGAATTTATCAAAGCAACTTGCCATACTGCCCTTAAATTCCCACCACCCTTTGGTCATATTTTCTTTATCCATAAGCCCTAGTAAAGACTAATTGTCACCAGCAACGACCTCCAATGGTCAGATGTAGGACATCTTTGGCAGATGGCTTTGACACTGTCTAATGCTTGTTTGCTAGATTAACAATACTATGTCTTTGTAATATGTGTGATCCTTGGCACAATAGATAACAACCTTAGATTTCTGCTTTTCCTAATTTGCTTTTCCTTGCAGAACTTGTATGTGCTTTTAAATAAACTCACTATGTTGGTACCCTTTTCCCATGTTCCACTTTTTGCTTGTATAAGCTATTTGTTAAGCAAAAAATTCATGAAAAACTCCAGTAGACCACAAAACATAAATAATTCTGTTTATTTTATATTTGAAATGTCAAGTAATGAACCACAAGGGAAACTGACTGGGTAAATTTCAAATATTTTCGGGTTGAACAAACAATTTTTCTTTTTTTCAACCGCAAACTATTTTAAATTTACCCAGTTAGTTTCCCTTGTGGTTCATTACATGACATTTAAAATTTGTAAAAGTCGCATCCCCTGAAAGTGATCCTGTTGCTGCCACTTCCCAGGTTGTATCGTAAACTTGGGTGTGATCCCTGGCTACACGGCAGTTAACGGTTGCATGGCTTCTGACTGGCACCCCCGAACAAAGATATTGACAAAATAGGGAGACCACCAACATAGGGCTAGATAGCTCAGTTGGTAGAGCGCTGGTACGTTAATCCTGAGGTCGTTGGTTCAAATCTCGCTCTAGTCAATTTTTCTTTGTTCAACCCCAAACTATTTTATATTTGATTAACTGTAAGGAGGAGGTTTGAAATTACAGTAGGAGTTTAAATCAGAATATCTTAAAATGGATAAATATTGAACCACCTCGCTTGTTTAGTTGTGAGGTACAGTGGGCCAATCACTCTACTTGAGTCAATAGTCCAGTTGGTATTTCCAGCCCTATTGGCAGTGCCTCTGTATACTTTTGCTATCTACATAATTTGGTGTCACTTATTTCCTAATTTGTGTTTATGCAGAGCCTGTGTGTGCTATTGGTATGGGTGTTGCTTCATTATGTTGTGACAAAGATGTGAATACTCCTGGAGCCAAGTGGGCTTATAGTGGCTACAGTTTGACTGCGGTAAGTTCAATATCTACATGTATATGCAAAGGCAAGGTTTTAGCCAGGATTGGTAAAAGGGTGTCCAAACTTGCAGGAAATTTTAAAACTGGGTGTCCAAATTGTTCACTTACAATACATTTACATGTAAATGAGAGATAAAACAGGGTGTCAAAATTTAAAACAGGGTGTCCAAAAGACACACAGACACCCCTCTGACTAACGCTATCTGCAAAGTAGCAATGCTGGCTCTACTGTAGGTTTTTTGCACCCAAAGTTGGAGCAGCCACACATGTACCTGTTCCATTGTTTATATCATTTCTTAGAACAGTGGGTTTATCTGATCAGTTTGTTGTCACCTCATCATTATCAATGGACTGCAATGAGCTCTTGCTTTGGGTATTATGGCAGACTTTGCCACATGTCCTGTACTATCATTTGTGGGTTAAAGTTCATGATGTCACTCTCCACCTCACATCCCCAAAAGACTCCTACTGCAAATTCGTTGGTTGAGATACATAAATATTCATCGTAATAATATTATTTATTAATGTTTTGTGGACTGTGACTGCTTTGGACACTCGAAGGAACTGATGAACTGTACAAATTACTAAGGGATTTAGTTTGCAGTAATGGTACAATACCTTACTCTGTCAAAGTAAGAGGTTTTTTTCAAAATGATTTAGACCAGAAATTGGTATAGGATCTGGTTCTTGGTGGATACATACTTAGTAATAAAACATTCAAGGATTAGCTGCTTTTTTGGATACATTCGCTTATCAAGTAACTAAAGGAATTTTCTTGAACTCAGTTAGCACACACAATTTAAAGTGAAGACTTGACCTTTAAGAAGATGTTTGTGAAGTCCTGCAGTAAAAATCACATGTCTATATCTATGTTGAGGCAAGGTCTGTTTTTTATATAAGGAATAACGATCATGTTAATGCTTGCTACAAGTGATTGTTATTTTATGTTCCTCCTTTGTATTAAGATTTGTTTTTCTTTTCTTGTAGCCTTCAGTGTATGAGCTTGCTCGTTCACCCACCTTCTCCAATTTACCAATAATAATGGAAGACTTTATTAAGGACAATGGGGCTACATACAGTGGTAAGTCTCTACTGAGGCAAATGCTTCAGGATAAAACACTATTTTTAAATATTCCATTATCTACAATGCCCAATTTCATAGCACTGGCTACTGCAAAATTCTGCACTTACAACCCATAGAATCATGCACTTTAAAGGTCACAGTAAGCAGGGAATAATTCTGTGGTAAGCAGTGCCTTGGTATTGGACCCAGGGGTCACAGGCATTTCTTATGTTGTGACAGGTATACAGAGCTAATGTGAATTATGAGACCCATTTAATATTTATATTGCACCTTGTAAAGATTTTCAAGGTGAAGCAGTGCAATCTGCAGCCAACCATGCCAGAAAGAGAGGGGATAAGCACATTCTCTAAATGCTAAGTGTACCAGATGTTTGAACATTTATTATACCACACTCAGAACCTACAGAATTACACATTTATGTCCTATCAGGAATGACGAATGATGATTTAATGTGACTAAGCAAGTCATTATACCAGACATCATTCAAATCTAACGCACAAATGGCTTTTAGAGAAATAGTCACAGGTTTTGTGGATTACACAAAGCACTCAGATTCATCTTAAGATGAGTTGTCAATATAACTATAGTGATTTGTATTGTGACATCACACTTTGGTTATTTTGTTTTACACAAACCTGTATACTAAAAAATATGCAGAAAATGAGTAAAGCAGTAAGTAATCACAAGTATTATGCACTGATACAGCTGAAAAAAACTTCTCCTATAATTGCCTTTGCTCATGAAATACTTGTCTACATTGATGGATATACAATGTAGCAGAGGGTTGTTTCAAACTAATACATGTGTACCCGATGTTTTAAATATTTTGTTTACCTTTGTCTTTGACAGCTAGTGTAGTGGATGCTGTGCATGTTGTAGTGGATCGACATTTGATAACAGGCCAGAATGAGATGTCAACGTTAACAGCAGTACAGAATCTGATCCTGTTATGTAATGCTAAGTAAGGCTCTTTATTGATTTTGTATTCTATTTGATTCAGTGTTACCAAAATGAAGCTAGAAGGGCTACGTGTATTGCACACCTGAAACATTACAAAAAGGCAGAGGAAAACATACTGAAGCTTATAATGCATTTGAAAATATAAAATTGAAAACAAAAAAATTTAAGTTGTTGAACTTCAGTTGTTTTTAGATTTGAACTAATTTAAACTAGACGTGTGTTTGTTGCGTGACAAACACTAGGGGTTTGGTTTTAACAAGGTAAAAGTGTCATAGTGATGTTGTTAGGTTGTCACAGTCCATGGTGATCAATCTTTGCCCATGTGAAAAGAAAATCTCAAGTTAAGTATGGAAATGGAACCTTTAATGCTTGCGGCACTTTAGATTTTGTATCTGCATTCAACTGTACCAACAAAAATCCCTTCTCCTATACCTAACGATCCCATTGACGCGAACAAATTTGTAAGAACACATAACGCCGGTCCGTTCAATGTCTCCACACAAGAGGGCGCTATACAAGTTCCAAGTTGTAATAGTTTCGTTATAAACCAATGAATGAATGAAAGGTTCAAAGGTTGGAACAATGCTTGTGTGGGAACACAACGGCCCTGTGGTGTACAGACCGTATTTAATGTACGTGCGTTTTACGGGCAATGTACACAGTAACAACTTTTAGAAACCATCAACTGAGATTTGGCATTATAACAACATAAACAAGGCCCCTATTTACCCCAGTCAAAGTTGATATCTGTACAAAATGTAAGATTTGGTATTTTTTCTTTACACTGGTTTCCTCCTGAACTTCATCGAATGTTTAGACATGTTAAATCATTCACTCTTTATTTTTTATTTAATATAGCCCTTGAAATGGTTATTTATTAGAGGGTAAATACATTAGATTAATGCTTGTTTGCTTCCTTTATTCCACAGACAGGGTAAGGCAGGAGTTAAGTAGACAGTAATGATATGACAACTCATCACATGTACAACTCATCCAACCAACCTCCTTCTACAGGAGAACAACTTCCTCCTACAAAGGTCAAAGTGGAAGTCGGGTATTATGTTACATCGTAAAAATCTTCTCTTCAAAGGTATCTTCAGGCCTATTAGTTCATTGGTTTCATGACCAGAAGGATACATAATAGTCACTTGTAATAATACAAGGAGTGACTCAATCATTCCACAATAAGAAGATAGGAGTTTGAGAGTTTTGAGATTTAAAAGTCTCCTGTGCTCAATTTCACAAAGAGCTGAGATTGATCTTAACTGCAAATCAATCTGAATTGCTAAGCAAAGTGTGATGTCACAATACAAATCACTATGGTGATACTGACAACTCATCTTAAGATTAATCTTAGTGCTTTGAGCCCAGTCCACATGATTAATTTATGTTGTTATTGTATTGTACATATGAGTAAATATCCTATTTTGCTTAAGCAAGGAATCTTTACATGGCCAAATCCATTGGAGTATTTTGCTTTCTGTCATTAAACTTGAAGAAGAATGAAAATGTATTTTGTTATAAAGCTGAGACTAAATATTGAGACAAGTCAATGCTTATATATGGCCACCATAAAGAGGGGGTAGAAATACATGTATGACCAACAACCTCAGTGGATTACATATTTATTTTGAAAATATGTAAATATTTCTTTAAGAAAGATAAGCACTTGTAAATGCAGTTAAAGTTCTGGATGCTTGGGGTGGGGGCAGGGGGTGGGTGGGGCAGGGCAGATGTACTCGGGCCAAAAGGACTACCCCCTTAATGAATGTAAGAGAGTTTCTCCATGTCATCCTTTCAGGTTGCATCTCCTGAACTCTGGAATTCACTCCCCAATAATATAGAAGAAAGCTCCTCTCTATAACAGTTAAAGTCTTTTTTGAAGACATCTCTTTTTGTGAAATAACTTATATTTTTCATTGTATGCATTTTGTGGTTCTTTATGTATTTTCTGTAAGTTGTGTATTCTACAGTCCTGGTTTTTCTCTCTTGACTTTCCGAAAGCGCTTTGAGACTTCACTGTAATTTTGTGCTATATAAAAGCTGTTAATTATTATTTTTATCCATGATCACACTGTTGAGGTGTTGAGTTAATCAAACCAGAACAAGGCAAGTGTTGTTTCCATGGTTTGGTTGGTAATCACATGCCTGCTTCAGTACTCCTTGTTTCTGCTTCATGTCATTCATTAGCTCCCTGGAAACTGTCAATAAGAAACATAATTATATTGCACCCTTTGGGTCTCCAATGAGTCAAGTATGCTTGCTTTGTAATATGTAAGCGGCTGTTGAGATCCCAAAGGGAAGATTGTTGAAAATGAAATATCTCTGCCCCTCTGCGCAACAAAAATACATTTTTCCATTTTGGGAACCAGTATGTAGCATCTGTCCCATACAATACTTAAAAAAATCACTCTTGTAACTGTTTAGAATAAAGAATAAATAGTTTTGATTACAAATACTGGTTCTCTCCAGTTAACGATCACAGTCTCAAAGGCAAGGACTTGTTGCTTGTACAGTGACTTGAACAGAGTTGAGGAATTATAGTAGCAGTCCATGAACACTATATGCCACTTTCCACGAAATCTTGGTTCTATGAGTCTCATCCCTACATCGAACATGTTGCACCATGCTCACTTGGGTCACTTGCATTTCCTGAGAATATTTCCCAGCTGCACAAATAACCAGTGCCTGATTCAGAAATCATAAAACTTTTGATACCAATTTGTATGGGTTTCTTGGGGCTGTAAACACGGTAGCTGATGTTTCCATGTTGATTGTGTATGACTCGCCAAGTTTGGTCTTGTTTGGGACCTGGAAGTTTGTCTCTGATAGTCTTAAAATATGTTCATGTGATATGTTAGGTTCCTGCATGAATCTCCACGATTTGACAATGTCCAAACGATTGTCAGCAAATGTCTACTACCTTGCATTGATAGTACCCCCCCCCCAGCCATGTTGTTACGAAATCAACTAGATTAAGAATATTTAATGCTTTGGGTTTATTCTTTTTCTTCATTTTCCATCTGAACTGCCCTAAAGAATCACACAATTTGTTGCACAAATAATAGGGTAAGGCTTGCCTGGAGTCTCGCCGACCAGATGGAGCTGGCATTTAATATTTATTCACTTTGATTGTCATTTACGTATTTAGACGCATTCAATCAACAACTTTTTGCACGTAACTCTTCCAGCAACTTAAATTTCCCACAGGATTAAAAACCAGAGATAAAACTCAATGAGCAAAAAACTCTGGAAAACCTTGTGGTTATCAGCAAATTGTACCTCTTTAAGGTTTGCTTTTTGATACTAATAACATTTTTCTGATCTTTTTTTCAAATACATTCCACTGTGTTCCAAACTGAACCAAAGTCGCAAGCTAGAATAACCAACTACGCTTCCTCCACATTCTTCCAAAAGCAATTTTCAAAATACCTACTTTTGTTCCTCGCATACCAACCCTTCGGAATGCTTTTGATAACCGATCAGACAAATTTTGCCTGCTATACAACCGTAACGCAGGCAAATAGACTTCTTGTCAACATTTTGTCCTTTATTGCTCACATTGCTGCTTCTCAATAAGTTGTTTTTGTTGTTATCCCTTATTGGGAGATTGAATTTGAAACAGTAATATGTACTTTCAGTCAAGTTTGTTACTACAGTAACTTTGAAGTAATTTTTTTAAATGTCTGCAACTGATGTAAAACCCTGTAAATTATAGCGAGTAATTGGGAAAGTTCAAGATCATTGGATAATTTATTTAATTGTGAGGTTGTCGGGCATTCCAGTCTAATAGGATTTTGAACCCGGTGCTTTTTTTTATTGCAACAATAGCTAGTTGCTATTATAGGCCTAATCAATGACCTATTCACCACCTGAGTCGCTGATATGTACCAATTCTACTCCATGAATGTACTTGGCAAGTATGCTGTCATGAAGTCATTGTTAGACTTGGTAAATAACTCATTTGTGTGTGAAAAAATTATGTTTTAGTACAAACTTAGCAGTGGACTATGATTGATTTGTCAATGAAGCTAGGATTGGGACATGGTACACACTGACACAATGATCGTGCTTCAAGTGGTGCTTAAATTCTGAGCACCACTCGCTGAAATTTTACTCCCTTACACAATCTTGCCTAAATAGCCCTTAAATTTAAAAACTAATGGCCTGAAACTTCAAAAAAATGCTCAAACTTGCTTTATGATTCTTTAAAACCACTTTTTCTGTGTGTGCGGGTAATAGATTGATCTTTTTTGTCTCAATTTAGAAAACAAGTCCTTGACATTATGAAAACCCCTTCAGAAAAGTTTTCATTTCAGCTTTACTGGTTAAGTGTAATCAAGTACATTTTATATCCAGTTATTAATAAACCTATCATGTAGAAGCCATTTTCTTTTCCCCATTCAAAACACTTCCACTTAACAAGGCTAATTGTGAATATAAACTGCGTTTACAGTGTACAAGCAACTAATGTTACTTTCTGGAGGATTTTGTTTGGTGAGTGTTCCTAAAACTCTTGGCTTAATTTAAACTTGCTATGCACTGTAGATGACATTGTACCAAAATTGTTTTTCAAAGCCTAAATGTTGAAGAATAATTCGGACACGGCCTTCAAATTTGTAATCCAATGGTTTTGTACACAAAAGCGAAGCGAGTTCGTCCTCTGCCTGTCAAAACACCCGGATGGATCCTTTGTGTTAAAGTCTTCAGTTTCAACAGGTAGACACACTCACGCAAAGCACAATAAATGTACAGTAAATGCCTGATAGATTTTTTCTCCAACGTTTAATATTGTTTTTACACTCGTATTTAAAGTACAAAGTTTCTTATCCCAATGTCTCATTGTACACATTACATGACCATGAAAGTGTTGACAGCTTTGGACAGCTCCTTTAATAGCTAGGCCCCTTTAAAAGCTACACTTTACATGTGTAAATGATACATAGTAATTTGCCAGCAAAACTGATGTTTAGTTTATCACTAACAAGGTTGTTTTGGAGCAGGAACTCAATTTTAATACCACTAGAAGCAGCAACATAATGTGAAAAATCAGTTTATGAAAATTTATTCAAATAACTAAAAGAACCTTATTGTACCAGGCAAATGTTTCAGGGGATTAAGGGGATTTGGGTCATCGTATTTATGTATGGATTATTTACACATTAATCAAAATGTACATGTAGGCTCATTTATGCTGTAGCAGAAAAATATTTTGAAAAAAAAATTGTTTACCGTAAACTGCCATTAAACAAACAACAGTTAACAATACTTTTAAATGAAAGCATTGTTACTTTGTTGAGAGCATTGTCAGTCAAAACAATTTTTACAGGCAACTTGGAGGTTTGTAAAGACTTCAGTAGCACACAAAACATTTTTCTTGCTGTCCCTTGCTGAAAATATGTAAACATTGAAATGTGGCTTTGTTATTGTCACAGAGTTTGCCTGGAACTGGTTGCCTGTAATATTCTTCTAACACTGAAAGTTTATAATTATTTATGTTATATTTGTACAGTTATTTATGTAACAAGTTTTTTGCTAATAACATGACATTAGTAACAAGTTTTTGCTAATGACATGTACAACTTTTTTTGTAAAAATGCATTCCATTGACTTTGATTGCAAACCAAGATTTCTCAGAATAAATATACATGTATACATGTACATGTAAGAGTGTAAAACTATAAACAAAACTGTGTATCTTCAGTTTTTTTAACACTTTGTTTTCTAGAAAAACAGGAACTGACTCCATGAGTCCATACATTATCTAGATATTCCCTGGAGGTTACATGTAATTCATGTGAAGAGTAGGACTGTAACTTCAATTAAATCAAATGAACTTGAACTTATTTGAGGTTAAACACCTTGCTTGTTACAATCAGAGTGTCCAAACTATAGCCTGCCCGATATGGGGTAGAGGGCCCCCCCCCCCAATGTTCCCATACTATAACACATTATAACACATTATAACACACCTCTTGCTAGTTCTGTATTCTGGTTGGCTGAAACAAGGTCACGTGGGATAAACTATTCTAGGCTAGTGCATGAGATTTGCACAACCATGAACTAGACATCGCGTAGTTTGCGGGGAATAGTTTCCGAAGCGGGCAATAGTCTTTCAATTTTTGACTGGTTACAGCGCCCTCAAGAGGTTGCCAGGCTCATGTTAAGAAGAAAAAAAGGCGGGTCTGGATCGGATCACGGTAGTTTCTTTTCTTATTTCATATTTTGGACCGAGTTGTGTTATAAAACACATATGGACTGCCATGATTCAGTCACTAGAGCTCGTCTATCCCCCCTCGGGCCTGTGAGTGACCAGAAGAGGGACCCATTTCCCTCGGCCTTCGGCCTTGGGAAATAGGTCACTCTTCTGGTAACTCAGTCCCTCGGGGAATAGACGTGCTCTAGTGACCTCATTGCCAGTCCATATGCGTATACTATTTTCCTCTTGTATAGAACTACCCCAAAAAAAATTCCTCAAAAGAATTCCTGAGATTCTAAGCACACAATGAAGACACAATAGGTGGGGGGTACCCTCTGCCCCATATCGAGCACCAATTGCCAAACTGTATATCAGAATATATGTAACAAGCACAAACTTATCCTTTTTCTGCTACCTGTAACCCATTGATTGCAACAAAGATACTACCCTTTCCCAATTGACCAGTTTCATAGGAATAGAATCCAGCGAGAGTCATCCACATGACTGTTGTGAGACCACTTTTGGGACCACACAGCCATTTTATTAGGCCATGTTTGTATGTTGGCACGGCAACATTTCCTGTACAGATACTATGTCATTTATATCAATCAATAAAAACAATGCATTGCGCGTCTACATTTTGCCAAAAAAGCATATGACATGATATAATTTTGTCATGTTCACAGCTGGACAAAAAGTATAAATAAAATTGGTGTTCCCTGGGTTATATTTATATGGTTCGTACGAACAAGGTAACCAGCCAAAATGATGTGTTCAATATTGCTGTAAATGGTTTTCTGTTAATATTGTTAAAGCAATTTTGTCGAGCATCATTTTCTGCCAAGAAGTTCATCTCTAAAGCATTCTATAGTGAGCCAACAAGGTCTGAATGGTAACAGGAAAAATGACATAAAAGTTGACTGATTGTCTGGCAGCAGTCATGTGGGTAATACATCATTATTATGGGACTCAAACTGGGTCTAAGAGTGAGTGGGGAAATGGATTCTGATTAATAATGCCATAATTATTTTCATTAAACAAATAAAAAGTGTTTTTGAAGATAACATACTGACTAAACTGTACGAGCCATATCAACAATAGATAATTTTTATAGGTAATTTGAGGCAACTAAAATCACTGAATGCAAAAGGTTCAGCAGCAATGTGAGACAGTTTCCCTCACAGTGTCTTTCCTTGCAAGAATTGTATTCAAGCTAAAATGGGATTGGCTTTTTGTTTGGGGTGGATTTCCTTGAACCAGATGCCTGTAATTTGCCTCAAGGTGACATGGCCCAACACCACCTGCTCTTTTCACATTTACCACAAATAAGCTATTCTAATTAGATCGCAGTCTTGATTGTACTAAAGCTAGTTTTTGGCAGACTTTGCAAGTTTGATTTTCTTCTTTTTCTTGTTCCCTTTTGGTGAATCTGTTTCTTGTACATCCATCTTGTGTTTCTTCTTCATGGAGACATCTTTTTCCGCACTGAAAAAAAGAAATTAATAATAATAATAATAAATAATAATATTAGGTATTTGTAATGCGCCAAATCAATCAAAAAGATGTTCAAGGCGCAGAGAAGTAGACAATGTAAACAAAAACAATACAATCATATCCAGTGAAAAGAAAGCAAAACAACAATTAGGGAAAAACATATCATAATTAAGAATGGATACCAACAAAACTATGAATTAAAGAAATACATCTTGAAAAGGTGAGTTTTGAGAGTAACTTTGAAAATTTGAACATCAGAAATATTACGGAGATCTTGAGGAAGTTCGTTCCAGAGAGAAGATCCAGCATGTGCGAATGAACGATCCCCCCATGAGTTGTGAGTTTTAGGAACAACAAGTGAAAATGAATTGGATGACCGAAGATACCTTGAGGGATGATAATGACTGAACAGATTGGTATTGTATTCAGGAGCAGAACCTTGCAGGCAATGAAAAACAAGCAAAAGTAACTTATAAACAATTCTGGAAGGCATAGGGAGCCAATGGAGAGACTGTAATACTGGTGTGATGTGACTTCTACGTTTAGACAATGTAACAATCCGGGCAGCTGTGTTTTGTAGTCTTTGCAACCTGGCAAGTTGAGTGCTTGGTAATTGATAGAGAAGAGAATTACAAAAATCTAAACGGGATGAAATAAGGGCATGAACAATTTTCTCAGTGGCTGATTGAGTTAAATACTTTCGTATAACACCAATGTTACGCAGCTGGTAACGGACTGATTTACAGAGGGCAGAAACTTGACATGACATGGACATGGTAGAATCAAATTGAACACCAAGATTTCTACATGAGTGACTCAAATACACAACTGAACCTGCAATATTAATAGATGGTACATTTATCTTAGTTAGTTGTACTTTGGAGCCAAAAAGCAAAAACTCAGATTTATTCTGATTGAGTTTTAATGAGTGAGAGCTCAACCAGGTTTGTACATCTTGTAAACAGGTTTCAAGTTTTTGTATAGAAACCATAGCATCACTTTGGCAAGGTGGAAATGACACAAAAAGTTGTATATCGTCTGCATAACAATGGTACTTGATTGAATGTTTATTTAAAATTTGCTTCAGACCCGTCAAATAGATAGAGAAAAGCATTGGTCCACCCACAGAACCCTGTGGAACTCCACACTTTAAAAGAACTGGGTTCGATCTATTTTCATTGATACATACTAATTGATGACGGTTTGATATGTAAGATTTGAACCATTTTAGTGCTTGGCCACGGATTCCAAGTGCAGCAAGAGTATTTAAAAGCAGTTCATGATTGACAGTGTCAAATGCAGACGATAGGTCCAAAAGCACCAATGCAGTAATCATCCCTTTATCCATACCATTGAGAACGTCGTTAGACAGGTTAGTTAGCAGAGTCTCAACACTATGATGAGTACGATAAGCAGACTGGCGATTGTCTAGAAGATCATTGACCCTTAGATATTCAGAAAGTCTTGAGAAGACGATGTGTTCAAGGGCCTTGGATAAATAAGGTAAGTTAGAAACTGGCCTGTAGTTATGTAGTTCATTGGAATCAAGGGATGGCTTCTTGAGTAGCGGATGAATATGTGCCAGTTTCAGAGCAGCAGGAACAACTGCCTGTTGAAGACTTAGGTTGACTATGTTGGCTATAATTGGTGCAAATGTGGCAGCACAGTCTTTAATAAGTTTTGTAGGAATGGGGTCCAATGCACAATACTTCAAATCAAAAGATAAAGTTGTCCATTTCTGGGCTTAATTTTATAATACTGTTTACCAGTATTCAAATTGTTGTGATTATATTGCAGAAAAATATGCCAAACCACAAGTGTGTTTTATGAAATATCAATTACTGTAAAGAAGGTTTTAGGGATTGTATGGGTTGACAATGGATTGCAATGTTCCTTCCAGTGTTGTAGGTCTCCGGACTTGTCTTGGTATGGTCAGAGACAGAATTTGTCCAGGTTTCAGCTGTTTCCAGGTCTTGATTTTGAAGACTCAGTCTCAGAGCAAAGGTCTCATGTTCTCGTGTAAAGAACTTTCAAGACCTTTATTTCATAATCTTCAAAAAATATTTTAAAATTGAAAAAGGAACCCAACAGAATAACAAATCTTCAAAAGCGTATTCAAGCTGGCCCTGTGGTGTGTGGTTGTTTTTTTGTTGAAGGGTGGCGCAGCACTACTTTTCTTCCTGTACAATACAGTGGCTATTTGACACCCATAGCGAAGGCTGAGCTAGCCATCATACAGGGAAAAAGCACTGGTTCAGCATTAAACATCCACTGAATATATAGAAAGTTTGCTTTGATAAATTGTTTTACTGTTTACAGCACAGATTTGTCCGAGGTCTTGGTCTTTGTCTTGGTCTTGATGGGGAGGTTTCCCCTTCGGACATTGAGGTCTCAGTCTAGGTCTCGGTCTTGGAGGGGAGGTCTCAGTCTCGGTCTCAGACTTTGTGGTTTTGACTACAACACTGGTTATTTCATTTGCTCAAAAATGGCTGAGTCACAGTGAACAAAGGTGGCTCCCATGCAAAATTTCTCACAAGAGAACTGTAAATCCCTGTGCTAAATATCATCATGTTTGTTGTCTTTACTTCGTGAAGTCAGGGTTTCATTTGGACAACAATATTCCAAAAATGAAAGGTTGTCGTTTCTAAACTCAAACCCATTGGTGGAACTGGTTTTAAGGCAGCAGCCATTATAAAAAAGATATTTTGATAAGGAACACTGGCTAAGCAGACACTGTCTGCTAAGTGGCTTTATGAAGTTGACCCACGGTCTTATCCTCCATGTCCAAGGGGAAAATCACACTCAATGAACAAGCTTACCTTGGTATGCTAACCATACTCTTTTTCTTGCCAGATTTTAATGCCTGATTCCATTCAGCTTCTTGTCCTTTGATTGAATATTGACTCAAATCCATCAGTTTCAGTCGCTCTAATTCCTTCTTCTGCTTGCTCTGTATTTCACTGGCTGCTTCTTCCTGAAATCAAAGATGCAGTTTGTAATTATAGGAAAAGTACATCAGTGTTTTATGACATTTCAATTTACACACCAAACATGCCAAATTTCCATTATATCCAGTGGTCAGATCTTATTGAAAACAACACATTTTTCTGGGATGTTGTGCATGTTCATATCAATTTTATTTTGATTGTGGCAATCAAAGTAATTTCGATTTTGGGTCTTCAAATGTTATCTCCTCGATTTAAGATTGTGTTTCAGAAACAAACATTTATAAAATATTAAATATTAAAATTCAATTTTTAGACAGAATTTTGCTTTTGCAAAAAGCCTTCATCATTATCTTCTTCTGCAAAACTCATGTATAGACACCTTGGACCAACATCACACATGGCTACTGTCTGCCTTGCCTACCATTATAGGAGTCACATAATTGCACTGATGGTACACTGTATGTGTAAATGTCGAGTCATGTAAAATGTACACTCTATAACACACTGGGACATTGACTCTCAAAATGGTTCAACAAAGATTATTGTGAGGATGACATCAAGTGAATTGGGTCAATACAAAAGACATTTGGGTAAGGGTTAGAGTTGGGGTGTATAGTAACTGACGACATTCATCATTTTTTAAACTGCTCAAATTTGTTAGTGGTCTGACGTTTCTCTCCTTTGAGAAAGACTCTGCTAGGGTCAAAACTTCAGGCCATTTTTGGATTAATACCACAGGTCCTCTTGGTTAGTACGCAGTTTGCAACAGCTAAATATATTTTTTTCATATTTTAAACTATTAGTAGCAGTGGCATGTTTAGACATTTTCATTTCGGGGGGGGGGGGGGGGGGAAGAAGGGCGAAGTCATAATTTGGTGGGGGGGGGGAGACAGGGGCAAGAGTTGAGCCACCCCACCCCTGCCCCCCTCCCTCGTGTTACACCACTGATTAGTAGCCAGTAAATTAAACTAAACAGCTATTTACCAAATCCTGTGCCATTGTTTGCCTGGTTGGTTCCATGGTAACCTCCTTCTCAGGTAGGATCATCTGACTCTCTACCTGTCTTTCTTGTATCTCAGTGAACTCGTGAACCACTTTTCGGATGATTCGATTGAACAGAGCAAGAATCTGTGTGGCTGGTAAGTCCAAATCCTTCACTAGGGAATCTACTGATTTATGCTGCAGACCTAAACCAACAAGGATTGCCTTCAAAGTGGAATAAAAGGGTTTATTGTATGAATATGTTAGCTGTTGTTTATATTGTTCAATTTAATACTTTTATCCAGCTAAAGAACATTTCTTTTCCCTTACATTTGGGTTCAAATACCGACCAAGATGAGCCTGTTGAGGTTTTTTCAGTAGACTAAAAAAGCAGAGTGTACAGCACTTATAACAAATCTGCTGAGTGTTGTGTATCCAGTGTCTCTTAAAGCTGTAACTTCACAAAAAACATCTACATGTACGTGTGAAAGGTTGCAACTGTCTCACGCTACAGTCCAATAATTAAGACAATAAACTGACAATGGACCAATAATAGATGTTACCAAAGAAGTTTGTGGACCAATAATAGATGTTACCAAAGAAGTTTGTAATGCTGGAACTTACTAACTGCACAGCAGATAGATGTGACTGTATTCGATTCAATGTGTGTAACCTAGCAACAGCAGGTACTAAATCCATAATGAGATGATAATCAGCCATGTTGCGTGAGTAGAGCTCAAGACGTTGTAGATCATACTTAGTACAATATAACTCTAACTCACTAACTTGCAGCGCTGTCAAGAAGAATTCAAAGACAAACAACAGGATTACTAATCATCAAAGAAAGAATTCTTTGCTTCCAAATCTACAAGCTCACTCATTGTAAAGTTTAAATTAGTAACAATCCTCCACAGAAGAATTTCTTCATGAACTACTGAGAATGGTAATCAATAACATTTGAGACCAGCTGAATCAACATTGCTTATTTAAATTGCAGCAATAAAAATAAGCATGTACATTGTACAGGTATATGAATGTGTACAAAAAATTAAAGACAAATTATAAAACTGTTTTCTCTGTTTTCACTCTAACAGGGCAAGTAAACTTGATGAAAATTCCACAGATTAGTTTTACATTTATGGTGCATCTGTTGAGAACCAAAGTATGGAAATAATTGATTCAATGACGCATAGAAAAGAACAAACAAACTAATACATGCAAATCATACAAAAGCCATACACAATTTCAAGCTTCTAGGTTTGTGCACAAACATTGAATGTGCACACACGACTTCAAAACCTAGGGCAAGTTAGCGCTCTGGTCAATATAAATAGCTCTCTGATGGTTGAGCAACGGTGCACAGAACTAACTGGCAAAGTTTATCACTTCAAACCACAGTGGGTGATACTGAATGGTCAGACACTACGAGTGTTGATGTGTGTATGTAGTAGTTTCTCATTGCTTTTTATTATGGCATTGTGGTTTTATTCTTACCCTGTATTTGTGGTTTGTATTCCTTGTGGTGTAGTATACTCAAAGCCATAGAAGGTTTGAAGCTGTGGAACTGGTAGGAACATAGTGACACAAAACGTCTTCTAAAATCTGAAACCAGAACACAAACAACTTATTAACCTTTCACTAATTACTAAATGTCTTTATTCTAAGGGTTTTTAAACTAAATGTTAAATAAATATTTCTACAAAAGAAGTTACATTGGTAATTACTGGATACAACAGAATTCAACCAAACATTTTGAAAACACAAAAAACCTGAGTCCACTACACTAGATCAGGGCCCAGTTTTATTGCTCTGCTTACCGCAAGCAAAAATCTGCGCTTATGGAAGCAGGGAATTCTAGGCTTACATCAAGCGTATTTCACAGGTAAGCAGGAAATTTTGTTGTGAGCGTGCTTACTCCACATTACTAGGCATTCTTTGCTTACACAGCTAGCACAGAAATTAGAGAAAGATGATCGCAGGCGCATAATTTGGCGGTAAGCAGAGCCATAAAATTGGACCCTGGTCTCACTGACTCATATTAACTCTTTAAAGACCATATTGGCTTCAAGCAGCATCTACATAGCATTTGGCATAGTTTGGTATAATGATTTCAAGTTCTGACTGACAATTTCCTAACAATTGTCTACATAAAAAAATTGATAACAATAATAAATTGTTTTGTATTATTTTTAGACATTTCCTTTTTTAAGTACAGTATAAAAATCTGACAAACTAGAAATGCAAACTACAAATGCCTTCTATAAACGGCTACATCATCTTGCAAGTCCTGCAGACTGAACTGTTATTACACACATGTACATGCAAGTCATACATATTAACACCCTGTCAGTGCAAAAACATTGCATCTCTAAATACAACCTTTCATATTCCTTCACTATGATACGCATGAGGAACAGATGACTCTATTTATACTCCAATTATATCCTGGCAATTTATTTAGAACATGAAGGCTGGATATCAGCCAATCATGAACTACCCTTTAAATGATACACACAATTGAAATTACTAAAACTACCCAATTTTTTTTATTTGCACAAAAAACCCTTTGGTGAAGAGATATACTTTATTTTTTCTTGAAGCCTCTCTTGTTAAAAAAAGAAGAATAATCAAAATACAACTTGTTTGCAGTGAGAAGGGGCTGGGTCAGAGATTGGGGTGGGTGGGGGTGGGGGGGGGGGGGTAAGGTACTTACCTTTCCAGAAGGCCATGAGCCATGAATCAGTATCAGATTGTTGCTGAGTCATTTCTTCATTAATCACTTTCATCATAATGCAGGAATGTTCACCAGTCAGATCATTCTATAACCGTCAATATTATACAGTTAAAACAAACTCACATCATCCTTATTACAAAAATAAAACGTTAACAAATTTCTCAATCAGCCATGTGCACCATGCATAGAGAGTGAACTAACAATGATAAAGTTGACTACCAAAGATGTAGTGATTGCAAATGTGTTTATTAGTTACAGCTTGTATGGATAATAAATTCACTCCACCAGTATTTATCCAGTATTGGCTTTTTTGACAAATAAACTTTCCCAAAACACAACAAAAGCTCAACCCTTTGTAATCCGCTCTGAAACAAACCAAAAGAAAGAATCTCTGAGTTGGGTGTTAAAATTAACCCCACGCTCACCAAGGGGTAACTTAATACAGAAAGATGAGTTTCAGAATAGATTTTTAAGCCATGTCTTGAGATCAAAATGAAAACACAATGATTCAAATAGTGGTATAATCAAAGTATTTACCGAGTTTGTCTGAGATAGACAGGGACAAAACCACCTTTCTTCCAGAATCTAAAATCAAATGCATGTAATAGTCATTAGTAGCATATTAATAATATACATGTAGATGTAGATAAAGTATATCAACAGAGTTGGATTGGTAAAACCACTCATCATTACAATAACATATTTCTAAATCTTGTTGTTTCTTTGGTTTTGTCTTATTCATACAAAATATTTAGTGTCATTGGTTGAAGTAACAACTAATTCTTACTGTCTATCCAATGGGGGAGAAACTGAAAGCTATTTTTGTTTTCGTGTGTTATATTGTTTATTTTAATACTGAACAATTTGGGCAAGCTCAGGTGATTTGACTGATTTAAAACAATCCTCCAGGAGCTGATAGTTATCCTATGATGTGTTTTTCTTGTTTTATACCATATGCTTTCATTCCCATGAAATAAACAAATACATCAACTATACAAAAATATCTCAAGGCTACATTGTTTTTATAAACCTGTTATATTTTGTTCAACCATAAAAAAAACTGCAGATCTGCTGAAATAAGCATTCATGAATAATGTTGTAATTTTACACCATGATTCACAAATGAGAATAAATTTGAATACTTTAAAACTAGGATGAGATAAAATGGAGCCTCAACCCTGGTTCTTCTCAGAACCAACAATTCTTCCAAGAAGTAATTTAATTCACACAAGTAAGTACTTCAAATCTTACTGCATTTATAAATGTTCATATACATACATGACATACATGTACAGTACTTATTTTCATTGGTGGAATTAATATAAGCAATAGCGAATTTGGAGGTCTGCAAATGCTATATCATTGACTTTGACAGTTTTTGAAATGGAAAGTTTCCCTAGAAAATCAGAACTGGTATGACCTTTACAATCCCTGAGCTGTCACGATGAAACTAATCAATATAATTTTGATGCTTACAAATTCTATACTACCCTGTGATAGTTATTACCTGAGTAGGTCTGAAGTCAGACCAAAGGACACGCCAAGGTAATCTAGTTTCTCTGCTTGTCTTTCACTCAGCTTAGAGAGCAATGGAGGTAGATTCTTCTTTGGTGCAATCACCTCTTCTATTAAATCCACCTCCTAAAAGAATTACACAAGAATTCCAGCTTTAAATACATCCTCTCTTATCATCAATAATTACCATAATAATAATACATAGCATTTATATGGCACTTTCTCTATACATTTGTGCAGGTGTTACAAAGCACTCATTATTCTAAAACAGAATTACAATATTTGAATGATGAGACAAATTTATATAGCACCTTACAAAGAGTTCTGGGGTGCTGCAGCCAGCAATACCATACACACTGTTACTAACCTCTTCTCTTAACAATAAGTGTACTGTTTAATTAACCATATGAAGGACCAAGCAATTATGGTCAAGTGTAAGGTGCCATGACCAGGAACTGAATCACACTCTGATACCACAACATTCAAATGACAAAGATCTATGTGTGAGTTTATAAAAAAAATATTGAATGAATTTCGCTTGTGCTTTATAGCAGAATATAATCACTCAGTGAAATCTGACCTTTCCATTTGCTATGCCTCTTGAAATGGAATAGACCAGATTTTACCTTGTGTTTATACTCTGTGACAATGCACTCATGCACATCCAATCTCTGTAATCTAGTCAAATATTTCCTGGATAATAAATGCCGTCAACCACAACAAGGAACATCATATTATTACTCTCTATAACTAGTGCATTGTTCAGAGTCTACAAAACTGTCAATGAAACCACATACCTCATTCTCCACAGTATTCAGTGATCTTGTTGATGTAGACTGTTCACCCAAATTAGGAAACTGACCTTGATAGTAACGCTGAAGGAGGGTCACGGATCTAGACCCATATCCCATCTACAGAAGAATATCAAAAACAATAATGACTATATTTGAACAAAAGTCTTCTTTTTTCCAAATTAATGTTTTCAGCATTTTGTAACACAACAAAAAAGACACACAGTACCGCACCATCCAGTATAAGACAACAAACACAATAAATAGGACTGTTTTGTATCCATCTCGTTAGCAGTTTTTCACAATGGTTGTAAATGTATTTCAGTACCTGAAACCACCCAATTAGTGTTTTAATATGTGAATGTACATGATGCAGGCTTAAACTGAAAATCATTTGAGTTGATTATCATGATTTGTTTTTAATATCCTAAAATTTCAATAAAATAATGGACAGAAAGTAAGGGTAACAAATCAACTAAAATTATTTCCAGAATACATGTATGTCTGCATGTCCATTCACATATTTGAGAATCTGTTTGGTAGTTTCAGACACTTAAAACACAATGACGACCATTGAAAAGACTGATATGAATGCAAAAGTAGTCCTTTTGATTGTGTTTGTTGTCATAAACAATACTGTTAAAGAATACAAATATGATGATGACTTACCCCTTGGTAGTCAGGATGTGTGGCTATTCTTACAACACGTGCACCAGATAAGCTAGGAAAATCACTGTCTTGAAACTACAATTAGAAAAAATAAATGAACAAATCTTACATGTGGATTAATACATGCCATTGAGATGGTTGCAACATTGTAACTCTGGTCTATGCTTTTTTAAACCTTCATCAAGGTGCACAAATCTTGTTTCAATGTCACTCCATTCAATGTAAACCTAAATGAGACTCAATGGATTTTCCTGTAATTCACAATGAGACTTCATCACTCTATAGAAATAAACATGATAAAAGATCTACCATAGTATCACATATCATTCAAAATAAACTAATCATTATTTGTATTGGTAAGTGCAATTCAAATGTGTTTCTTCAGAAGGTAAAATGCCTGCCATCATCAGGCAGCAGTAAACAATTCCATGAAGACTATCTTTCTTCATTTATCTCCAGAAGGTCTTGAATTAAATTAACATTTATCATTCTTTACCCAGAGTATGCAGAAATACACTGTAAATGTAGTTAAAATTGGTCTCCATTATCTGCATACAGTACATACATGTAACAACACATTCAACATTATCTGTGAAAGTTTATCCATTCAGATTGGTCAAGAGGAGGTCACATGGCCCTGTTTAAATGTACAATATAAACACGGTGAGAAGTGTTTAAACATATGCGTTGAGTGCAAGCTTAAGCAGTGCGCTAATTTACGCGTAACACAATCAATACATATAGCTACTCAATCTGAAATCTGTTAGTACGCGCGCCTACTACGCACAACCGTTGAGCCTTACATACAATTTGACCCTTCGCAAACAAAATGGAGCCGAGGACATGACAGGAATTTAAAATTTACAGAACAGTTGTACAGATTTTCTATCATTTACTTTTTAACAAAAAGGGAATTTATGAATGGGAAAAAAAAGAGTAGTGACTTGGTCCTAATTGGCCATTTAAAACCTTTCGGGGTCAGGGCCGTGCAATAAAGGACCTTGCATTCGGCTTGGTCCTTTATCATATGGCCATGACCAGGACCGTTTTAAATGGTCAGTTTAGACTCATCGCCACTCTTTTATTCTCTTATTAATAAATACCTCTGAGAGTTTATGCACTCTGATTGGTCAGAGACTGGTCACGTGCGGTTGTATTAATATGTGGTATAAAGACCAGCTCTGTGAACTAGCGAATAAATGGCCCCTAACCAAGCATATAGTGTAAAAGCTCTGTATGCACTGTGCACGTTGTACAGGTAACTATCAAACCAAATTTTGTGTGTGTATTTTCTTTATTTCCTTTCTTTCCTTTTTTTGGCAAGAAGCGATGGTGCCATGTGCACACGCATACATGTACCACGCGTATGCGTAAACACATGGACAGTTTGAAGGTATCATTTGACGGTACCAAGCAGTGAAGACCGGGTCCTTACACTGTTGTTGCCTAGTTACATGTGTACAACATACTTGTACAGTCGACTCCCGTTAATACGAGGTCCGCCGGACTAGCCCGTTTTCCTCGTTATATCCGAAGCTCGTAATATCCGATCGCGGTGATAATCAATGCACTATGCACAAAGTGCATGACATAATGGCCGAACGTGTACACAGACAAGGCTGCTGTAATACATGGATAACTGTGTGCTTAGTGTGTGCATGTACCGCACAAACAAACACAAAATTGGGCTAATAAAAATGTTTTAATTGAGTTATTTTAGTTGGAAAGTCAATTTATAAAATCAATTTACATTTTACATGATTGAAAAAATGTCTGAGATTTTAACTTGCTGTTCTTGTTTAGCGAAGTTTCGGTGCAAAACAAATAAAATGTTGATTTTCATTGGTAACCACCAGTGTGATGTTAGATGGTTCAATGCTAACGCGGGATACCAGGGAAATCTCGCTGTTGCATTTAATATTGATCGCACAAATATTTTAGCTTTTCAGTTGCAGTGGGTTTTTTCCTGCTGAAAATGCACATCATGCACTTGTAAAACTCATTAGATCAGTATCTTTTCTGAAGATTTCACATGAATTGATGAATGCTGACTTAGTATGGAATCTGCTCCGTTGTTTGAACCATGCAAGACTCCTAATCCCACCATTGTCCGGAATTTGGATTTAACAACCTGCTCGCTGACGCGTGACTCCAGTTTCGGATTAGTATTGCTTGTGATAGCGTCCAGTTAGCACCTCTATTGATCGTCTTACAAGCCATAAACAACGATTTTCAGGCTGTTGAAGGTATTACCTTTGTTGGGTTTTTATTATTCTCGTTACAAAAGGGTTGAAAACAATGTTTTGCTCGTAACGGGCCGACAAAATTACCTCGTTATAACCGTGTTCTCGCTACTACCGTGCTCGTATAATCCATATTTAAATGCATTGAAACACGCACGGGGCCATTCGGGACCGGCAAAAACCCTCGTATTAACCGGAACCTTGTAATATGCGAGCTCGTATTAACGGGAGCCGACTGTACACATAAAGTTAACTACTTAGAGTGTTAAAAAAAACATCCAAACACCTTAATGTCAAACAATGAGAAATTACAAACAGCAATGTCTTTACTCTGTAAGTACAAGATGGACAAAAATCACAACCGTGGTTGTTATGGAGCAAGTACATTACCATCATTGCTTTGCCCCAGATGGGGAGTTAAACCTAAGACTCCATGTGCTATATAGAGAGTGTATAAAAAAGAACCAAGAAACAGCTATCATGGAATTGAAATAGTTTACCCCAGTATTTCTTGTTTATAGCAAGCTTGTTAATACAGCTTTCCTCAGGCCTGCGAGCTAATAATTGTACTTTGAAAGCAACCATAGTCTACTGTATATAATAATAAGAGAAGTGGTATAAGTACCTGTTGAGAGATAGTCCATGGGATCAGATCACCAGATGCTCTCTTTCCTCTGGATAAACTACTCATAATGCTCTGCTTGGAAATCTGTCCCTCCAGACACACCTACATAACAACCAACAAATAGTATAATATATTTCTTTTCTGAAATTCAATAATCCATACATAGTAGCTTTAGAGCATGCATTCTCAGCATTATGTAGGTATAGTTCATGTAAGACTAGCCCTTATTCAGACACTCTGGGGAACCTCCACTTACTAATTTGCATTGCTTTAATGTGTGAAAGAAATAAAACCGCACTCTAATGGAATCAAACTATCAAATGCACACAAGACTTGCAGTGTGCAGACACTATTAACCATTGCTACATACAATACCTAACATTATCATCCAGACACACACACATAACCAAGACAAATTTATTTTCTTTTTAATATTTTGAATAATTTTCTTCAAATTTCAACACATCAGACAATACTAGTGATTTAAGATTTACCCAAGACTTAGGAATTGACCTGAGAAATTTGAGACTGATTCAGGGACTTAAGACATACAATGTAATTGAGGCTTGGCTCAAACTATTCCAAAACAACTATGTAGGGATACAAAATAGTTAGTAGACAAAATGTTGATTTATTCGTTTGAGTACTGGGACAATTTAGAATGAATCAAATTGATGATTGACATGGTAATGATTGGTTCATTCTCCTGAAGACAATCAGAGCATACTGATCGAAACGTTGAGTCGTTAACCACCGGTTCTTTTCAGAACCAACAGTTACTCAAAAGAGATTTTAACATGGTGTTACCGCAAATCTCTCTTAGTTATACTCCCACCATGCTAAGCTTCAAATCCTACTAATGATTGGTTCATTGGTTCAGGGTGGATGGGAATCTGAATAGGATGTGGCTTGTAATGCTAGTGGAGAATGTGTCACTTCACGCTTGCTAGCAATAACGATACAGGATTTTATTTTAAACAAACATAATAATTAGAGTAAATATCACTATTAAAATCCTGGAATATGTTTAGGTAGGAAGCTCCTCCTTACTATTACCATTGCCTAGCTCGCTTGAGAACAGTGGTCTGCTTAGGTCAGGCATACATTTACACTTTGCCCAATTATTCAAACAATGATAGTATTTTATGGTTGTTTGCATCTGGCAATCACCACTGGTATTGTATCATTCCACAGCTTGTAATGTTAACAATAATTCTGTACATGTAAAGTGCATAGTTACCAGTAATGAATTGGATATTGTAAAGTCAGAGTAACATGCATAATGAAAGTGGGCAGGTTCATGCCAGTTGCTGCTGGTCTCACAATACCAAATTTAATGAGCATGTGAGTGTTCAATTGCGTATGAAAAATGTAAATGATAAATGTAATTTGTATTGATGTATAGCAGTCACATACCTGTAGTACACACAGTATTTCTGGCAGTGTATTCTGTGACTGATCAACAGGTCCCAATAGACAGAAGATATGATGAGCAGGAGCATCTGATAGTAACTGCAGATCATTGGGAGTGTTCTACAAAGACATACAAATATTCACTCTTTATCTTCGCATGTGAATTTGACCACAGAGCATAATAACTATAACTATTTCATTAGATATCACGAGCAGTGCACTTGGAGCTCAGCTGACTAGAGTGCAGATTTTTTGAGCAAGCACCATGAGCGCCTGCATTGGCGGATATCGGCGCTATATAAGACTTTGATTATTATTATTAATATTATTAATATCATCATCAATTGACATAAGAAAAAAACTCATCCTAAACAAATATTGCCATGAACAGAGCCTGATATTGAGGCATCACTGTAAAATGTATAATGGATCAGTATTGTCCATGCTACATTGCCTTTCTACTCTGTGGAGCCCTTGTTTAACTTATACCTTGGACTGGAGCCTTACATGTAGACTAGGTATTTGACCTACCTGTTTTTTCCTCCCACATCAGAAACTGAGCAGGTATGATCAGACCTACAGGCTACAATGCTAGACACTTTTGAGGGTCCATCGGTTTCATTACCAGAAAGGTTTCAAATGAAAAAATATAAAAGTAAAAGTTCTTCAGGGTCGAAAACTTCTTACCTTTTGAGGTTTGTAAAACCACTGATACAAACACACAATAAATTGAGCATGTGAGTGTCTGTACCAGTGGTTTGTAATAATGCTAATTACCTTGTAATGTGCAGCCACATAGATAGCCATTAGACGCTGTAGAAATAACTCAGATGCTTTATGGTAACTAAACAGTGTATCACGATTGATGTAATATGTGTACAGCATTCAGGAAATGACAATCATAGTAATTTCAAAATATAAAAAATTGTATCCAAACATAAGATATTTACACTGTAGGTTTAGAGTTGGATATGCCAAGAATGGTTGAACCCCCACATCCAACAAGTAATCTACCTGGGCTCGATTTCATCAAGAAAAATAATTCATGTTAGGATGAGTTTTCAGTGTTACCATAGTGATTTGTATTGTGACAATTGAGATTGATGAGGACTTGAAATCAATCTTAACTGTTTGTGAAATCAAACCCTGAGCAGCATACTGCAGGTATTTATAAATGTCTGCACAGTTTTAAAGTTGTATTGTTCTTTCTAAACCTGTTTAAAGACCATCCAAGTGTATAATGGCATCATTTCAGAGACTGTGTGAGTCTTATCTGTATTCCAACATTGGGACTCATTGAAATGCATCATTTTGTTTCCTTTAGCGCTCAAGCAAAAGTGGTACCAAATGGGTCCCCAATATGTTCAAATACACGTAAGACTTGCTTATCTATTGATAATGCAAATGTAAATATGTATTGTCTTGGTCTAAGTTTGGAGCTAATTCAGAAAGAAATTAAAATTTTGTTTAATATACAAAGGATATAAGTCACAGTCTTGAGGCAGAGGACATCCTGATGATATACGAGGCACATTAGTAACATCCAGACAAAGTAATCCATTCAACCATTGCTCGATCTCATCTCCAACTGAATAACGTATGGATTCTTCTAGACTCACTTCATGCAGTACACGTCCTAAACATATAACAGGATAAATAAATGAAATACAACCAGACAGGTGTGTACATACACCCACATTAATAGCCCAGTTGTATTAACTGTTATAGTAACTTATGTCATTTCATTGAACTCCCCTGTCCTGTTCTGTGTGAAGTAAATACACTGTAAGCCACACCAACTTCAAAAGAAACTGGTTCCAGCATTACCAAAAGCATATAAGAAATGCATTGACCAGGTTTTTCTTTGAAGGTCTATATATAAAAAAAAAATTAACTCTTGACTCGCATTTCCAATTTGAAAGAAATGCCTTTGTTAAATTATACACACACATATTTAAATATATGCAAGTTTTGGAGCCAGAAGTGGCAAAAGAATTGTGTGACATAATGAACTTACCATCATACATGTACATGTTACATTGCATCAAAATAAACTGATATACGATGACTACACAAAAGACTTGGTACAGTAACCTGAAATTAACCTGAAATATTGACTTTTGGTCTTGTTTTGTCTCAATACCTGGAGAGTCTCTTTTAAAACTAATCTAGTTACTAGTTAGTAACTATTTAGTAACTAACATCCACCATGTCACACAAAAACAACATTTGTACACAACTTATAAATAATATCAGTGTTTGAACACATGTATCTTCCAACATTTCCTCCTCTTTTGTCATGTGTTGTGATTACTGTTTGTCTCTATATCATTCTTCCCTTTAATACATTCTACCAACATGTACCATACGCTCTTCCTTTGTTGGTTGGGCCTACCTTGTTCTGCATTGCCACAATCATTATAATGTTTTAATCATACATACATTTCTCTCGTTGTGTACCAATGGATTAGAAGTGTAAATGAAGGTTTGTGAGCCTTGTGAATGTTACCTGTAGCTGAGGATCCAGCATCTGTGTGACTGTTTCTACTGTGTGTCTTGCCACTGGCGCCAAATGTTGCATTTTGTTGCCGGAGTTGCTGAATCAACTTGAGTGAAAGAGAACGTCCTGTTCCCTCATACCTTGAGTAGAACAAAGCAATGAACAGATTACATGGTTCCCCCAAAACACACTCCTAATTCTTTCAACTGTTTTTAATCATTATAAGTACATGTACATTTTATGAACAACAAACTCCTTTAGGCTAATCCTAAAGTCTAAAGATAATATTCTGGTTTTTCATAGTAAAATCAAAGAGTCCCTGCATTTCTGATGAACCATTATATTCTCCACACATTAGATTGCCTTCAATGTGATGTTCCAAAAGAATCCAAAATGGCTCACAAAAGATTCAAACTGAAAACTTTTCAAAAATATTTCAGTGGAGGACATGATTAGAACACTTCCCACATAGCAAGTACAGACTAATTCAACCATGGGCTGAAACTTCACATGTGCAATGTATGTATGTATCATTTCCTTAAATGCAAGCAGAGCAGAAATACATCAAATTTGTATAATTACCCATTAACAGTTGATGACATGAAGACAAGATATGGTCCAAGAAGCTCCTTAACAAGAGGAAGAGGTATCGCTGCTGCCTCATCAATCACTAAGAGCTCAGCTTGACCTAGCTTAGCTGCATCACCTGGATGGATGTACTATACATAATACCACATAATATCACTACTAGATAAAGAGTAAGGGTATAGATGCTGCCTCATCAATCACTAAGAGCTCAGCTTGACCTAGCTTAGCTGCATCACCTGGATGGATGTACTATACATAATACCACATAATATCACTACTAGATAAAGATTAAGGGTATAGATGCTGCCTCATCAATCACTAAGAGCTCAGCTTGACCAAGCTTAGCTGCATCACCTGGATGGATGTACTATACATAATACCACATAATATCGCTACTAGATCAAGAGTAAGGGTATCTAGATGCTGCCTCATCAATCACTAAGAGCTCAGCTTGACCAAGCTTAGCTGCATCACCTGGATGGATGTACTATACATAATACCACATAATATCACTACTAGATAAAGAGTAAGGGTATCTACAATCCCGGCCAAAATGCTTGGGCCACCCGTTCCTATAACGTTACAATAACCATACAATAACCATTCCCTGTCTCACAATAAACATTCTCTCCCCCGTCCCCCCGCTCAATGTTGTCTGGAACCCAGAAGACCGTGCAACTATGTGATTCAACGCAGAAGACCGTGCAACTATGTGATTCAACATTGAAAGGGGGCAGGGGGGCCCAACGAGATATGGCCGGGATTGTCTGAAATTTTTTAAGCGTGAATTTTTTGGTTAAACATTACAAAATAAGGCTTTAAAATGACTATGAATGTCCAAAGACAGTGATTGCCATTCATCACTGAGTAGGGCGTTAAAACAAAATTCAAATCAGCAAGGATGATTTTGTGGGGGGGGGGGGCTGACTAAGAATGTTCAGAGACAGCCAATGTTCATGTATTGCTGAAAACGGCGTTAATACACAATTCGAAGCAGTGAGGATGTTTTTGTCGGGGAGGGGGGGGGCCTGACTATGATTGTGCTTTGACAGTAAATGACTATTCCTTGCCGAGTAGAGCGTTTGAACACAAAAGAACACACACAGGCAACATTTTTGTTGTTGAAATTTGTGTAATTTTTTTGTTGGGGGTGGTATTATGTTGTGAGCATTAATACAAAATAAGTAAAAAGAGAATAGAAACAATGGGATTGAAAAATGAAAGAATGGTTATAAGCAATGAACATTCATTGTTTGTCGAGGAAGGTGATAAAAATAAGAGAAAAAAAACACGAGCATTTTGTCTCTCCTGAACTCCATTTAGGTTCAAGACATTTGACTTGTTAAGCGTATCTCTTAACCATTACACCATTCATAGACTTACACCATTCATAGACTTAATTTCAAGTCTGAGATCGCGGTTATTCCTCTGTATCAGGCACGAGAAACGCCCCCACAGATAAGCTATCATGGGCCAATATAACAATGTGCGCTATTTAGCCCAATAATGTATTGGCTATCAAGTAGACTAAAAGCCACGATCGCAGGCTTGAAACCAAGTCTACACGGTTCACCGTAGTAGAGTAAATAAAGAGATTTCATAAATTTCTTTTCTATTTTGGTTTTGAGGGTTAACCGTTTGATTTTCTGCCAAATAACCGAATGAGGTGGTTCAAAAGAATATGAACAGGTTATGTGTTGTTTGTGCACTGTAATACCCTTTTCGTGTTGAACAAAAACCTTTTTCACGTAAGTTACAAGCAAACATGCCATGGTGAATCGTGTGGTGAACCGTCAGACATGCGTGATCTGTCCACACATTTGGCGGGTACTAACGGGTCATCTTCTTGGCGAACCCCACTCTCTTCTTCGGATCCAAATCCGTTACAAGTCCCTTTTAACGAGCTTGCCTGTACTTGAATCCAAGTCTATTCATGGCGCGCCTCATGGTTCTATCTGAGACATGCATCAGTCTGCATGCAGACTTTATTCTTGCCGAGGTAAATGGCCCCTGTTTTCCTAAGTTTCTGTACATTTCTCACCACGCTCCTGGCGCTTAGAAAGAAGTCTTTTTCGCCCACCTCGGCCACGGTGACACCGGTGAACTTGCCCTTCATGTTTACAATTCCGCTGAACAGAACTACGGGATACATTGCACGTTGCCGCTATTTCTCTCTGTGATTTTCCGCTCTTCCGCAAAAGACGAATATATGCACGATTTTCGTTCGAAATTAAGCCACGAAACACCATGTTGTAAATTGGCTCTTGCTTTCTATAACTATATATCAAATGCTTTGCTTCACTTATGAATTGTCTCTGATCCACCAAAGATTGGAGTATATCTGTGTGCAGTCAACTCCGCAAAATCAACTAAAGGAACTTTCAGACAATCCCGCGCAAAATGCTTGGGCCACCCATTCCCAACGCTACAATAAACATTCACTGTCGACATCCCCTGACAATAAACATTCTCTCCCCGTCGTCCCCCCCCCCCCACAAAAACATCCTTGCTGTTTTGTAACGCCCTACTCAGCAGTAAACGGACATTCAGTGTCTATGGACATTCATAGTCTTTTTAAAGCCTTATTTTGTAATAAGAAATTCAAAAATCACGCTGAAAGAATTTCAGACAATCCCGGCCAAAATGCTTGGGCCACCCGTTCCTATAACGTTACAATAACCATACAATAACCATTCCCTGTCTCACAATAAACATTCTCTCCCCCGTCCCCCGTCCCCCCGTTCAATGTTGTCTGGAACGCAGAAGACCGTGCAACTATGTGATTCAACGCAGAAGACCGTGCAACTATGTGATTCAACGCAGAAGACCGTGCAACTATGTGATTCAACATTGAAAGGGGGCAGGGGGGCCCAACGAGATATGGCCGGGATTGTAGATGCTGCCTCATCAATCACTAAGAGCTCAGCTTGACCTAGCTTAGCTGCATCACCTGGATGGATGTACTATACATAATACCACATTATTGCATACAATTTCATTGCTATGATATTATCATGTATGTGGTTGACATTCAAACTCTACTGAAGAATTTTTAAAAACTTGGCTTAAAGTATGCATTTTTACTGCGAACATGTAACACTGCCCAGCATACACTGTGTAAATGCAGTTCCCTGCTTTTTGGTTTTGCTTTTAAAATCATTCTGTTGTATGTTTTTCCCTTTATGACAGCTTCAAGGTAAAGGGTTAAAGGTCAGGGAGGTTATAATCCCATGATAATACTGACCTGGATTGTCTGCCTATGCTCTCTGTATATGTTGACTCTGATGACTGCTTTATTAAACTCTGGATTTGTGGACTGCACTAACTCATAATCTAGATGCTCCTAGACGTTACAAGAGAATTAAATGTACTTGTATCAACTGAATATTTATCTTGGGGATTGTCAGACAGCAATGCATGATTATACTGAATGGTATAGTCAGGCAATATTGGAAGTTATCACACAAGCGCGAGTGGAATACTGAAAAATATAGCACTTCTGCGTCCCGTATCCATTGAGGCCAAAAGCCGAGTTAGATATGGAACACAGATGCTCTATATTGGTTGTATTCCAGGAGCACGAGAGTGATAACGAGTTTAGCTTCAAACAAACTTGACGCCCAGATTAACACAATATGCGGTGATGGATCAGCTGTATGTTTTGAGTATACTTAGCTTAAAATAGCACAATAAGCGGAATTAGAAATACGCAGCGTGTGATATGGGCCGTGTGATATAAGTTTACATCACACCTCTTGTTGCTATGGGTTGACTAATCAGAATAAAGAATTTAAGTTTGCTTGAAGATAATCAGTCATGTCTGTAGGTAGGAAATATTCCACTGGCACGATGGGTGGGAGTTCTAGAGCATTTGTTTAAGAAGCTAGACCACCAAGATTGCATGGTGACAAGTGGCTATTTGCAGTCCCATAATTAGCAGGACTACCAAAATATAAACAAAACAGTTATTTAACCACTTAAAAATTAAGAGAAGTAAAAAGGAATTCTGAAAAACAAGTTATTGTTTTAAATTTAAAACATCTTGTCAAAATATTGTGAAGGCTAAATCATCATGAGACTAGTATCTACATCTGATCAAATACATGAAGTAAATAGACCTTCCTGATACCAACTGTACTTGAATCAAAGTTTTGTGCAATTATTTTTTAGAAGAGTACCATTCTATTCTACCCATCCAGCCTGTGAAAATGTTACTAAATGTGGTTGTCATGTTTCAGTAAAAACGGTTACTGTTTTGTCAGGGATTTGTGCAGATCTCCCAAATGAGCCACATCTTTAGGGTAGTTAAAGTACATGCAGAAGTCAAGTAAATAAAGTCAGGTACTGTAAGTACGATCAAACATAACTAACTTTGTCAATGTCATTGAAAATAAAACAAAACATAATCCTGGGAAAATATTATACAAAGAGAGGACTCATTTGATGTTAATTCCACACTTACCTGATAGTCCAGAGCATCAAAACCTTTAAAGATAAACTCAAAAAGAGTTCTTAAGTTCTCAGGACTCGGTGCAGTCACAAAAATATTGGAATACCTGTCAATATTAACAAGAACCATTCCATTATGTATCTTGAAAAATTTATAAAACTTTAAAAGACTCAGGGTTGAACCCCATCCAGGCATTTGTGTCCCAGAGTGAGACACTTTAACCATAACTTTGGCGTGTCGTGGCCGAGCGGATAAGAACACCGGACTCAAGCTCTGATGTTTCTGATCGGCAGAGTGTGGGTTCGAGTCCCGGTCGTGACACTTGTGTCCTTAAGCAAGACACTTAACCATTATTGCTGCGTCCTTCGGATGGGACGTAAAGCCGTAGGTCCCGTGTGTTGTGTAATGCACGTAAAAGAACCCAGTTACACTTATCGCTAAGAGAAGGGGTTCGCCCCGGTGTTCATGGTTTGATTGGCAGCATAATGCGCCACAGCACCTTGTAAACCATTACTTGGTGCTACGTAAAGGAACAGGTCTAATACTTCAAAATGTAGCTCCACATTATTCCTTGCAGGAAAAATACTGAGCGCTTTGAGACGCCCATCGGACATGATAAAGCGCTATATAAGAACTGCGTATTATTATTATTATTAACTGCTTCTCATCAACCAAGAGTAGATAGGTACATTCAAAGGTAGATATTATTTTTGTGATTGTTGAACTACATGTAAAAATGCATTATTTGTCAGTCAGTGATGCATCTTTGTAAGGAGTTGAGAATGTTTCATTGGCCACAGAAACAATACGCTTGGTACATGCATATCAAAGCTCTGAGTATGTACTTTTTCTTTTTCTTTAAATTAATGGCGTTAATGACTAATTAAAGAGCAATACTTACCCAAATGCTACAGCTGTTGCCATGGCAATACCAAGAGCAGCTGATTTGCCTCTGCCTCTGGCTGCAGTCATGCATAATGTACTACGTAGAGTCTTTTCCGATATTGCTTCAACAAACTTTAATACTGCCTTAGCTTGATCGACTGTCTTGGTACAGTTGACTAATGACCCAACAGGCTGTGTGTCTTGAAGGCTTGCTCTTAGATCTTTAAGTTCAGCATCACTTGGGCTCAGACTGTCCTCCTAAAATTGTTATATGATGAGAAAATGTAAATCATCAAATGTACCAACCTACTCTACAAAGTTTTCTGCAATGATAGATTTGCCTGGAATTGCAAAGTAAAATAACCCAAAATAATTTAATAATTTAACTAATTAAAATTCAGGTTTTGAAATTACCATTGTTTTAAGAGGTACTAGTTTGATGGGTAGGATGATATTTTGACTTACCATTGTTATAGGAGGTACTGGTTTGATGGGTAGGATGATATTTTGACTTACCATTGTTATAGGAGGTATGGTTTGATGGTAGGATGATATTTTGACTTACCATTGTTATAGGAGGTACTGGTTTGATGGGTAGGATGATATTTTGACTTACCATTGTTATAGGAGGTACTGGTTTGATGGGTAGGATGATATTTTGACTTACCATTGTTTTGGGAGGTACTGGTTTGATGGATAGGATGTGTGATGATAGAGGTAGAATATTCAGCTTGTCATCTATAACCATACAGCGCTTACATGTAGCTAGAGACAGCAGAAACCTGCAGCGATATCACAAAATGTACATGAGACTTTCACACATGTACATGTATACCCAAGTAAAGCAGGACCACACGTATAACTTCGTACTCCTAATGACCAGCAGAATTCACTGTTCAAAATATAAAGACCCAGCTTGATCCTCACTCAGGGATCTTTTAAAAACAGACATGAATCCCAGAAGAGGTTAATGTCAAGTGGTTGTTACCTGTAAACTACCCAGCTTTTTATATCTCCAAACATTACTCACAGGTAGGATTTCATGATCTCAAATTCTCACAAATAGCCTCAAACATTGTCTTGTGATGGACATTTGTTATCTACTAGGCTTGAAGGGGCAGGTTAAGGTTCAGCCTGATGTCACAATAAGTGTTTTATCTATGCATCTCCTGAATGTACAATTATTGGTTACTGCTAGCCGACTATCAACTATGGGCCCTTTTCGAATTCACGGCTTCGGCTCCAAAATCGACTTGGTCTAGCTAGGCTCCCTCAATTATTTTAACTTACGCATGCTTTGCGGTCAGGGCTTCAGACAAAAAAACTGAGCCTGAAGCCCAATCCGGAGCCGAAGCCGTGGATTCGAAAAGGGCATATGGCTTACAACCATAGATCCAACTGAGTTACAGTGAACAAACACAAAATGTTCTTAAAAGTGAAAATTTAATCTTGTCTTTGCTTGGTCACGTTTGTTTAGTCATGGTTTCATTTTCACAACCACATTCTCAAAATAAATATTTGTTCTTGGTACTCAAAAAATTAATCCTAGGAATGGGCTCGGAAAATTTGGAAATCCCAGCGCAAAGTGGTAACATTTTTGCACTGTTGTATGCAACAAGACCCATGTGATTTGCTCTGTGCAGCCAAACGATAATAATAATGTCAATATAACAAGGTTGGGATGAGTTCTGCTAGTTGTATAACTATATAATGAACATATCTTTTATTATATAACACCCAAGCAGATCCTTGCCTTTTGATTGGAGGATTGTCCGTCACGTGATAGCAAATAAACGTACCATTGCACGCTACGTCATTCACCGTGCATTTTTCGTTCCATTCACTGTGCATTTTTCATTCCATCCGGTTTGTTATATTGCACGGTGCGTACCACATCATTGCGTGCGTGTGTCTTTGATAATGCAGCAGTACAGTATACTGCAAGGCATACTACAATACAGCGCCCGCGTGTCTCAAAATAGAAGTACAGAACAGACTTAGTCACTGGTGAATCCATTAAATACTGAAGGCCCTACGCTTTGTTTGTTTTGAAAGTTGTATCCTCCAATCAAAATTAGAAAGATCTACTTGGATGTATTGTTATATAAAACAAATAATGAATGTTTTTCATTCGTGCAATAGTGAGAATATTTTCATTCGTTGAAAGATGGAATGTTCCATTCAACTCGGCCGCCTCATAAACATTCATTATTTGTATATCAGTTTATAGCAAGATGGTGTTTACCCTCAAGAATAAAGTGCTATGATTTGTTAGACATTTTCTCTGTGCCTTTGACAGTAACATTGTATTGAGAATCTCCCAAATCCCAAGGAATTGAAGATGTAGCCAGTACAGCCTCACTATTAAATACCAAAATGTACACATCTATGTTACCTTTCTCAGTGTGTGATTCTTTAATTACCTTTCATTAAATCTGCCCACTACATCTTGATGAGCCTCAGTGCGATAGCGAGAATGTACATCCATGGATAGAGTATACAGCTGCTTGAGAGACGACACACTGCGTAGAAGAATTACTATAATCCCACCTCCCTCTACCGTCTCAATGGTACGTGCCAAGAGGTTAGGGGTCATAGCTTCAAAATCCTACATCAAAAGAACCCGATCATTTTCATTATAAGAAATGTCTACAAAAAGCATCGCTGTAAGTTCTTTAACCCTCCAACCCTTCAAAACCCAACTTTTTGTTTTGTTTGATTCTGTTGGACTGAGGACTGCATTAGCAAACTGATTATGCTTTTCATGGGATCAGGCAAACCACCATAAGACCAAGGGCAACGAAGGCCAGAGCAAGGGCGATGGAGGCAAGACAAAGGGCAACGAAGGCCAAGACAAGGGCATGAAGGCCAAGACCAAGGGCAATGAAAGGCCAAGACCAAGGGCAATGGAGGCCAAGACCAAGGGCAAGAAGGCCAAGACCAAGGGCAATGGAGGCCAAGACCAAGGGCAATGGAGGCCAAGACCAAGGGCAATGGAGGCCAAGACCAAGGGCAATGGAGGCCAAGACCAAGGGCAATGGAGGCCAAGACCAAGGGCAATGGAGGCCAAGACCAAGGGCAATGGAGGCCAAGACCAAGGGCAATGGAGGCCAAGACCAAGGGCAATGGAGGCCAAGACCAAGGGCAACGAGGCCAAGACCAAGGGCAACGGAGGCCAAGACCAAGGGCAACGAGGCCAAGACCAAGGGCATTGAAGGCCAAGACCAAGGGCATGGAGGCCAAGACCAAGGGCAATGGAGGCCAAGACCAAGGGCAATGGAGGCCAAGACCAAGGGCAATGGAGGCCAAGACCAAGGGCAATGAAGGCCAAGACCAAGGGCAATGGAGGCCAAGACCAAGGGCAATGGAGGCCAAGACCAAGGGCAATGGAGGCAATGGTCTCTGCTATAATGTCATGAATCATCTTTTCTATTGAGACTTATCTCACACATGGATCTTGTCTTGAGAGATTGGTCTTAATACATGTCTTACCTGTAGTACACACATGCCGTAAGTGTTTCCAAGGATCTTATGTGTCTCTGAGTAGTAACAGTATCTGATGTTAGTAGCGGCAATGAATAATTCAAACGGATCATCTTCATTTACATCTATGGTACCGCTCTTCAGTTTCTTCTGGAGATGTTTCATGCGCTTCTTACGATGGCTGTATCAAAAGAAGATTCAGATCAAGCGGTTTTTAGATGTTCTTTTTAACCATTTTGTTTTAATTCCATTTAACTTTAAATCAATGTAACCAAACCTGGAAAGGCTGGAAAGAAAAACATTAAGTTCATTTACAGTGTAGTAAAAGTTTGTATCCATTCATGCTATCACTGGAGTTAGAGAGTGAGAACTATTTGGCATAGCTTGCTATTTTTTTGCTGATGGAATTTGAATCATTGCAGAAATACAATATAAAAGCTACAAGCTTAGTGGCTTTTACCACAATGCATCTTAGGAAACAAAAAATAGTCCAACCTAGTGTTGAAGACGCAACTAATTGAAGCGCGACTAATCGTGTGAATTTCACTGGTCGTCCAGTCTTTGCTCCATGCGGAATGCAGAAACACTAGATGTACATTGTTGTAAACATCAAGCAAGTACAAGTACATGTACATGTACTGTACATATAATATATTTTTTGTATCCTGAACTATTGTTTAAAATTTTAACGACCATATACTTACCTACTGAAGCCTAGTTCTTTTTTGTAGCACCAGAGCACCGAGGGTCTAGCCTTCACCACAGCTTTGGATAACATGTGGTGTAGGATCACAACCTAATTAAATTACACACAAGTCATTGTTACAGCAATCTTCCAATCATAGCACCATAAAAGTACAATTTCTTTGTGTCAAATATCTACACCAATGATACTCAGGGACAGACAAAGGAGGCATTTGTTCTTAATAAACGTGCTTTGACAAGAAACCACAATAAAGGTGACCACTTTGCATCCATCATGCAGGCTTACACTGATAATATTTGAGTTGATTCATATGTTGTTTTTGTTTTTGTTTTGTTTTTAAATCAACCTCAACTTTCAAAAGAAAACTGATAGTGGGTGGTGTTGATTTTGGGTGGTGTTTTGGTGTTTTTTTGTTTTTTTAAATCAACCTAAAATTTCCAATGCGAAAAGTATTTTATTTTTTGACTGAAATTTGAGGGTAATTACAAAAATATTTCCGGACTTAAAAATCACAACTCATGGATACTGGCGCTAAACAAATGCCCTTTTTTTTCATTTTTATGCACAAAGCAGGGATTCCTGGCCTACACCTACCTGGTCCTTGCCATGGTCTCCAACAACAACAAACATTGATCGATGGCCCATAGTTACCCCATTCTCTATCAACACACGGATGCGATTGTCAATCTTTTTACGAACCATTCTTCCTGAAATGAAATAACAAGAAAAACTACATGTACGTGAATAGAAAAGGTCTCATACTTCAAAAAGTAACTCCACATACCTTGCAGGAACAAATACTGAGCGACTTGACTATTGAGACACCCATTGAGTGTGATAAAGCTCTATATAAGAACTATGTATTATTGTTATATATTTGGCAGTTGCAGGTTGAAGGATTTCTGACTGGCAGCCCCCCTCCCCCCCCCAAAAAAAGAAAGATATTGACAACAATAGGCAAACAACTAGCCCTGGAAGGACATTAGTGTCTGTTGCACTGCACTGATGTTCTGGGTATAAATGTTGGGCGCGATCGGTTAATCTGCGCGATCAACCGATCACGCGATCAACCGATCGCGCTGCGCTATCGACCGATCGCGCTGCGCTATCGACCGATCGCGCTGCGCTATCGACCGATCGCGCTGCGCTATCGACCGATCGCGCTGCGCTATTGAAAGATCTATTGGTCGCGCAGCAATCGGTCGATCGCGCAACAATCGGTCGATCGCGCAACAATCGGTCGATCGCGCAACAATCGGTCGATCGCGCAACAAACACGCGCGATCGACCGATTGTGCAGGATTGGTTTGGCGCGATCGACCGATTGTGCAGGAATGGTTTTGCGCGATCGGCCGATTGGGTTAGGGCATGGTTAGGGTAAGGGTAAGGGTTAGGGTTAGGGTAAGGGTTAGGGTTAGGGTAAGGGTTAGGGTTAGGGTAAGAGTTGGGTTAGGGTAAGGGTAAGGGTAAGTGTTAGGGTTAGGGTTGGGTTAGGGTTAGGGTTAGGGCACGATCGGTCATTCCTGCACGATCGGCCGATTGCGCAAAAAATACTTGTAGCGCAATCGGTCGATCGTGCAAAGATGTTCAATGCGCGATCGACCGATTGTTGCGCGATCGACCGATTGTTGCGCGATCGACCGATTGTTGCGCGATCGACCGATTGCTGCGCGACCAATAGATCTTTCAATAGCGCAGCGCGATCGGTTGATCGCGCAGATTGTCCGATCGCGCCCAACATAAATACCCATAATATATATTCTTCATGTCCATAACTATACTTTTGATAGGTCCACAAACTTGCGCACACGTGCGCCCACAATATTCATAGCAAGTTCGTCCGGTCCTAATATACCGTCAACACATGATAGTAACATCAACACACCTTCAACACCTCCAATGGGCTGCAGCGAGAGCGCACGTTCAATCATAGAGCAAGGAAAATCTTGAGCAAACATTTTGTAATTCCCATTAGCCAACCCGCCCCGTGTGCAATATTTTTGTTGTTGATGGGGTCAACAGTGAAGGGATCCAAGGAGGCGCCCATACCTTAAGCGTGTTCAATACAGATGCCAGCATGTGGTATGAAAGAAAATTATTGAGCGTGCACACTCGCTGCAGAGTGCAGTGCCTGTAACCAGTGTGCCGTTAACTTAAACAGTCCTTGATTTACATCCAGCACTGACATACACACCAGGAACCGACCGCTACCGCGAGGCACCAGTGAACACCTCGACAACTTGTTAAAAAAGTACTAAGACTTGTCATCTCTTCTACGATGTGGAGTTAAAAATAATTGATTTGGAATACAAAAAATGATCGTTAAGGTTATGAGACTGAGAACTGAGAGTGAGAAATTTCCTGGGGCGCTAGTAAAGTAGTATAGCCTAGTACCACTGAAGAAGTAAAAAAAAACACTAAAAAGTGAGTACAGCTACAGCACCCCCCCCCCCCCACTCCTAGAATTATGAGGTTCCATGAACCTCATAGAGGTCCATGTACAAACTACAATACAAAACTTTTTTTCATTTACGTTTCTGCACCTGGAGTTCTCATTTGAAATCGGATCTCGCCAAAATTAGGCTCTACGTGTTCCTTGGAATCTCATTGAGCGTTGCATGGGTCAAGAAAATCCACTCCGCAAATTTAAAATTGTTAAAAAGCAATAAATTCTTACCGTCATTCTCAGTCCTCTTCAAACAGTGTGAGTGTTATAACAAATATGGCGCTGGAGTCACATGATGTGTGTACAAAACCAACCTACAGTTGCCGAGACCAGCGTTGCTGCGCGCGGAGTACCAGTTTGTTCGGTAGACCTTTGCGAGCGCAGCAAGCGCCATATTTGTTATAACACTCACACTGTTTGAAGAGGACTGGGAATGACGGTAAGAATTTATTGCTTTTTAACAATTTTAAATTTGCGGAGTGGATTTTCTTGACCCATGCAACGCTCAATGAGATTCCAAGGAACACGTAGAGCCTAATTTTGGCGAGATCCGATTTCAAATGAGAACTCCAGGTGCAGAAACGTAAATGAAAAAAAGTTTTGTATTGTAGTTTGTACATGGACCTCTATGAGGTTCATGGAACCTCATAATTCTAGGAGTACCCCCCCCCCCACTGCACTGGATCATGGAGGTAGAATTCTACCGTCAACCTGGCTAGTTTTACTTTTTACTGGAGAGAGTTCGACGAAAGTCCTCTGTGCGTTTACCTGCAGAAGTAGACCGTCAACAACTCTATCTATACCAGTAGCAGTAAAGGGGTTCTCCAACCTCTTGACTCTTGAGGTTGTCTGTGGCAGTGGCACTGTGGCAGTGAGACACTAAATATTTACACGTGTGAGTTGCACTTCTTGTAGTACGCACATGCATTACATGCGGGCATCCATCTTGATTTATTCATTACTATTTGCCCAATTGAGGGCGCCCTTCCATAGCTTACACAGCGCCATCTTCAGTTGAAATTTGTCCATGCATACAAAAAACCCAAAACAGAAAGACTGAAAGAGTGGGACGAAACTAAAAGTGGAAAGAAGGCTCCTCGTGTGGTGTGTGGCGAGACAGTACTCAGTAGGTAGTGTATGTAAACTACATGTAAATATATATTTAAATATTTTGTCATGTTTTTATAATAGTGGGTGAACCTAGAAACAAGGTGCATTGTGTTTTCTCTCTTATTTTCTAAAAAAAGTCTCAATTATATCCTCCTGTGCCCGGTTTTTAACGTACCGTGGCTTTTTCTTGTAATAAAAAAAATAATAAACTAATGCAATGTATCGACTGATATAGTCCTTTGTTTGTTTATTTAGAAGTATGCAAACATCTATTATTAAAACTGGGAGAACATTGCAACTTTCATTGTAAGCCTAAACATTGCATGCACTGATCTTTTTGATGCAGCGTCCCATTTCATTTGTTTGGTGTTGATTACCATTTCAAGGCACATTAGCACATTGTCCCAGTGAAGCCATTGTGGAACAAATGTCTGCAGTGACTACAAGTGTTATTATATTTTTCAAATATCATATTGTTTTCTTAATAAAATTATCATGGTGTTATGCTGCCTTCATCCGTTGTGCACATGTTCTGCGGAATAAACACATTTCCAATTTTTAAAATGGATGTTGAAGTTGTAACTTGTACTTGTAGTACTGTAAGGCGCATACAAATAATTATTAGATAATAATTAAAATACTTTGTATTAATTTTTCAACTCCTATGAACTTTAATAAAACAAAGTGAGACAAAAGAACCAGCATCTGCTGATTTTTTATAACTTTTTTTTTGTGGGGGGGGGGGTGATTATTTTAAAAATATCAAAAGACCCCTCCCCCCAAACAAAACAACAAAAGGTTAAATTTAATACAATTACATAAAATTCTTTAAATTGTTTATTCATCCCTCCCAATGTGAGGGTTACACTCATTTTTCCAGACTGTCAGAAAATGATAAGGCTTCTTTGACTTTAGGCCACTGTATTTTTTCCCTCAGAACGCTCGTCTGAAAGTTGAGTCACAAGATTTGATCGTCGTGAATTGGAATAGTGTTTGTTGAAACTTTTTAGGCAGCCACACAAAAATATTTATGGCCCTGACAGTATGACATATTTTTGTACCTTGTAGAATAGGCCTAAATACCTCAGCTTCTTCAGCAACCTCTGGGTGTGGTACTCGGTTGAAGGCTTCACTGAAGTCAAGGTACATGTACACAGCATCTACTGGCTGGCCATCATTTACGGTCTTTGTAACTTGCTCCAGAAAGGTTAACAGATTTTTCAAGCAGGAACAACCCCTTAGAAACCAATGCTGTGAATTACTAATCAACATTATACTGTCAGGTGTTCCATGATGGCGTCTCTCATGATAGTCTGAGCCTCGATCACCTTGCTGACCTGGGAGGTCAGGCTGATTGGTCTGTATTTTCCTGCTTCACTTCGTTCGCCCTTCACTTCGGTTGCCCTTCTTTTATAGGAGTGACGTTTACTCTCCTCCAATCTATCATGTCTATTGGAACCACTCCCTCTTCCAAAGACGTCTGGAATATCAGGCTGAGGGATTTGACTATTTCTGCTGCTACTTCCCTTAAAACAACAGGATAATCTTCATCTACTCGAGGTGCGTTGTCGAGCTTCAATTTTGTAAGAACCTTGAGAACATTCTCAGCTGTCGCCTCTACACTTCTTCCAAGTACATCATCCATCAGTCTGGCACACAAATTCTTGGGTTGTGGTATAATAATTATGCGTCAGTTCAAGTGTGAATATTGGTGAGAAGTATTCATTAAACACCATGGCTGTTCTCATGTCATTGTCATCAATAATAACTTCACCATTGCCATCAGTCAGACGACCTACACAATCCCTTGTTTTCATGTTGCTTCTCACATAATATATTGAATAGAGGGCTTTAAGATTCTTCTTTATTTTCCTTGTCAATCTTGACTCAAACTTTCTTTTGGCTGCTCTTACTTCTTTGGTTGCAAGGTTCAAAGCTCTGTTGTACCGCACATGTACATGTACATTGTAGTCTGCATGTTCTTTGGATTCTGTATACCACCTCTTACTCCTTTTTGATCTTTCTACCTTTCTGGTCCACCAGAAGAGGTTTTCTCATGCTAGTTTTTCTCACTTTCTTGGGTACAAACATTCCAACGGCTTCATGTAGCAACCCCCTTGAGGATGACCAAAATTTCTTCCGGCCCTTTGTCTCTAAACAGCAAGTTCCATTCCTGCTCAGACAGGAACTTTCTCATTTTCTTGTACATGTAGTCTCCGTTTCCATAGTCATAATATTCCATCTTTCAAACCTTGGTCATAACTGAAGTCACTGGGTCAAATGTGATGGTGTTGTGGTCACTCGTTCCAAAAGGTTCCTTCACCTACAGATTTTCTCACAATGCCTCATTTGAAGACAGAACCAGATGGAAAAAAGTTATCTTTTAGGCATTTTAATTGCAGAGTACCGACAAATTTCTTTAAACACCCCTTGGTTCGTTCATTTAGGACTGATCCGATTAAATAGGATTTAAGCATAAAGTGGTAACCTGCGCAAGTTAAAACGTATCTGCGCAGGTTTGGAAATTGCCCGATTTCACCTGCTATTTGTTAGTTTTATACTTGCACGAGCAAGTCTTTTTAAAATTTGCTCAGCGTTTATAGCCTAACTTATGGACTCTGCCGAGTAACGAAGTAAAAATAGAAGACGCCCTTTACAAAAGTTGCTGAATCTTTTAGTTTATTTAGTTTCCTGGCCTTATTTGAACACCAGACATTTTTTTTACACTTTTGAGGTGAAAATAATTACTTTCGATGTCAGTCTCTTTTTTTTTAAGTGAAGTCAGAATCTGGACACTGATATTTCAAGGACAAAACAACAGTTAAGGTGAAAATGTTAGTGATATTGAGTCGAGTCTCATATTGCTGCAAAGTCAACAATTTTAAAAAGAAGAGAAATAAGGAAAGAAAACTTTTGCTGTGCAGTGGGAAAAGTCAATGGCGCCCTCCTCCTACATGTACATGTAGTCGGGTTGTAAGGAGGAGCGGTAAAGAGGAAATTCAGGCCCTGTGAACAAGTGACTAAAAAAGTATGACTGTTGTACTTGTTGGGAGTTCTAACATCAGGAATTACAATTAATGTGAAATGTTTTTATATATCATTTGATTTAGCTTCATTAGTTTAGAAAAATGTGATATGCAAGCCATTGGATTACCATGATGATGTGACACTCTCCTCCAGGTTCACACTGCACATTTGCCGATCTCACATTCAGAGACTTCTTTGTATTATTTTATGACAAAGTGGATAGTAATACTTGAACAACAATAACAGCAGGACACTTGGGACAGTTTGATCAGAAATGAACTAAGTACCACGGTGATAAGGGATTCCATCCTAGTTGTTGTCTGCCAGTCAAAAGGAAACATGTTGTTTGCACTGATAAAAAACATTTTGTGTACATCTTCTTGGAAGTTATTTTCTCTTTCGATGGTCTGCAGGTATATGAATCATTAAAAAACATTCACTTTTTGTTTTGGCAGAGTCTTTGTCTAGGCTAATTTATAATTTGTTTAAAGTTATAGTTCATATTTTCTGGTCTCATCACTCTCAGCTTATGTCTTCCCATATTCATTGGCTGATAGGGCCATTACATCATTACATGTACATGTAGTTTCTCTGTGTGGCTCTGGATGGGGTCATCGTTGGATGCTATTGGGTTTTAAAACCACATGTTTATGTTTTGCTTGGTACATATAGGCAGGATGAGTGACGTTTTACATTGGAATGAGCTACCAGCTCAGATTGATTCCATCATAGCTAATGTTTGGGCAAAACTTGAAGTCGACAAGCAGCTTCAGCAAGCTCAAGAGAAAATTGATGAAATAAACAGTAAGTACTGAGGGAGGGCGCACCTAGGCGCACGCATGCAGTAAGTGTGTCAGAGTTCATAATTTTCTTGTACAGCCTCATGCTTCGATCATGATGATAGTGCCCCTTTAACAAGTTGAATACTTAACAATATTTTCTTGCCATTTTGTTTGTACTGTACCTGTCTGCTTAATTGACTGTTGATACTAATAGCATCTTATGCCCAATGCAGATGGTCACAGTAAGATTGGTGAGATATTTGAGAGTGTGGAGCAAGGGCTAATTGACCTGGACACAGATCTACATCCCTCTGACACTAATGGACAACCAACAAGTAAGTTTTGAACACTGCAAAGGCAAACCTGTAGTACATGTATGTGTGCCCTTAACACACGCCAACTTACGGAGTACTTTACACAATGAAAAAATGCTCCACAACAAGGTTGCTTTGTTCTTGTGCTACCCCACAGAGAAAAGGGAAATGAGTAACAACGGAAATACCCTGTAACAGCCATACATGCACATTGTAAGGATGTGTGTCCTTCCATGAAGTTTTGGACATGTGGTTTAGTCTCTAAATATCAGACAAGTTATGTGCAATTCCACAGTTGCACACATTGTGAACTGACCACAGGTATCAGAGATGTTTGTTTTCTTAACTGCTTCTAAAACATGCAAAATGTATTGAAAGTTTTTATCATCGACGAAAGATTTCAACACAACAGTCATTCAATCATATTTTGTGATATCCGGGGTCAATGTAATGTGAGTAAATGTGGGAATGCACTTATGGTAATGGAGAACTTTTGATCTTTATCCCCGTTGTCTGAAAGTAAAACATATCGAGGTTACTCAAAATCAGCCCATGTTTTTTGGTTATATTAAAAACTGTTCATTATCGTCTGTAAAGATTGAACATAAACATGTTAAATGAACACTTAAGTTTATATTGTTGAACACACTTTTTGCATTCACACCAAGCAAATCTTGCTTCAAAGTATGATTACCCAGATAGATGTCATGAAAGAATTTGAAAAAGTGTCCGATATAATCAATGGAAAACAAAAAGCAACAAGGAAAAGAATGGAGAGCGCTTTGAGTCGTAATCAGAAGCTACAACCAGTGTTAGGATTTGTTGCAAGTTGGCAGAATAATTCAGCTATCATTAATGACATTCCAAATGGTTGTGTTATAATGTCCTTGACTTAGGTGGGAACTACATATATGTGTAAATACCAGGATGAGATTCAAACTTGACAATAAATGAAAAGAATTGTTGATATTGACTGGAATCCAACGATCTTGCGACTGTGGAACTTATTGATTAGATAAGCAAGTGTTTTACCTTACAGGGATTTATTTGGAAAGCACTAAATTTAAATCTTTTTTGATGAGGTCACAGCTCTTACTTTTTCTTTACTTTTTCTCAAGAAAACTTTCCTAATCATGTTTTAAAACCATGCCAGGAATACATACATACATGTACATGTACATGTAGTAAACCCTAACATGTTCAACAGACTGTGCAAGTCTTGGGTGTATTCGAACATCGGGACCCGTTAAAGTGTCCGAGTTTGTTTCCTTTACGCGTTTAAGCAATGTATGTGGGACCAAAGTGGTCCCAAAGTTGTTTGCGAGACTTGCACGGTCTACATGTTTGGTGACTTGCAATTAGCTTTAATAATCTTGAATTAACTACAAAGTTTTTATGTCTTGTTTCAGGTTTTTTTGCTGACATTACATCTTCATTGGGGAATGTCCAGACCGATCTAACTGATCTACATCAGAAGTTTGAGTATGTTAGAATTTGGTTTTGTTGTTAGTCATTATGTTCAACTTTCAAGACAATCAAAATTGCCAAATACAGCGGGCTTGAATTATTGCTTGAAAGTTTTTAAACAGAACTTCACAAGTTCACCCAAAAAGTTAAATATTTGAGCACAAAAATCACAAGTTAGTGAAAGATTTGGAATGTACATGACATAATATGCCTGACCTTGAAATGTGTTTGTTTAATTGACAGCGAGTTTGAAGCCTCACAGGATAATGCTGAGAAAAAGGAAGGTTTTGTTTTTGTATACAGTGATGAATCAATGTCACCATCACCAATTCCTGATCAGCAAGATGAATCAATGGATATAACAATACCACACACTACCTCTGAATCAACTACAGCTAGTGTTAGTCCATCTCATGAGATGAGACTTCCTAATGAACCTAGTACTCAACTAGGTACTAACAGGCAGAATGATGATTGTTCTACATCGCAATGCTTTACATTCTCAAATGAGTCACCAAGCAAATGCAACGATTCCACACTGCGTACATCTCATCATGAGCCATCCATCACTGTAGCTGACTGTACTGAAACCCAAATTCAAGCGCTGAGTGAGTCTTTATCAGCAGGAAATCCTAAATCGCATCTGAAACTGTCTGACAATGCTGCATTAAACGACAGTACTAATTCTACCTGTGAAGTGTCACATGAGACTCTGTCTAGTACATCTGACATTACTGAGCCTCTAGCCAATGTTTCCATTCAATCTACATCTGCTGGCACTACTAAAACTCCAACCATTATGTTAAGTGAATTGACATTAAATAGCAGTACAGACACACTGAGTAAGGTGACAAATGAGTTAACGTCACCTGGACATCCTAAAGGTCACGCTAATGTATCAAATGAGTCCACTTCATGTAACAGTACTAAGACTAATGATGTGACACCAACTATCAGTGCTGAGTTGGCATCAAACACTACCACCAGAAGTCTTGCCAACGATTTGAGTGAGTCTTCTGGAATTAATCAAACAGCTGGTAAGATTGCTAGTCAGTCTTCCACCAATAGAAATACTCCTAGTGAGGTGGTTGGTGATTCTACATATTCCATCAACAGTAATACTTCTGGTAATGTTGTAAGTGAATCTGCATCAACCAGGAAGACTAGAATGTCCAGCAAGTTGACAATGGAGTCTACATCCACCACTACCAATAATGATTCTGTCAGAGTGTCTGTAAATACAAGAAGTCGTGTTAAGGAGACAAGTGTACCTGCCTCAATGCCTTCCTCAAGTAAAACAATAAGTCAGCCTGTGGTTAAGGTGGCTTTGAATAAACTGCAAGTACATGTAGTCAAAGGTAAATCTTGTCAAAACATTCATGTAGAAGTTATATTAAGTGCATGCATGTTGGATAACCAAAACTTAAGAACTGACCCATGTATGGATTGTATAATGGGAAAAGTTTAAGACCAGGTAGTGTAATACTTAGTGGATATTGGTTTATAAAGGTTGGGATCAAACAATAAAGCTAAATGAACATGTACAGTTATATTGATGCCCTGACTCTTATGGAATTAAAACATTTCAATTACTTTAACAACTCCAACTAGTCTTAAAGACTCAAACTGTTCTTTTAGTATGCCACTTGTCTTAAAGTGATTATAAAGTGGCACCACTTTTAAGAACTTTGCACTTGATATCAATTCCTACCTTCAGCTCCCCTGAGTTTGTTAAACATTTTCTTTTTGAAGGCTTTTACCAAGAGTGCCTTACTTGGGGCAAACTTGCATGAAAGCAAAAAACAAATAAACAGTTAAATTGTGAAAAGTACGCATGACAAGTAAATATTCTTCACAATGTAGATCCACATGCACATCTGCATACTAGAAGTAAACTTGGCATCTTGCAATACTGCATAAAGTCCAGCCTTGTGCTAAAACAAGTGCTTAAAATTAATCTTAAATAGATGTTTAAAAGTGAGTTGACATGATGACCTCTGTTAGATTAGTGCTATTGCATGTACACACGTATTCCTGAAAGTACTTACATATTGTATGTTGTTGTTTTATAGAAGCTTCTGATTCCATCAAGTCATCCCCCAAACCTTCAACAGTTGTGAACTCAGAGAAATCAGCAGCTACTGTACCTCATATAGACACATCAGTATGTGATGAACTGGATGTAATTGATCTTTGTGGTGGTGAAGACCTACCTCCAATGGATGATGATGAAGATGATGTCATAGAAACTATACCAACAAAGACACATAAACTTGCAAGGTATACCCCTCTTTGAAAAATTTTCTTTCCACGTGTAGTTGCAATTTTTTGTTAATTATAAATGTTGGGCGCGATCGGTCAATCTGCGCTATCGACCGATCGCGCTGCGCTATCGACCGATCGCGCTGCGCTATCGACCGATTGCGCTGCGCTATCGACTGATCGCGCTGCGCTATTGAAAGATCTATTGGTCGCGCAACAATCGGTCGATCGCGCAACAATCGGTCGATCGCGCAACAAACACATGGGATCGACCGATTGTGCAGGATTGGTTTGGCGCGATTGACCGATTGGGTTAGGGCATGGTTAGGGTACGGGTTAGGGTACGGGTTAGGGTAAGGGTTAGGGTTAGGGTAAGGGTTAGGGTAAGTGTTAGTGTTAGGGTTAGGGTTAGGGCACGGGCACGATCGGTCATTCCTGCACGATCGGCCGATCGCGCAAAAATACTTGTAGCGCGATCGATCGCGCAAAGATGTTCATTGCGCGATTGACCGATTGTTGCGCGATCGACCGATTGCTGCGCGAACAATAGATCTTTCAATAGCGCAGCGCGATCGGTTGATTGCGCTAATTGACCGATCGCGCCCAACATAAACATTCATATTCAATCAACATTCTATAATTTAAAAGGTCCTGGGGTCGATTTCACAAAGCACTAAGATTCATCTTAAGATGAGTTATCAGTATTACCATAGTGATTTGTATTGTGACATCACTCTTTGCTAAGCAACTGTGATGGATTTGCAGTTACGATCAGTCTGAACTCTTTGTGAAATCGAGACCTGGTGGAATAATTGTTATCTTAAGTTTTAAAATGATGGAAAGTGTAGACATTTTAATATATAAACTGTTATACAAAGGGATCTTTCACATACCCTTTGATCATAAATCTGTGACTTGAAATAAAATGTAAATGTAAGTTATTGTAAGTAATAATTATAGCTCCTCCCCCCCAAAAAAAAAACATTTTAAGGGGGGTTATATAATCTTGAAATCTTTTCCAATAGATAAATTTCAAAGTACGGTAAGAGATAAGATAAAACGTTAACTCCAGAAAGGGATTAGTAAATCATATCACTAATGCACTAGAAATGGCTGATCATGCCCGAATCCTCATAAACTAAATCCCACCTGTCAATAATGGAGTCTCCCAACTCTACACAATACATGATGTATAGGTTGGTCACATGACTGGGGGGTTAGTCAATGTGGTATATCAGACTGTTTACAGTGGCACTTGTTTGCCCATTCTGAATCAAGAGAGTGGGCTACTTGCAACATCCAGAGTCAAAGTTGTTCCGGTCATAATAAACCGTCCGCCATAAGTCTGTCCAGAAAAATTTGGCGCATATACACGTCATACACTGTGAATTGGTTAAAGTTTGATAGACTTTAGCGCTTCGGAAACTCATGGTGACTGAAGTGGGATGTTTTTCATCGTTTTTAGCATGGTGCCACTGGGCTAAAATTGACTGCACACTACAGAACATTCTGTCCACTTTGAAAATAGCCTTACATTGTATATTTTTTTTGTTCTCTTTATGCGCTTAGAGGCTTTTGCATTAGGCGCTTTACAAATGTCTTTATTATTATTATTATTATTAATGATTAGTAATGATGTTTATGTGGTAGGAGAGTCAATACCCCCATTACATATGTCCATTGTTATCAACTTGTGTCTTATGTGTCAAGTGCTCAATTAATGTTTGTTTCAGAAAAGTCTTTCTTTATTCATATTATAGTTTGGAAAAGCTGGGTCCAGGATTCAAAGTACTTGCCATGAAGAAGAATAACACATGGGGTGAAGCAACAATATCTAGTGTCATCAAAGACAGCAATGAACAGGTATACACTGTTGTACAGTTTATGGTCCATACATGTATCTGCAGGGAGGTATACAAGTATGTATACAGGTGTTTCATAGCCTGATTGTACTCCTTAGGGTCTGTGGTAATCATTTTCTACACAAAATTTTTATTTTAAAAATACCAAAGTTTATTAAAAAAAATTGAAAACCCTTAGTATCTAAAACCCTGAGTGCCATCCATTGATTGAGAGTAGTAAATCTACCAACCATTTGGACATTAAGAAAACCATCATTAATTTGTTTGTTTTAATTTGTTGTTTGTTTCTTTTATTTTTCCAGAAAAAGTACAGGGTATCTTTTGACGGGAAAAGTAAAAGTTTAGTGAGTAGTAAGCACCTAGCTGTTCACTCTTACCCATGTGGTTACCCAGTGCCATCACTAGTTCATATAGGCAGTCGGATTGTGGGTAAGTCAAGTCATTATTCCTACCACTTGTATACAGGCATGCAACTTTTCCTCGGATCAGCTGATTTCCTCTTTTTTTATTCTCAGTTTTTCAATTCAAAATTGAAAAATACTGTACAAAATCTTAGAAATTTTGTAATTTCCTCTTTTTTGGTGAAGTTACAGTTGCATGCATGTGTATACTGTTGTTTTTTCATTATTATGTATTATATTTTAATACTCATAGTGTGGTATACGTTGTAGCTCTCATTTATACTTTTGCAGACTTGAGTCCTTGTTGCTGATAAGTCAACATAGTTCACTCAATGTTGTATCCTGCACACTTACTGAATTGTGTTTAATGAATGTAAAATCATGATGTTAACCTTCGTCAATGCTTATCAAAACAGCACTGCCAAAGATAAACTTAAGTTCAACCATTTCAAGAATTAGTTTTCAATACTTTCAAGATAGACCCCCCCCCCTTGGCGTACTTTATCAACAACAGAAGTTTCAATGTTGATGCACAACAATGTGGTAGTAACAACCTTATGCCCAAATCTTTTCTGTGCAAATACAAGTACATGTGTAAACGGTAAAGTGTAGCGACTGCAATATCCATGAATAAGCTGATGGAACGATTTGTGGTAGAGAAGAGTCAAATGCCACAATCTGTACCAAGCTCACTCGTTCTTAGGTCACATGCATATGGTACATGGTACATGCATATGCACAAGGTTCGCAGACTTAAGACTTTTGCATACCAGCACATTCATGGAATATTGACAAATACATGTATAGCTTCATTCCATGTGCAACTAACTGCACTATATTTTTTTGTACTGGACCATGTCCACTTGTGTTTGTGGAATAACTACACATGACTGCTTCTGTTACAGTAGTGGTACCAGGTACATGTATAGAGCTGTAAAGATGACATTAGGAAGACAAACTTTGCTTTCACTGTTAGTAATTTCAGTTTGAATAATAGATGGCAATGACCTCATGAGTTAATGTGAAAAGTGCCCTCTATCTTCTCTTTGCGGCTACAGTATAGGTATAAAAAGATTGTCGGGGGTTATGAAAAGCAATAATGATACATATTGTTAAACTAGGGTTGTGTAGTCATTTAACCTTTGAGAAAGCAAGAGTCAAAATGTAAGGCCTTTAGCGTGTGCAACTGTCTATGTAGATAAATAATTGCAGACATGAAGCTTTATTGCAGATCAAGTGATTTTAACTTTAGTTTTCAAGCATCATGAAAAGCTTGAAAAAACAGGCAACAGATCTGTATGGTAGGCAGTTTTTTCTTTTAAATTAAAGTTGCGTATGTGATATTGTTGTTGTATGACTTTATTATGGTTTAATTTGTTCCTAGCTGAGTGCGTGACCCCATCCCATGGGAGTTATTTGTGTGCAGGGATTATTACTGAGTTACCTCTGTGCTTTAACAAGGCTCGTTATCTCGTCTTCTTTGATGATGGCTGTGTACAGTATATGTCACTCAAGAAAGTTCATTTAGTCTATGAAGTCAGTAAGTACAATTCTTATTTGTAAGAATAGAGGCATTGTAGTCAACAATGCCATTTTATTTCCTCTTCAAGGTGCGAGCCAATTTGTTTTGACGAATTACAACTGTTCAGTGATCTGGATAGTACAACCTAAGTTATGTCATTTACTTTCTGTAAACAATGGTGCAAGGCCTGGAATGATTTGATGTAGCCTGAATGGCAAATTAAAGGTAACTTCATCCTAGAAATGAGGATCAATTATACAAGTAATGAATGTTTGTACTGCAGTGGTAAAAAGAATGTCTGTGAGTTGAAATATGGAATGTTCAATACAATGAGGGGAAGTCAATATTCATGAAATACTCCATCTTGTCACAAATGCAAATGTTCTCTCTCCTGCTTGAATGCAAAGCATTCATTATTTGTTTTATATATCATCTAAGTAGATCTTTGATTGAAGGATAAAACTGGAAGAATAAACAAACTGTATAAGGTTGTATTCTGGCATCCACTCCGAGTGCATTTTGTACTGCTGTGAATAACGCCTGGTGTGGTCTAGCATGCAATAGTATACAAATATTGACTGCTTCGAGTGGCGTAGTAAAACTAGTCACTCGAGGTGATCCCCGGAGCAGCCTATCTTCCCGAGGCAATGCCAAGGGAAGATAGGCTGCTGTAGTTTTACTATGCCACAAGACAAAGCAGTCAACATTTGTTTTATAACACCTCTTCCTTTGTTTCTATCTGTATACTTTAATAAAATTAATTCACACAAACTTCACGTACGTGGCAATCAATCATCAAACAAGAACTGTAAAATCTTACGTTGAAATACCGAGTTTTGACAAAATAAGAGGGTACCAGACTACTGCTGTTATACGTTCGTTCTCTAAACCGTATTTCAAATGCACATATTTTGTTCATTACACCTGGTTCGAGGTTGTCAAGCAGCTCGTTTAAATCAATGTTTGAAGTCAATGTAGTCAGGGTACCAGGGTATCCATTCACTAGTACATTGGTCGCTAGGCTATCGTTGAATAGTTCGTTGAATAGTTCGTTGAATAGTTCGTTTGGTCTGTGAACTTGTACAAGAGTAAAAATACACAACACCATGTGACACGATTTTGGCCAATCAACAGATAGAATCAAAGGAAGATGTGTTATAATAAAAAATAATGCTGGGATTAAATTAGACCCAAAATAGTACCATAATGCATGGTTTGTGACGTACACCATGTAATGGTTTAGTGAATAACGAATGCTGAGTAACTAACGATCCTCAAATCAAAATATGACAAGATCTACTTGGGTGTCTTCTGCATAGGATGGAGTTACCTTTATTTTGCTATTCAGGCTATATCAAATCATTCCAGGCCTTGCATTCTACTCACTGGGTCATAATAACTAGGCGAACTTTGACCCTTATTCAATGCACTAAGGCGAATTTTGAGATCTTAAATGACAGATTTGTTTTGTATGTAGGTTATAATGTATGGGAAGATGTGCCAGAATGCTACGCTGAGTTTATCAAGGAGTATTTAGAAAAGTATCCCGAGAGGCCTATGGTAAGATTACATCGAGGTCAGTGTATCAAGACAGAATCCAAAGGTGTATGGTAAGTCAAGCTAAACTCATATTCAACTATTATATCTTTGTTATTAATGAGTATGTGATAATCATTCATTCTACATGTTTAAAGGATCAATACAGAATTGGTTTTTGCTAACAAAACAGTTGCTGGCAGTGTAAGCACTTTATGTAATCCACCATATACATAAACTGACAAACCTGTTGAAGTTTGAGATCGATCAGCCATCTGGGTCATGAGAAAATAGTGAAAAACCGATTACACATTTGCATGAAATCATATAGATTCAACAAATGAATAAAACGCTCACTGAGCGATAAACTTCAATCGGAAAATTAGATTATTCATTTCTCATCAAATATGGCGTTTCAGACAGAAATATTTCAAGGGATGTTTTCTACTATCATCATCATTAGACCGTGTAAGTTTTATGTAAATCTTTGATCAAAAAGTATATTTTACAAGTTTATTTCTTACCAATTCTGTAATGTTCCTTTAACTGATTGTCTATTGTGTGTATAGGTGGCGTGCTAAGGTACAGGAAGTGGATGGATCTCTGGTTAATATGCATTTTCCTAGTGATGATCGCACTGAGTGGATATACAGAGGCTCACCAAGAATGGAACCTCTGCATAGAGAATTGGTAAGTTATTCCAAATTGCCTGATGGTAAGTCAAATGTCACAAGGGTGCATATCTGCTTTAACATGCAACGTTTGGGCTGCTTCTAGATCCAAAGTTTTTTTAATTTTATTTATCTGTACACAAAAAATCCCTTGTTTTGTTGTATACGGCAATTCTTGCATGTAAGACAGAAACTGATAACTCAGAAAGGACCTTGATACTTCAAAAACATAATAAAGGCAAGTCTAATTGTTATTTTGTTTCATACATCCACAATGAAAACTACTCAATGCATTTGCTATGGCTCTGGCAATCATTGGAGCCAGTTTATTTGAAGTGATCAGGTGATTGTGGCTTACATTGGAATTAAGTCACATGCTTCTGATAAGCTCTTTACCTAGGCAGGTAAAAGCTTTAGTTTTCCTAGGAGGCAGGTAAAAGAAGTCCAGGTACTTGTGTGATGCACATGTGTGGAGAATATTGTGGTATTACACTCAGTATAAATGCAGCCACATGTGATAGTTGATACTCCTGATGTCGGCTGTAAAGTCTTTGCAACATCTCTGCTATCAATGCTTACAGCATCAGGCCTCAACTTATAGAATCGGCTAGGTCCTGGGACCGACTCCACAGAGCCGTTTTTAATTGTAACTCTGTCTTTTGAAATCGAAACCGACGAAAGCAGTTACCCTGTTACACAGAGAGTGGACCCTCAGGTCCGGTTTTCAAATTAGAACCGGGTAGAACCGGGTAAAACCGGGAAGAACCAGGTAACCGAAGGAATTGCCCAAGCTTACCCAGGTGCATCATCATTCCTTTAGATGAACTTTTTGATGTGTCACTTAATTAGTTCTTGACCAATGAGATTCCTCCATGCATAGTTTAGAGTTGTTCATTTATATGTAACAAATGCTTTCAAGTGTAAGTAGCATTTGGATGATGATGTTCAAAACAAGAAGTCATATGAACTTCCTAATGTTTACATAGACTGAGTTGTTACTGTCCTAATGGATAGGAACAGATGTAAACAATGTGCTGACTATTTTACTTGTTGTTTTAAATCCCATAGGAGACAGCTAAGTACTTGAGGGAGTCAGGGCGTTTAATTGCTGGTAGTAGTGTGTCTAAGAAACGAGGAGGTCCTTGCGTAGAATACCAGCGAGTCAATCCAGACTTCTTAGTGTCAGGTAATCTCAGAGATTTTGTTACATGATATTACTCCTTTGTCGTTGGGCTAGTTTATAATGTCTTAAAGCTGATTTGCAATGAGTATTTAAACCAAATACATGTTTGCACATGTACATCTGCAGTGTATACCGGATTGATTTGTAGGCTCTTCAGTAAATTATCAGGCATTCAACTTTTCCTCTTTTTTGGTGAAGTTACAGTTGCATGCCTGAGTAATATTTACATGTTTTTATTATGTGCAAAATCACTATTGGAATTGATGTTAAGGGTGGAGTAAATTGTCCTGCCTGACTGTTGTAATTCAACCAATGTTAATGGAACAAACCACATTTATTGACTACTTCCCTGAAGTGTAACTTCTGAATATCATTTCTCTTGTTGTATCAGTCTTGAGGGTGAGAAGCTTTGGATGGCAATATTTAACTGAAATATATTTCATCGTTCCCCTCAAACAAGCATTGCTGCCTTCTACGATTGTAAGAGTAGAATGTACAAGTCTCGTGTTTATTCAAACTTCGGCTTCTGGGACCAAGTTGGTCCCAACCAAATTGACTTTTACATGTGCGCAATTCTGTTCCTTCAAATACTTGAGTTTAACGTAATTTGTGGCTATAACAATTGCATTAATGTTGCGGGGAATGTAAAATTTAAACATAAAATATACGAAAGTGAAGTAAAAATAACAATTCAGCGAAGAAAACCTGAGATTAAGACTCAACCTCATTTTCTGGTTACATGTAAACAATTAGGAATTCTGCCCAACTTCGGTCATGTTATCATTAAACTTTTTTATTTTTGCATAATTATTGCATGTAGTCTAGAATCATTGAGGTTGAATAAGCATCCCAAGTTTTAATTTTGTTTCAATGCTAATTTTAACAAATTATTTGAATTATATGAAAATTTAAATTATTTTTGTAAAATATTGCTATGAGTATTTTTTATTTCCAAGAAATTGTGTAAACAGAAATTAAAAAGAAGATTTGATTTCATTAAAAAAAATATAGTTTCTTTTTTGTTTGGATAAAACTTAAATGCACAGTCTATATTGCAAAAGATGGTTGCAGGGCTGCCTAGTGTTCTCTACAAACATAAGTCAGATAAGTCCTGATAAGTCCAGATATTTACAGCAACCGTATTTATTTGTGGTACATAAGTCTGCTTTGCAGTGGTGTAACCAGCGACTCTGCAACCTAGTCTGAACCCTTGCCCCCCCCCTCCCCCTCCTGCAAACGAAATCAAAAACATGCAAAAAATAATGGTTCAATATACAGCAACAAAAGTTATTATGCATCCCCACCAACCCAATATAAATGTCCAGTTATGCCAATGCTGCTTTATGACTATTTACATTATGTTTCTTTGCTACTCCATTTAAACAGAAGATACACATAATCATTTATAAAACTAAGAAACAACTAAAGGTGTTCAACTGGTTTTATTTTTCAGAAAGTGAAATTCTTGGCATGCTTGAGGGAAAGATAACTGTCTTTAAAAGAGACTTGGCTCATAAAGTACATCAAACAAAAACTACTAATGCTATCAGGACAGTGGACAGGATGCCTGTTGTACAATGGGCTGTTGCTTTACTCAGGGGTAAGTCATTATTGCTGTTGTAAAGTGGGCTGTTGGGCCACTCAGGGGTAGGTCATTATTGCTGTTGTAAAGTGGGCTGTTGGTTTACTCAGGGGTAAGTCATTATTTCTGTTGTAAAGTCGCTGTATGGGCCACTCAGGGGTAGGTCATTATTGCTGTTGTACAGTGGGCTGTTGCTTTACTCAGGGATAAGTCATTATTGCTGTTGTAAAGTCGGCTGTTGGTTTACTCAGGGATAAGTACATTATTCCTGTTGTACAGTGGGCTGTTGCTTTACTCAGGGGTAAGTCATTATTATGCTGTTGTAAAGTCGGCTGTTGGTTTACGCACGGGTAGGTCATTATTGCTGTTGTAAAGTGGGCTATTGGTTTACTCAGGGGTAAGTCATGAACTATACACGTCTTATGTAACTGGCTTTATGTATATATATTTATAACAAACTTCATTCAATGTTTTTTTTACCCGTGTCCGTTATGCAATTTATTGTTTGTTGTGATTTGTGTTAAAGAACTGCAATGGGAAAGTCTGTGTTAGATTTTACTGTGTTTGTTATATGAAGTGGAGGTTATCCAGAATCTATACATCAAAGAAATATAAAATTGATTTGGGTCTAACAGTATTTCAACTTCACAATTTCTCAAAGTGGTGTTTATAACCGTACTGTTTTTTTGACACTCTGTAAATAGCTGATTGCAGTCAATTTACAGCACTGGTTATGATGTATTTATTAATATTAATGGTATGTCTTTACTGCAGAGTGGTATAAGACTCACAGTTCCGGCAATCAGAACTTTGAGAATCTTCCCAATGAGGAACTGTCAGAACTGCTTGAGGGAGTCTACAAAAAGGGATATGTAGATCAACCTGATGTATTCACCTCACATACCCTAAAAGGTTAGAAACTAATACTTAAGTCAATACATGAATAAGCTTGTGCAGCTCCATTTTGATGCCCCTTGGTTGGTGAAGCTACTGAAGGGTGCATACTGTTTCAGACATGTCCTTGGGTGGGTAAGCATTACAAATGAAGTCAGGACCTGAGAAAAAAAGAAGTCCACATGAGACAGGGTTTTTAAACACTATGTAATCTGGTTAAATAACTCAAAACTAATACACTGAACACAATTTGTGAATTTGATTATGAGGAGATTTATAGAAAGCACAAAGTTCTCTTTATTTCTTTTGATAGTTATGAGCGCTTCAACATGTTTACTTTGTCTTTGATTTTTTTTTCATACAATTACAGGAGTTAGTATTATGTTTATGTTGATATATTTGATGAAGAATATATAGGGCCTATTCTTTATCAAAGTGTTAACAAATAATCATGTCTGCTTTTGAAATAGATGCACCACGTGCGAAATGTGTTTATATGGCACAAATTACACCTGTCAAGTATAAAACATTCAGGAAAATAAAAAAAATACATATATTTGGAAATGCTATTCAGTTTTTGTATAACATCAGCTTACTTAAAGGAGCTTTTACTAATGTGATTAGACTTCTGAGTTTGAAAGTTTAAAACAAACACCCGTACCCCATTTCCATGAAAAGAAATCCTGGCTACCCTACTACAGGTGTGAGTATACCAGTAACCTTGGACCAATTTTGCCAGCATAATGGATGCTGCACAGTATGGTTAAAGCTACTGCTTAATAATCTTTATAATAATGTCTTTGCAGCTCTGCGCTGTTCACTGAGTACCTTTCTGACAGAACCTCCTATCAGCCGCATCATTGATATCAGCAAAGCGCCTGAGTTTATCAAAGCAAACCAGGCATTCGATGAAATCATCAAAATCATAGACAAAGTCGAGGAACTCCCTCCCAAGAAACCCGTGATTGGTCAACCAGGGATTAACAAAAGAGATTTGGTCAAGCTGTTAAGATCAGGTCTGGTATCACTGAGTAACCCACTGGGTCTACTCAGGCTTGTCTGGATATTTATGCAGATATTTGTGGGGAAAACCAAAGGAAAGATCAAGGTATGTATCAACACAAGAAGCTCTCTTCTTACTCAATGCGTCATTCATATTTGGAATTGTGGGTGGTGAGAGGAGTAACTGGCAGGGCAGTTGTGGGTGGTTTGAGGAGTAACCGGCAGGGCAGTTGTGGGTGGTTGGAGGAGTAACAGGCAGGCAGTTGTGGGTGGTTGGAGGAGTAACCAGCAGGGCAGTTGTGGGTGGTTGGAGGAGTAACAGGCACGGCAGTTGTGGGTGGTTTGAGGAGTAACCGGCAGGGCAGTTGTGGGTGGTTTGCGGAGTAACAGGCAGGCAGTTGTGGGTGGTTTGCGGAGTAACCAGCAGGGCAGTTGTGGGTGGTTTGAGGAGTAACCAGCAGGGCAGTTGTGGGTGGTTGGAGGAGTAACAGGCAGGGCAGTTGTGGGTGGTTTGAGGAGTAACCCGCAGGGCAGTTGTGGGTGGTTGAAGGAGTAACCAGCAGGGCAGTTGTGGGTGGTGAGAGGAGTAACAGGGCAGGGCAGTTGTGGGTGGTTGGAGGAGTAACAGGCACAGCAGTTGTGGGTGGTTGGAGGAGTAACCAGCAGGGCAGTTGTGGGTGGTGAGAGGAGTAACAGGCAGAGCAGTTGTTGGTGGTGAGAGGAGTAACAGGCAGGGCAGTTGTGGGTGGTTGGAGGAGTAACAGGCAGGGCAGTTGTGGGTGGTTGGAGGAGTAACCAGCAGGGCAGTTGTGGGTGGTTAGAGGAGTAACCAGCAGGGCAGTTGTGGGTGGTTGGAGAAGTAACCAGCAAGGCAGTTGTTGGTGGTTAGAGGAGTAACCAGCAGGGTAGTTGTGGGTGGTTGGAGGAGTAACCAGCAGGGCAGTTGTGGGTGGTTAGAGGAGTAACAGGCAGGGCAGTTGTGGGTGGTTAGAGGAGTAACCAGCAGGGCAGTTGTGGGTGGTTGGAGGAGTAACCAGCAGGGCAGTTGTGGGTGGTTAGAGGAGTAACCAGCAGGGCAGTTGTGGGTGGTTGGAGGAGTAACCAGCAGGGCAGTTGTGGGTGGTTGGAGGAGTAACAGGCAGGGCAGTTGTGGGTGGTTGGAGGAGTAACAGGCAGGGCAGTTGTGGGTGGTTGGAGGAGTAACAGGCAGGGCAGTTGTGGGTGGTTGGAGGAGTAACAGGCAGGGCAGTTGTGGGCAGTTTGAGGACTTAAGGGTCAATAAACAATTTGTTTTATAAATATTAATATGTTGAGTATTGTTTTTTAAATATAAAGATAAAATTATTAAAATATAAAGTGATAACTTATGAAATGAAAGGTGCCTGTTACACAAGGAGTTACAGTTGTGCAAGTACAGTGTTTATGGATTAATATTGCACATGATATGGTTATTTGTGTGTTAGTCATTGGATCTGGATCAACTGCAGAAGAAGGATGTGATAGCTAAGAAAGCCAAGTCTGGATTACCATACTATGAGATTAATTCTGTTGAATTGGGATTGAGCGGTGGTCAGGAACAGAAGATCTATGCTACAGGCAATCGGTTCTACTGTCCTTATTTCTCCATCAACTTGTATGTTACCAAACTCAACGCCGATTGCCAAGATTTCCTGCAGAAATCAAGGTAGAAATCATTTCAATTTCAGGAAACTATTAATGTAATTTGTCTAAATATAAACAATATTTTATTTTGGAGCTATTTGACTCCCACACCCAGAAACACTCGGTGAACTTAGATTACAGAGTTTCACTCTGTATCACTATGTAACACTCTGGTTGCAGAGTAACACTCTAGTTGCAGAGTAACACTAACAATCTAGTTACAGAGTAAAATCTGGTTACAGAGTAACACTCGGGTTGCAGAGTAACACTCTAGTTGCAGAAAAACACTCTAGTTGCAGAGTAACACTCTGCTGGTTACAGAGTAACATTCTGTAACACTCAGGTTACAGTATAGTACCAACAATCTAGTTACAGATTAACAATCTGGTTACATAGTAATATTCTGTAACACTCAGGTTGCAGAGTAACACTGGTAAAAGATTAGCACTCTGTAACAATCGTGTTGCAGAGTAACACTGGTAAAATATTATCACTCTGTAACAATCGTGTTGCAGAGTAACACTCTGTCATACTCTGTAACACTCAGGTTACAGGATAGCACCAACAATCTAGGTACAGATTAACAATCTGGTTACATAGTAATATTCTGTAACACTCAGGTTGCAGAGTAACACTGGTAAAAGATTATCACTCTGTAACAATCATGTTGCAGAGTAACACTCTTTCACACTCTGTAACATTCACATTACAAGATAGCACCAACAATCTAGGTACAGATTAACAATCTAGTTACATAGTAATATTCTGTAACACTCGCGTTGCAGAGTAACTCTGGTAAAAGATTATCAATCTGTAACAATTGTGTTGCAGAGTAACACTCTGTAACACTCAGGTTACAGAATAGCACAAACAATCTAGTTACAGAGTAAAAATCTGGTTACAGAGTAACATTCTGTAACACTCAGGTTGCAGAGTAACACTGGTAAAAGATTATCACTCTGTAACAATCTTGTTGCAGAGTAACTCTGGTTACAAATTCAATTTATAAAACACTGGTTACAGAGTAACACTAACATTCTGGTTACAGAAGAACACTCTGTAGCACTCTGGTTGAATGCTCTGTAACACTAAGGTTGCAGAGTAACACTCTCTAACACTCTGGTTACAGGGTAACACTCTGGTTGATCAGACACCCTTTTCAAATTTTGGATACCATTTATTATCTTCAAAATGTTGATATTTTGATATGATTAAAAAATATTTGAAAGGGTGTGTGATTAACGGCAAGTTCAATCTCTGGTTGTTCCTTTTGCTGTAAAATGAAATACATTGCCAGAAAAGTGAAGCAACATCAATATAATCTAACAAAATATTCTAACAAAATATTCAGAGTTATATTGTGTATTTTCTGAGGAAAAAAAAACAGACTCCAAAAATGCAATTTCTTTCACTTTGATTGGCCGCTGATAGTAACCATATTCATAAGAAATGTTGGCTAAACTCAGACTCGGCTTTGAGGTCACAAGCTGCACAGTATGGTTCCAGGCCTTAGGATTAAGGCTATTCAAACATCGACAACTTTTGCTGATAGAGGGCCTTATGTGCGATGCGGGGCAAAGTTCATTGAGTTTTTTTCCCAATGTGCGACATCGAACACGTATCTTTCAATCGTGAAGACGTCAGTGCAAAAGAAGTTTTATAAAACAGATCCTCAAATCACAAATCTATGAAAATACAATTATTAAGGGCAGAAATTAGGCAATAGGATTGTCCAAACATGCAACTGCTATGCTTCGAAATGTGGGCTAGTGAACAAAATTTGGCTGACTCGTCCGGCTGGCGAGTGAATAAAAAAGGTTAAGGGAAACCCCTATAGTACATGTAGCTCTTGTTCTAAAAATTTGATTGAACTGCAAGGTATTTGTGTTTTTTTATCTGTAGGACAAAGCTTAATTTCAAGCAGGAGATTCAGTGGTTTGAACCAAAGCCTCTTGGCTCCAATCCTACTAGTACAATGATGTCTGACATAGCATCAGCAGCAAGGCTGAGTAAGGCCTACAGTAATGTTGACATCAGGGCTACAACTTGGGATCAATTACAAGAAGCTATTGAAGAGTTCACCGAAACACTCAGAATGGGCTATAAAAAAGCTTCATCAACAGTTAGCATGCCACCCTTAAAATCAACAACAACAAGTGTTGTAAACAAACAAGGTTTGCAACAGCCAAAGATCCAGGTCAATGTAAGTAAATACAAGTAAGCGTTGAAGGCCTTGATAATCTTGGTAATTACTCAAGAAATACATTACCATAAAAACTTACTTGGTAAGGAGCACCTGAGAGCTGCTGATAGTATAAAACATTGTGATAAACAACTCCCTTTGAAGTAATGTAGTTTTTGAGAAAGAGGTAATTTCTCACTGAAATATTTGAATCTGAGATAGGCTTCATCTCAGGCATTTGAAAGCACACAATTCTATGCAGCAGCAAGTGTGTTTTTTTCTTTAATTATTTTCTTGTAGTTGTGTTATTTTATGCATTATTGGGACACACAAAAGAGGATACTGTCTTTGACAATTACCAAAAGTAATCCTGCCTTTAAACCTCTGGTGGTCTATTACTTGATTTTTCTTTAAAATTTCAATACCTCAACAACCACAAACTCAGACTCTGATTAAAGATTATTTAAATCTAGACCAAATTGATCAGTCTTTAGACTGAGTAAGGTCTGAAGACCATGTTTTTCAAAAGACCTACTTGTACACTAGAGGTAGTTCACTAAGCCTCAACAAAAAGCAGAAGAAAATCTAATTTTCAAGAAGATTTTTGAAAATATTTACAGTTTTGTTTTTCAGCGGTTAAGACACTGTGGTTGATTGTAAAATCCCTTTAAATATTTTTTCTTATGGACTCCTAGCTGGATAAAATTTGCATTCATTTGGTTTTAGATTTCACATTTATGTATACTATTGACTTATTCTTAACAAATCCCATTAGTTATACCCTACCAAGTCTACAATATCCAATTAGTTACACTACTACCAAGTCTACAATATCTCATTAGTTACACTACTACCAAGTCTACAATATCTCATTAGTTACACTACTACCAAGTCTACAATATCCAATTAGTTACACTACTACCAAGTCTACAATATCCAATTAGTTACACTACTACAAAGTCTACAATATCTCATTAGTTACACTACTACCAAGTCTACAATATCTCATTAGTTACACTACTACCAAGTCTACAATATCCAATTAGTTACACTACTACCAAGTCTACAATATCCAATTAGTTACACTACTACAAGTCTACAATATCTCATTAGTTACACTACTACCAAGTCTACAATATCCAATTAGTTACACTACTACCAAGTCTACAATATCTCATTAGTTACACTACTACCAAGTCTACAATATCTAATTAGTTACACTACTACCAAGTCTACAATATCTAATTAGTTACACTACTACCAAGTCTACAATATCCAATTAGTTACACTACTACCAAGTCTACAATATCCAATTAGTTACACTACTACCAGGTCTACAATATCCAATTAGTTACACTACTACCAGGTCTACAATATCCAATTAGTTACACTACTACCAAGTCTACAATATCCAATTAGTTACACTACTACCAGGTCTACAATATCCAATTAGTTACACTACTACCAAGTCTACAATATCTCATTAGTTACACTACTACCAAGTTTACAATATCCAATTAGTTACACTTCTACCAAGTCTACAATAACCAATTAGTTACACTTCATGACTACCAAGTCTACAATATCTCATTAGTTACACTACTACCAAGTCTACAATATCCAATTAGTTACACTACTACAAGTCTACAATAACAATTAGTTACACTACTACCAAGTCTACAACATATCATCTCTTATACTTCAACAAATCTTTATTACCATACCCTTTAACAGTTATCATTTTCCACTTTGTATTCAACAAAATATGATTTATACTGCTCTTGTTTTATCTTATTTATGGTGATTATTTAATTTATTTTATAGATTAAACCAGAAATTCATCGAGAAGTTGGAACAGGAAAGACAAATGTGGGACAGAATCTCTTTCCTCAACCCTCCATAACTAAACAGGTACATAATAGACATAGCATGACAGCTTCATTGCAATCACTGGTCATTACTCTCTCTACTTCCACTTTGTTCATGAAACATTGTAGCATGACGTGGCCGAGCGGTTAAGAGCACCGGACTAAAACTCTGATGTTTCTGATCAGCAGAGTGTGGGTTCGAGTCCCGGTCGTGGCACTCAACCATTATTGCTTTGTCCTTCAGATGGGACGTAAAGCCATAAGTACCGTGTGTTGTGTAGTGCATGTAAAAGAACCCAGTCACAGTTATCGCTAAGAGAAGGGGTTTGCCCCCGGTGTGTCTTGCAGTGGCTGCTGAATGCACCCAGCATCTTGTAAACCCTCATAAGGTACTACATAAATGGGTCTCTTTATTCAAACAATTAAAAATCTGTCTTAAAATGTTTCTGTCTGTTCAAGCGCCTTGAGTACCTTTTCAGTATATAAGTGTGCCTATATAAGGCCAAACAATTTATTTTTTAAACAGGTTTAGCATCCCCACCCGCTTCCTTTTTTGGAGGCTGCCTCCTTTTTCTTTTTTTTACTTTTTAAGGATAAATTTTAACAATCTGTGACGAAAAAATAAAAAATTAATAAATAAGATCGTATTTTTAGACTTAAGCACATCGAAAGAACACACAGAAAAAAACTGGCAACCATCTTGAAAAATAGCCAGGCCAGTTTTCTTGAAAGATGTGTCAGGTGGCCATTTTTGAAGAAGAAAAAAAAAGGCCCTCCTCTTTCCTTTTTTCAAAAAGGCAGGACGCTAAACATGGTTTTGTTTTATTTGCCTAAGACTATTTATTATTATTATCATCAATTGGTTTTTGTATTTGAATGATCAGATGCATTGCCTTCACACTGAATGTGTCTTATATGTTATTTGGATGATTTTAATAGACTACAGTTCAGGATGACAGTGATGAAGATGTGATTATTATTGAGGAGTCACCACAACCTGCAAGATAAATCCACCATTGTATCATAGCTTCAATCCATCAGCATCACAACAGCTCCTCCAACTAAGCAGGACATATGAAACAGGTCAATTGAGTAACCGTAGGGACTCTTGCAAGTAGTTAAAGGAACATTACGGAATTGTGTTTTGCTAACAAAACAGTTGCTGGCAGTGTAAGCACTTTATGAATCCACCATATACACTGACAAACTGACAAACCTGTAGAAGTTTGAGATCAATCGGCCATCTGGGGTCACAAGAAAATAGTGAAAAATCAATTAAACATTTGCATGAAATCATATGTATTCAAAAAAAATGAATAAACCGCTCACTGAGCAATAAACTCCAATCGGAAAACTTAGTTTATTCATTTCTCATCAAATTTGGCATTTCAGACAGAAATATTTCAAGGGATGTTTTCTACTATTATCATCATTAGACGTGTAAGTTTGTGTAAATCTGTGATCAAAAAGTATATTTTACAAGTTTGTTTCTTACCAATTTTGTAATGTTCCTTTAAATAATCTCAATTAATGATTGCCACAAGTAGGTGTACTTGCTATGTTTTGTAATATGGCACATGTATGATTACTTTAAATTGCTTTTTAATTGAACAAAGAAAAATTAAGTAGTGCAGGACTTGAACAGATCCGTAGATGACACAACATGAGATCATCTTATTTTAATTTAATTCATTAATCACATTCCACCTTATTTCAGTTTATCTCATATGCTCCATGTAAGGATTCACATTTTTTTCTTGCATATTAATTTATCATCACACAAGACTTCCTTTTAAAATTTGTTTCTACTTATTAGGTATTATTTCTCACTTCAAATTACGAAACCAGTCTGTATTGTTAAATACAACATGAGATAATCCAAGTGACATTGAGAAGTCACAATTTCTGCAAGGAAATATCTTTGATGTAAACATAAGCACGCCTTATAACAACACACATGAAGGATGTCAAGTGTGCTCAGTATAAATGGTTTGGAAAATCATTTGGTGACAGCATTTTGCTATTGAAAATTATTTGTGTATAAGCTGTTATCCTTGAAGTATTGTATCAACTATCTGCACAAAAAGTCAACAACAGTGTCTGTTTCAAATCTATTTCCTAATTGCTTTATTTGTTTTGTCTTTCAGAGAAACAACAAACAGCTAAGAAAAGTACATCTCATAACTTTCCAAGCTATCAACATGACAAGAGGCATAGACACAGCAGACATGGTGTTTACAGTGATCATAGACAAGGTAAATACATGAACCTCATCATCAATCAGTGATCATAGACAAGGTAAATACATGAACCTCATCATCAATCACAGTGATCATAGACAAGGTAAATACATGTACCTCATCATCAATCACAGTGATCATAGACAAGGTAAATACATGAACCTCATCATCAATCAGTGATCATAGACAAGGTAAATACATGAACCTCATCATCAATCAGTGATCATAGACAAGGTAAATACATGAACCTCATCATCAATCAGTGATCATAGACAAGGTAAATACATGAACCTCATCATCAATCACAGTGATCATAGACAAGGTAAATACATGAACCTCATCATCAATCAGTGATCATAGACAAGGTAAATACATGAACCTCATCATCAATCAGTGATCATAGACAAGGTAAATACATGTACCTCATTATCAATCAGTGATCATAGACAAGGTAAATACATGTACCTCATTATCAATCAGTGATCATAGACAAGGTAAATACATGAACCTCATCATCAATCAGTGATCATAGACAAGGTAAATACATGTACCTCATTATCAATCAGTGATCATAGACAAGGTAAATACATGTACCTCATTATCAATCAGTGATCATAGACAAGGTAAATACATGAACCTCATCATCAATCAGTGATCATAGACAAGGTAAATACATGTACCTCATTATCAATCAGTGATCATAGACAAGGTAAATACATGTACCTCATTATCAATCAGTGATCATAGACAAGGTAAATACATGAACCTCATCATCAATCAGTGATCATAGACAAGGTAAATACATGAACCTCATCATCAATCAGTGATCATAGACAAGGTAAATACATGAACCTCATCATCAATCAGTGATCATAGACAAGGTAAATACATGAACCTCATCATCAATCAGTGATCATAGACAAGGTAAATACATGAACCTCATCATCAATCAGTGATCATAGACAAGGTAAATACATGTACCTCATCATCAATCAGTGATCATAGACAAGGTAAATACATGAACCTCATCATCAATCAGTGATCATAGACAAGGTAAATACATGAACCTCATCATCAATCAGTGATCATAGACAAGGTAAATACATGTACCTCATCATCAATCAGTGATCATAGACAAGGCAAATACATGTACCTCATCATCAATCAGTGATCATAGACAAGGCAAATACATGTACCTCATCATCAATCAGTGATCATAGACAAGGTAAATACATGTACCTCATCATCAATCACAGTGATCATAGACAAGGTAAATACATGAACCTCATTATCAATCAGTGATCATAGACAAGGTAAATACATGTACCTCATCATCAATCACAGTGATCATAGACAAGGTAAATACATGAACCTCATCATCAATCAGTGATCATAGACAAGGTAAATACATGTACCTCATCATCAATCACAGTGATCATAGACAAGGTAAATACATGAACCTCATCATCAATCAGTGATCATAGACAAGGTAAATACATGAACCTCATCATCAATCAGTGATCATAGACAAGGTAAATACATGAACCTCATCATCAATCAGTGATCATAGACATGGTAAAAACATGTACCTCATTATCAATCAGTGATCATAGACAAGGTAAATACATGTACCTCATCATCAATCAGTGATCATAGACAAGGTAAATACATGAACCTCATCATCAATCAGTGATCATAGACAAGGTAAATACATGAACCTCATCATCAATCAGTGATCATAGACAAGGCAAATACATGAACCTCGTCATCAATCAGTGATCATAGACAAGGCAAATACATGTACCTCATCATCAATCAGTGATCATAGACAAGGTAAATACATGTACCTCATCATCAATCAGTGATCATAGACAAGGCAAATACATGAACCTCATCATCAATCAGTGATCATAGACAAGGTAAATACATGTACCTCATCATCAATCAGTGATCATAGACAAGGCAAATACATGAACCTCATCATCAATCAGTGATCATAGACAAGGCAAATACATGTACCTCATCATCAATCAGTGATCATAGACAAGGTAAATACATGTACCTCATCATCAATCAGTGATCATAGACAAGGTAAATACATGAACCTCATCATCAATCAGTGATCATAGACAAGGTAAATACATGAACCTCATCATCAATCAGTGATCATAGACAAGGTAAATACATGAACCTCATCATCAATCACAGTGATCATAGACAAGGTAAATACATGAACCTCATCATCAATCAGTGATCATAGACAAGGTAAATACATGAACCTCATCATCAATCAGTGATCATAGACAAGGTAAATACATGTACCTCATTATCAATCAGTGATCATAGACAAGGTAAATACATGTACCTCATTATCAATCAGTGATCATAGACAAGGTAAATACATGAACCTCATCATCAATCAGTGATCATAGACAAGGTAAATACATGTACCTCATTATCAATCAGTGATCATAGACAAGGTAAATACATGTACCTCATTATCAATCAGTGATCATAGACAAGGTAAATACATGAACCTCATCATCAATCAGTGATCATAGACAAGGTAAATACATGTACCTCATTATCAATCAGTGATCATAGACAAGGTAAATACATGTACCTCATTATCAATCAGTGATCATAGACAAGGTAAATACATGAACCTCATCATCAATCAGTGATCATAGACAAGGTAAATACATGAACCTCATCATCAATCAGTGATCATAGACAAGGTAAATACATGAACCTCATCATCAATCAGTGATCATAGACAAGGTAAATACATGAACCTCATCATCAATCAGTGATCATAGACAAGGTAAATACATGAACCTCATCATCAATCAGTGATCATAGACAAGGTAAATACATGTACCTCATCATCAATCAGTGATCATAGACAAGGTAAATACATGAACCTCATCATCAATCAGTGATCATAGACAAGGTAAATACATGAACCTCATCATCAATCAGTGATCATAGACAAGGTAAATACATGTACCTCATCATCAATCAGTGATCATAGACAAGGCAAATACATGTACCTCATCATCAATCAGTGATCATAGACAAGGCAAATACATGTACCTCATCATCAATCAGTGATCATAGACAAGGTAAATACATGTACCTCATCATCAATCACAGTGATCATAGACAAGGTAAATACATGAAACCTCATTCATCAATCAGTGATCATAGACAAGGTAAATACATGTAACCTCATCATCAATCACAGTGATCATAGACAAGGTAAATACATGAACCTCATCATCAATCAGTGATCATAGACAAGGTAAATACATGTACCTCATCATCAATCACAGTGATCATAGACAAGGTAAATACATGAACCTCATCATCAATCAGTGATCATAGACAAGGTAAATACATGAACCTCATCATCAATCAGTGATCATAGACAAGGTAAATACATGAACCTCATCATCAATCAGTGATCATAGACAAGGTAAAACAATGAACCTCATTCATCAATCAGTGATCATAGACAAGGTAAAATACATGTACCTCATCATCAATCAGTGATCATAGACAAGGTAAATACATGAACCTCATCATCAATCAGTGATCATAGACAAGGTAAATACATGAACCTCATCATCAATCAGTGATCATAGACAAGGCAAATACATGAACCTCTCATCAATCAGTGATCATAGACAAGGCAAATACATGTACCTCATCATCAATCAGTGATCATAGACAAGGTAAATACATGTACCTCATCATCAATCAGTGATCATAGACAAGGCAAATACATGACCTCATCATCAATCAGTGATCATAGACAAGGTAAATACATGTACCTCATCATCAATCAGTGATCATAGACAAGGCAAATACATGAACCTCATCATCAATCAGTGATCATAGACAAGGCAAATACATGTACCTCATCATCAATCAGTGATCATAGACAAGGCTAAATACATGTACCTCATCATCAATCAGTGATCATAGACAAGGTAAATACATGTACCTCATCATCAATCAGTGATCATAGACAAGGTAAATACATGAACCTCATCATCAATCAGTGATCATAGACATGGTAAAAACATGAACCTCATTATCAATCAGTGATCATAGACAAGGTAAATACATGTACCTCATCATCAATCAGTGATCATAGACAAGGTAAATACATGTACCTCATCATCAATCAGTGATCATAGACAAGGATACGTAATACTACCTCATCAATCAGTGATCATAGACAAGGCAAATACATGTACCTCATCATCAATCAGTGATCATAGACAAGGCTAAATACATGTACCTCATCATCAATCAGTGATCATAGACAAGGTAAATACATGACCTCATCATCAATCAGTGATCATAGACAAGGTAAATACATGTACCTCATCATCAATCAGTGATCATAGACATGGTAAAAACATGTACCTCATTATCAATCAGTGATCATAGACAAGGTAAATACATGTACCTCATCATCAATCAGTGATCATAGACAAGGTAAATACATGGACCTCATCATCAATCAGTGATCATAGACAAGGCAAATACATGAACCTCATCATCAATCAGTGATCATAGACAAGGTAAATACATGTACCTCATCATCAATCAGTGATCATAGACAAGGTAAATACATGTACCTCATCATCAATCAGTGATCATAGACAAGGTAAATACATGTACCTCATCATCAATCAGTGATCATAGACAAGGTAAATACATGTACCTCATCATCAATCAGTGATCATAGTAGTAGAGGCTAGTATCTTACAAGAGATATAGACAAATATGTGATAGATATAGTTGCTAAAGTATTGAGAGTGTTTTAGTGTCCAGCGCTGTCATAGGTAAGGTCAATACATTTTCTAAAGGTAAATACCTTCAAATGAAACACAATGTCCTGAAATGTTTGACTGAGAGGAGAGTAGAATGGTCAGATAGGCTCACAGTCATAGTAGCATTTGAAGGTAAATATCTGTCTTATAATCAGAATAAAAGACATGTCAGTGGCTATGGTCTTGATTGCTCTGTCCTTTATGCACTAAAGCCCCTTTCACACTACACTTTAATCCGGATAATCTCTGTGTTAAGGAAAAATGTAACAAGGAGATTCTCCGGATTAAGTGGAGCATTCACACTACACCTTTTAGGGCTAAAAATTGTCCGGATTAACGAACCCACAACTGGCTTCATCTGGGTAAAATTTGACCCTGCCCAGGACTAGGGTTAACCCACTAATCTCAATGTTAAAAGACGACTCACTGCAAATTCTCCGGATTAAATTCTAAGTATGAACACCTGCCAGGTTTTCCTGTTTATGACAATGGTGGCTGGTTGAGACTTTCAGCCTTCACCATGGAAAGTGAGGTTGAATCAAAACGTGTATAAACTCTAATGGTTAAACAAAATTGTTTACATATCCGCGCAATTGATCCAAAACATTGCATCATTGTCACAGCATTTTGACTTTGAGCAACCACCCCGCAAAAAAACCCTGAAAAACAACAAAACTAAACAACATAAAAAAGAAACAAATTTTACATTATACAGTAAAGCAATCTTGATTTTCTGTTCATCCAGGCTATTGTGTCATTTTTGTAAATAAAGCCTACACGTTGCGATGTTTTTTTGTATACTTAAATTTCCAAAGAATTGTGCTCCGCGCTGTCGACGGAATTTGTGTGCAGACCAGCAACGACGGTGTTGTAAACGGTTTCAGCGGGCGCACTAGCGATGATGATATTGCAATTTCAGGGGGGAAAACCCTTTTTCCCGAGCATGTGCAGACACCGTAAAGTCTTTCATCAAGGCGTTTGTGACTGGTTTAGTATTCTATTGTAATGCACTGGTATAATTTCATTAATAGAGTGCGTTTACTCTCTTGCATCGCATTGTTCTGAAACGCCGTCTAGCGTTCAAATGTTTCTTAGCTCCAATCTTGACGCTCTTCTAGGGCTGAAGTTGAGGGTCAAAACTCTCCGTGTTAACAAATGTGTAGTGTGAACACGGAATGTGCTACTCCGTGTTAGTATCAACCTGGGTTAACTTATTCTCTGGGTTAGATATTGTAGTGTGAAAGGAATCTCCAGATCAGTGTTAATCCGTGTAGAAGACTTTTTACACATTTCACAAATTACACGAATCAAAGGTGGGTAGTGTGAAAAGGGCTTGAATGGTCAACAACTCATATTTGTTTATTTAAAAATCAGTTATTAGCATTTAATTGCATGAAACTCCTGATGGTATTAGGATACATGTAAACATTTTGTATGATATACAAATATTGGATGCATAATGAGTGCATTGTCACAGATTATAATCAAGAGGTCAAATCTTGACTATTACACCAGGCGAAGTCAAGTGAAATGGAAAAGCCAGATTTCACCGAGTGATTACATTCTGCTTCAATGCCAAACAAAATGCCTTCAATATTTGTTTTACATAACTCACACATAGATCCTTGTCATTTGAAATTTGTTCACAATAAACACAGACTCTCGTCCACCCCACACTCAGAAAATTTATTTTACAAAAACCCTCTGACGTGGCAACTCCCTGTGGACGACATCAACCCAGTCCTGTTTCCGTGACAGGACTTTGCCTTTTTTGGACAAACGGATATTTAATTTTGGAGCATCGCGGCAGTAAATACAAAGTAAAATAATGGATAACAAGTGATGCATGTTCCAGCAATCAAAATGACAAGTATCTGTGTGTGTGGTGTATAATATAAATGATTTGCACAAGGAGTGAATAACAACAAGTGTTTAAATCTCTCTATAGATATGAGTCGATATCAAGCCCACATGGCAAGCAGAGAATTAAACAGAGCAATAGAGGACAAAAGAAAATCCATTAAAAAGTTATTTGGTAAGTATATTTTTTTCTATTGCCCTTGATTAATGCCAAGAGATGCAACACAAATGTCTGGATGAAACCTTAAAATGGTGTTTATATTAACCCTCCTACTCTCAGTGACTCTTGGCAACAGTTTCCAGTGAGTTGACCAACCATTTGAAACCATTCGACTGCAAAGGTTGTGTACGGTGGCACAACTGTGCACAGAACTAACTGTGTACTGTGTACATGCATTCCCTTATGGTATCATAGTTCAGGCTGGCATAGTTTATCTATCATTCAAAACCACAGTGAATGGTATTGAATGGTCAGACAGCAAGAGGGTTAAGACTTGCTCAGTTAGTCATGTTAGTTGCAGTCATGAGCAATAGCTGAGATTATTATTATACCTCCATACACATATTTAAGTTGGAATGAAACAATGTTGATGTTATTCAGGGTCATGACTGCAAATGTCTATCATTTATAACAGAAACTATATTCTTCTGGATTCAGTCAGATTTCCAAATGTTTTGCCATCGGATACTTTTTGTCTGATTCTGATGTAAAATAAGTTGGATTTTTTATTTGTTGTCATGGTTGTTGTTGTTGGTGAAATACCAAGAACAGCTATATTGTATTTGCCCAGGCTCCATTCAATTTCTTTGTTCCTTTTTTATTATTTTTTTCTGTTTTTGAAGGGTCAGATATCATGTTTGGTCAGTGTAGGTTTAAATCAGTATTGATGTTGGTCATAATGGCAAGTGAAGTTGGCAGACCAATAGACTCCAGACCGATAATAGGGGAAACTTTTTTACGGTTATATATGATAATTTTTCTGACTACCGATAGAACAGATTTATTATCTACCTCAAGTTAAAAACTTAAATTTTACTCCAAGTTTTGTTTGTTTTGCTTGATTGAACCACAAGTACTATTGTTTTATAGCTCATCATAACTGCAGCTGGTCCTGTGTTGCCCCACATATGCCGGATGCTAAACGAAAGGAGAAGATTACATCTCAGAACCCACTGCGTGTACCTGAGATGTATGGCTGGATACGCCGATTGGCTAAACAGAAAGGCTCAGGAAGACGACATGTGGTTTATCAAGCACCATGTGGTCGCAGTCTGGTAGGTATATACTGTGTGACAAATATATGAACTTAAAATTTTTCTAAAGTTTTGTTTTTCAAATAATGTTTTTAGTCAGTAATTACATAATCATATTGCATAGATTTACATTTTTTATATTGTTTATGTTTCCTTTCAGAGAGATATGGGTGAAGTAGATCGCTACTGTGAGTATGACAAGTACAATAATACATACATTCCAAACAGTGGGCACTTTCCTTAGACCATGATAGTCTTGTGTGTATTTGAATATTTTGGGGATCCTAAGTTTATTGCCTAACCAGGGCCTGCTTACCGTAAGCAAAGAATCGGCACTTGGCACTTGTGGAAGCAGGGAATTCCTCGCTTACGTCAAGCGTATTTCACGGGTTAGCGGGAAATTTTGGTTTGTGCGCATGAGTACTCCACGTCACTAGGCATTCTACGCTTACACACCTAGCGCAGAAATTCGGCGCTTGCCGTGCAAGGGGAGAATGATGATTGTTAGCGCAGAATTCGGCGGTTAGCAGAGCCATGAAAATGGGCCCAGTTATCCTCGAAAGATGTACATACAAGCAAAACCTTGATGTACACCCTAATGGAAGTTTGATAGACACTTTTAAATATCCAGGGATGCCCACAGCAGACTTGCAAACACACCATTACATTTCTTTGTGTAGTGTGCTCATCCATTCTTTCGCATGCACTTACCATTTTGTGCTTTGTTTGTCCAGAACAAAGGGGACTAAGGGTACTGGAATTTCATGCTCCAAATCTCCCTTTTTCTGGGGTATTGTGTAATCATATCATGTAATGTTTGAATTTCATCATTTGAAGGAGAATGCATCTTTGGGATTAGTTGTTTAGAGTCAACCTTTGCAGCATTTTGACAAGGTAAACTTTGATAAAAATGCCTTCATTTGAATTGTGTAGCAATCACAGGTGAATGTTGGCAATACATCAGAATTGTGCTTACTGACTAAATACAATATGTCTGTGTGTATTTGCAGTATTAGAGACCAAGATGACTGACTTGAGTGTGGATATGTTCAGCTATGATCCATTTGTCTACACACAAATGCGCAAATATCGTAACAGTCAACGACCATACCTAAAAATTGCAGACATTTCAAAAGGTGCTGAGCCTGTACCTGTATCGGTATGTATATCCTTGTATACAGCTCCCCATAAATAATGCTGAACCTGGGAAATATTAAACACATATGGACTGGCAATGAGGTCACTAGAGCATGTCTATTCCCCCGAGGGACTGTGAGTGACCAGAAGGTCCCTCTTCTGGTCACTCACAGGCCCGAGGGGGGATAGATGAGCTCTAGTGACCGAATCATGACAGTCCATATGTGTTTTATAACACAACTTGGTCCAAAATCTTATTAAGATGAGCCTGGCAACCTCTTGAGGGCGCTGTAACCAGTCAAAAATTGAAAGACTATTGCCCGCTTCGGGAACTATTTCCCGCAAACTACGCGCGTGCATTGTCTAGTTCACGGTTGTGCAAATCTCATGCACTAGCTTATAATAGTTCATCCCACGTGACCGTGTTTCAGCCAACCAGAATACAGAACTAGCAAGAGGTGTGTTATAAATTAAATTATCGTGGTGTTCTAAGTGCCAGTGCAGTAATAAGCAAGGTACAGGTACATGTAAATTTGTGCCCAACTTCAGCAGAAAACGAAAACAATACATTATGTATGTTTGTATTTTTGCTCTGGCCGTTTTTGATAATTTTTGTTGTAATCCTTGTTCATTTTACAGTTGGTGAATGTATATGACCGTGAGCAGCCACCTGATGTGAAGTATATAGCTCATCGCAAACCTGGAGAAGGGTCCAAGATAATCACTGATTCAGGCTTCCTTATCTGCTGTGATTGTAAGGATAATTGCCAGGTAGGTTTTAGCCTGAGCACATCAATATCTGATTCAGGCTGTCTTATCTGCTGTGATTGTAAGGATAATTGCCAAGTAAGTTTTAGCCTGAGCAGATCAATATCTTGGTGGAAATTAATGTAGAAAGATGATGCTGACAATGGCAAGGACAAATCATCTTTCAAATCAATAGATTGCAAATCATCAGAAGACTTGTTATGATTTTAAATCTTTTTAAAATGATTGAAAACTGCACTTTTGATAATAACCCAAAATATCTTAATTTATTTTTTAGGACAATAGTAAGTGTGCTTGCCGTAAACTGACCGTTGATTCAGCAAAGGCCTTCCCTGAAATCAACAAGCATCTTAATGAGATAGGCTATAAATACAGACAACTCAACAATCTAGTATCTACAGGGTAAGTTAACTAGTGCTATATTAGCATCGTATATAGTAGTTATTACATGGTTCCATCAAACACTAAGGTGTATGATTGGAACCATGTAGTAACTTGTCTCATGAGTTGTGGTTGTTCTCAAACGTTTTTGTCACTGCATATCTAAGTTTAAACATTGTTTTCCCATCATGCAAATATATATTTGTTGAATGTAAACTACAGTTGATGTTGGATTTTTGCAAACATGACAAGGTACATTTATGTAGTTGATATTTCTGAACCCTTGGACTGAGCTTAAGATCAAAGATGCAAGCCCTGTCACTGAATCATTCAATCTGTAAGTAAAGTAAACAATAATAATGTATTATGTGTGATCCGAAGGCTAACAAAAGGAAAGTTTTAGTTAGTTTTGAGAAAATCACTTTTGTAGTTGAACTATACCGGTATCCACATTTTGTATTTCCCCATTCCATGTTTGTTCTCAAAGCACAGCAGAGGCATGCATGTGCATGCTACACAATGGGTTGTTGGGGGCATGTTTACACGTCAGCAGGTCAAACGACCACTACCAAAAGAGGAAGCTGCAAAATTGTTCTGGGTGTGAAACGCGTTAAACGTATTTCTACCCAGAAGTGTTTCGCATATATACGATAAACCACAGGGTGTTAAGATCCACTAAAAGACCACAGGGTGTTGAGACCCAGATTTGACAGGATCTCAAAAACCATTTGTTAAATTGTTGTTGTTTAATACAGAATCTACGAGTGTAACAGCAAGTGTTCCTGCTCTAAGCAATGTCATAACAAAGTAGTTCAGAATGGTCTCCGTCTACGCTTACAAGTCTTCAAGACTGAAAAACGGTAGGATATCCATATGGTTTGTATGATATACATGTATGCACTGAGTCAGCTTATTGTATAGTTCACCTTTGTCACAATGCAGCAATTTTTACACAAAACAAATTAAGCAGTGGAGGGTTTTCAGGTCTTGAAGTTAATTGTGGAAATTTGTCTTGCTGTGTTGTAGTAGATATTAGCATTAAGTTTGCAAATGAGACATCATAGTTCTACTGCCTTTATTTTGTCGGTTGGTTTAAGAGAACAATGATAGACTGTGCAAATCATGCAAGTATTCCAACATTGCAATGTGCACAGTTTGGTTTCTTCCAGATGTTAAGGCAATGTACAAAAATGTGACAGACTTGCATGGTCTAAATTCCACTCTGTTGATGTTGCAATTGATGTTACATTTTCATTTTGGACATGCACAGGTGGGTATGTTACCCAACAAATGAATGGAAAAATTTACAAACTAAAATTATAATAAGCTCTTAAACTGACATTTCATAGATGGACTTGTCACCATTTTATTTGTTACTGGATGTTAATTAAAGTAGATTATTTATAAATTGCTGAATATAATACAGAGGATGGGGTCTACAATGCTTAGATGACATACCACAAGGAGCCTTTGTCTGTATCTATGCTGGCCAACTATGGGGTGCTGAAGAAGCAAACATCAGAGGCCAGAAATATGGAGATGAATATTTTGCAGAGTTGGATCATATTGGTGAGTACTAAAAGAGGTTGTGATATGGAAGAAGCTGTATGTGTTGTCAAAGTATACAGAGATTGCACAGAGTTTTCTCATTGCGTTGGAATGGCTAAGGTTATTGGGTCACATTCCTGTTCTGTAACAAACTGTGGTAAAATTTATTTCAAACATACCAGGAACAGCTTTGATTACCTGTTTGTGAGCAAGTGTACATTTAGGAGAGTGTTGGACCTGGTCTGTAGTCCCGTGAGTCTGTCATGTTGTTCACAGCTGCCATTTTTCAAGATGGCAGCTGCAAATCTCATGTGATTATTTCCAACTCAAGTGATAAAGGTAAAGATTCCGTGTTTACCTTTGTTCACTATCCAGTTGATAAAGCTTTGACATTGAGCAAAGGGACCGGTATCACCCTCTTCACTGACGGGCCGTCATCTGAATTTAAGAACAAATTCATGGCAAAGCTTTTGTATAATCTGGCTAAGAAACACGACCAAACATTTCAGTGGCAATACTTTGCCACTTCTCATGACAAAGGGGTCGTAGATGGCATTGGGGGTCGAGCTAAATCCCCATAAGACAATCTGTGATGAGTAAAGGCACTGATGCCCCCATTGTTCAGAGTTCAGAAAATTTTGCTCGTGAAGCCTCTATAAGAATGCCACAAACCCAAGTCAAGCACATCTCACAAGATGAAATAAACAACGAAATGATATCCTTAAGGGACATATAACAGTAAAGTGGTAAATACAGAGCAATTGAGAAGTGAAAACTCAAAGACAGAACAGTGAAAGAATAAAAAAAGAACTACACTGAAGAGGCGTTTCTACGGCCACAGATCCACAGTCAACACCCACAAGCTGGATACACCTGTAGGACACCACTTCAATCTTCCTAACCACTCCATTTTTGACATAATTTACAGGGCATTGAGGCACTAGGTAACTGCAGAGAGACTGTCCGTCTGAGTGGGGAGAAATTGTGGATAAGGCGCATAAAGACCATTCAACCCCATGGTTTGAACATCCAAGAAGGAAATGACTAATAACCTTTTGTCTTTGCCTTCTCCCTTTCCCCCACAGATATCCATATTTTTAGCCTGCCCTATTAACTAATTATTCACCTTTCTTCCAACCTTCCATTTTGTCCTTTGTGTTTCCAACCTCTTGTGGTCTAGCCATCCCCTTCCCTCCAACCCCCCCCCCTTTGTCTCCATAATCCCTGCCTACCCCTGCTCTTTCTGAATGCTTCTTGCTTTTCTCTCTCTATTCATGTATTTCCACTTGACTGCTCTTGTCATCCTTGTATGCATTTTTTGTGTGTTGTCTTGTCATTTAGCCTTCGAGAAAGACTCTGCTAGGGTCGAAACGTCAGGCCACTAACCAATTTTTTGCAAAAAAAAGAACTTGTATGGTCAAAGAGAAAAGCGTTGGGACCCTGAATATGCAGTGCTTTTCAAGTCCAGCATCCGAGAGCAGATATCCTAAAACACTACATGTTGGGCACCAGGGGATTTCCTACCATAAATACTCCAGATGTTTTCCCAAAGGACCTGGGGAATGTACTGAGTTGACACTAAATACTCTTTGAACCAAATGTTATGCAATTAAAACATCAATTTATTTCATCAATTAAATAACTTAACATCCTTTCACTGTAAGTTATGAATTATATAAGTAGGATGTAAATGCTGCTTATCATCAATATATTGAAGTATGATATTGTAACACGTAAAATGGGTGTCACTAATAATATATATACAGCTGGCCGAAGACGAATACAAATAGCACTCATAGGTAAATCTTTATCTTTGGGATATCACTGATGAAGAGGTTTATTAAAACTCTGGCTTGACAAAGATATTGAATGTAGAAGTACCGTGTTACAGAAGAAAGAATAGAATGAATTTGATAATGGAAAACCAGACATTTATATTTTGGCTATTTGGTCACTGCATAGAGCAGGGACTGGTCACTGACATGGTCAGTGCATTGAGGAAGGGTCAGTGTGACATTGTCAGTGGGGTGGTCCATGGGTCATAAAAAGGTCACATCTGGGTGTACATTTAAATGATTATGGTGAGGTACCTCTGTCTGCTTGTAAGACTGGGAGTAACAACATTTTAAGCTTACAATATGTTGTTACAAATCTACCTGCAGAGATTGTAGAGAATAGCAAAGAGGGATATGAATCTGATGTTATGGAAGATGAAGGAATATCTGATACTAAGGGGTTCAGCTCTTCTGCCTCAAGCAGCTCAGAGCAATGGTAAGTCAACATCATTCTGATTTGTGTCCTTTTAAGATCAAACTTGCAGACTTCTTTTTTGAACTTTGTTTGCCCAAAAGACAATTGTAGTGTTATTGTGAATATGTATTTGTTTAATTGCAATTTCAAATTGTTTTGCTTCATATAATCAAGAAATTAAGGTGCTGAGACAAGTTTAGTTTTAAATTTGTCCAATTGATGGAGTCCACAGGGAATAGTCCCTAACGTCACACTATAAAAGAGTAAAAAGGCTGTTTCTCTCAAACACTCTCAGCCAAAACCTGTAAAACGCAAGGTCAAGAAAACTATGTGGCAAAGGACTGGTCACATCAGTGTTGGCTAGTGGATTTGGACCTGCCTATAATGTCGTTCAGGACTAACACAAATACTCCCCTGAACTTCTCGCTATCCAATCAACCCGGCCGTGAATGGGACATCTAAATGATGATTCAAGGGATTTGGGTATGGGGGATTTTACTCTTTTCGTGGGCTAAGCGATTTCAAAGCATGGCTTGATGCGGTTCAGTACACGTCAATCGTTGTATACACGACAACACACTTGAACTACCATAGACAACAACACAAAGGCTGGTTACAAACTACATGATCATGGCCCAGTTAGACCCTAGTAATGGACATTGGGAAAGACAATGTTGTTGTGTCTGAGGATGTATCCTTTTTAAGCAACTTAAATCATCAAGCAAGCCGATTCGAGCTGATTCCCCCAGCCCCTGAAGAGTAGAAAGACAAGGACCTACCTTTTCATGAAAATGCAGATCATCTCAAGAACGGTTCCAAATCACACTGACCTGTGAGCTTGCAGTTGTTTCGTCTAAACTTTCCCACCAAAAAAAATATGTCAAACCACTGCACAGGTTTCCATACAAAGACCAAAGATGATTATGTCACATGTGTATTATTTGTAATTGTGTGTCAAACTCTACCATACTAGCCACCAGCGACCTCAAGGGGTCATATGCAAACCATTATTATACATTAACATTTTTGACTTGGGCTGAAAAAGCCACGCAAAGCAGAGCATTTTTTATTTGAATTCTCTTTTACTAAAAACACATTTTAAGAGTAAAATACTTATTAACCGGTATCTACAATGTTTACTCTGCCATAAAAAGGTAAAACCTAAAATATTAAGAGCACCTTAGAGCAACCCTTTAATAAGTAAAAGCTCTTATGCTTCAAGACAGTGATTGCATACAGAATACCTTAACCAGGTTTCTTTTTGAGGTACTGTTACTGTGGGACAAGATACAGTACAGCATTTCTTAGTAATATGAATCTATGATCTAATGTATTATTGTTTTGTTTTGTTTTCTGTTTGTTTGTAGCCTGACATCTGATGATGAGTATCATGTAGGTACTGATGACAGTGACATCTCATCTATTGCTGTAGATGTAGAGAACCATTCTGATGATAGTGTTGTTCTGTAAGTATAGCATCAGATACAATCTACAAATAGTCTCTCACCCTTGTACATATCACTAGTTAGTCAGGATTACATAAGTGACAACTTTATTTGTAGGAACTGGATAAAATACAAATTTGCAGTTCTTCAAAACCTGGGCTAAATATAGTTGCAAAAAAATGGCAGAATTTATTTTCATATTATTTGTTAACAGTGCCCAATAAACACAGCTAATTAATCCTGCGTTTGATCAACCTAATCTCAAATATAAATCACCATCATGAATTTGTTTTACAAAAACTGGTAATAAAAATCAATTGTCAATAACAAAACTCTAAGAATATGTGCACATTTACAAATACCCTTATAGTATTTTTTCTGATTTAGTTATTTACACTTTCTCTACTTTCTCTACATAGTTTTACTAATCCATCCCTTGTTTTGTGTATCCAAATTATTGTGAAACTTTTCAAACATTCTTTCATTCATTCTTTTGTGATATCCTACATTTTCTGCTATTTGTAGATTGGTACTAGATTGGTACTTGTGGTTTGATCGTATTATGACATTTAATATGAAGTTGAACTTGATGTGAGGTTTTCATGACCCTGTTTTTGTAACTAGCACCTCTTTGCTCTATGTATAGAGAACATATTACATGTTTCACTCCCTGTTTTTAACAATTTTTTATAATGACAACACTGATCACAGGTATTCTGCTCATCAGTTCCTTTTTACACAAATCTGGTCCAGCAGGTCCATGTAATTCAATTGGCTATTCAATTAAAGCCCTTTCCTATGAATGACAAGGGAGTTTGTCATTATTCAGTGTGCGCCAAAGTCTTTCCTGTGTTGAGTCTTCTTCATAGTTCCTTTTAATTTTTATCATTTCTTAATCTTCATCACTAGAGGTGTCTGTTTTGAGGTTGTCCCTAGTTACTTGTTTGCATGCATTCATATTATTGAATAGAATTGCTGGCTTAAATTTTGTCAAATGCTGTATAAAAATGAACACAATTTGTGCTTAATAATGTGACAACTTCCCTGTTTGTTCCTCTTGATAATGGTTGCTATAACAACAGGGTCAAAGGTCAAAGTGGTGATAGCACAGCTACTAAGATGGTGTTCCGTAGGCAGCTGCAATCGGAGCAAGGGACTGGTAGCATGGTTGAGGGAAGTTGTTGGTAAGATTCAGTGTGTGTTGGCATCATGTTAAGCTCCAAATCCAATGATAGAATTAGTAGACATAGTTGGTTTACAGTCTGTCCTCATACTTGTAGTGGTTTTTTCTTCTTTTTTTCTTTTACTTTAAACTCTATTCTGTTTACACTTCATGCTCTTTATAACCGTTTCTATAATATACCTGAAACTTTGGATGGTAACAGTGTTGCACAAAAATCATGGTATTATTTTGTTAATTTTGAGCATGATATTAACATTAAATGACATGGTACTTATCACAGCATTAGCACAATAAGCATGGCAGTTGTATGTCTATAGTATTGTTAACAACATCACATTGATCTTTTCTAGCACCCTCTTTGGGTCTCTTAAATTCAATTGATCAGTGTAACAGGATCAATGATGGATTCCATATTGCATGTATGTGGAATTGCTTAGTTCTCAATACTTTCATCTACTCTCCAATGATCCTTCTGCCGTGTTGGCACATGTCAAACCCTTAATCATTAGGAACCAGCACTACTCCTGTTCATGCATATTCAGTGTTATTCACTTGCATATTCAGCAGGAGCTTTTTGCACAATCTATTAAGCTACACCTAGGCTGAGCACTGTGAAACTGGTTTGGGACTTGTGTATCTTCCTCCTTAGTACTCCAAACTTGGCCAATATTTTATTCATTTCTAGACTCAAGATATTTGTATAAACCCTAGACTTTGTCTTGAGTGAGTTCATTCTCATAGCGTGTGATGGACGGACTGTTTGTTATCCCTTTATTATGGGGACTCATGCCCCCTTTTAGTTCTTCTAAATTGCTCAGCCATTATACGTTTGACTACCAGTTTGTGTTCTAATCAATGTGTATAGCTCTATAAAGCACAATTACAGAGTGGCTGCTTGACATGCAGTTTGTCTCAACACAATACCATATATTAGATTTACAACATTTAATTTATTACATACAGTGCCAATTCAAGTGAAACAGCAACAAGAAATATAATAATAAGACAATGGAGAAATATTGAGATCTTTGGTTAAGGACACTCAAAGAATGTTTTTAAAGTTTATGCAATACTTAATAAAAAGTTGTTATTGGCTGATTAGTGGATAGGCAAAAACCTAAAGAAAACTCTTCAGTGGGAAACAAAAAGGGAATTATCATCTGGTTCCAAATACTATTAGTTTGAAAGGTAAGTAGAAAAGCTATATACACTATATGTACACTACAAATAAAGTGAGTTATACATATAAGAGAGACTCTAAGTTGGATGTGTGTGCATGGAAGGCCGGATTAAAGTTGGCAACCACAAAGCAGTGGGAGAAAGTACAAAGTCAGCCGAGTAGTACTTCAGTATGAATACTGAAGACATTGAGTATGAATACAAGTATCCAAGTACCAAGTATTCTGTCATCCGAGTACCAACAGCCGAGTACCAACAGCCGAGTACCAACAGCCGAGTACCAACAGCCGAGTACCATGTACGAGTAAGATTGGAGTGCTTTAAAACGAAATATGCTGCAAAATAAAATATAAACACATTTGCAGGTTAATTGACCAATTTCTGGATGATAATGTGTACTTATCTTTTACAAATGGATACACAAAAACAGCTTCAACATCTGAAACTAAACTTGCAATGACAATTTTTTGTAATGTTTCTTGAAAAGTAACCAAAGCACAATATTGAGAAATAACCTGACCACAGTAACTTTAAAGCACACAGTTAACCCTATATACAGTCCATCATGCACACATGCACATGTACAAAATCGTCTAGGTTGGGGGTTGATTTTCTACAAATAGTTTGTATGAATACCCTACCTAGGCAGCCGTTGCATTGCATAGTCTGTACGAAGACCCTACCTAGGCAGCCATTGCATTGCATAGTCTGTACGAAGATCCTACATAGGCAGCCGTTGCATTGCATAGTCTGTACGAAGACCCTACATAGGCAGCCATTGCATTGCATAGTCTGTACGAAGACCCTACCTAGGCAGCCATTGCATTGCATAGTCTGTACGAAGATCCTACATAGGCAGCCGTTGCATTGCATAGTCTGTACGAAGACCCTACCTAGGCAGCCATTGCATTGCATAGTCTGTACGAAGATCCTACATAGGCAGCCATTGCATTGCATAGTCTGTACGAAGACCCTACCTAGGCAGCCATTGCATTGCATAGTCTGTACGAAGATCCTACATAGGCAGCCATTGCATTGCATAGTCTGTACGAAGATCCTACATAGGCAGCCATTGCATTGCATAGTCTGTACGAAGATCCTACATAGGCAGCCATTGCATTGCATTGTACAGTGACATGTAATCAGTTATTTTAAATGTCAAGTAATGAACCACAAGGGAAACTGACTGGGTGAATTTCAAATAGTATGGGGTTGAGCAAAGAAAAATTGACTAGAGGGGATTTTAACCATCGACCTTCTAGATAGCTCAGTTGGTAGAGCGCCGGTACGTTAATCCGGAGGTCGTTGGTTCAAATTTTTCTTTGTTCAACCCCATACAGTTTTTTTATGCCTTGTAGCACAAAATTAACGCGTGGAGGAAAGTGGTATTTTGACTAGGAGCAGATGAAAACGAGTTTGAGTATACTTTTAGTCAAGTATTGAGTATGTGACTTCCAAGTACTTCTTAGGTTGAGTATGGATTTTGAGTACAAGTACTTTGCTAGTCAAGTATGAGTAGTAATACCTTCAAAATGGTACTTTTGCAGTGCTTGAATACTGAGTACAAGTACTACAACACTGCCACGTAGTGTCCTTGACATCAATGATATTGCTAAAAGCTTCCCAGAAATGGATTGATGGGTAGAAATAATTGAGAGGATGAATGGCTTACAAGTTTACTATTGGAATTCATCTCTCATTGAAGATTTGTGTAAGAAGACCAAATATGATTCATGTTTGAATCACACTCAGCAATAGAGAGAATCCTTGATATGATGTACCATCAACCAAAATGGATTCATATAGAAACACTGTTGGTCTAAACATGTAGTTTTTATAACACGAATAAAAGCAAACAAGAAAAAGGCATGTTGGAAGTGTACTCAAAGGATGTGCCCCATATGATCTAGATCAAAGCTATTAATAGTGTGGAAACATGGTGCATTCTCACTGGTAAATTAGCTAATTGAAATAATACTACCATTGTCACTGTGGTTTAGAGTGGTTTTGTTTGTATTTTACTCATCAACACAATGAGTTGTTCACTGTCGTTGTCATGATTACAGGTCAGTAGAGTTTCCTGAAAAAGCTTCTTCTCAGAGTAAAGTTGAAGCGTGGGTAAATAGTACTCTACCACCAGAACCAAGAGATACACTAACACCAGAGGATAATGGAAGGACCACAGGCAAATCAGATAGTCTCATTGGCTCTTATGTACATAAAAGTGGACTCAATGACTACAGTACAGATAGATCAGGAAAAAACTCAACTAGTAGTCAAGAAAGTAGACCTGTTGCCAGGAAAAGTTCTGGAGCTAAGAAAGAACAGAATGCAGTCAAGAGAGGAATCAGACGAGACAATTACAAGGAAGTGGCTGATGAATCCAGTAGAGGTAATGTACACAGTCAATGTGCTTTATTCTAAGTAAATAGAGCTCTCCTCAAAATAATCAGACCATAATGGCCGAAACATAAATCAATCATTCAACCATTCATTAAATTTGTAGACACCAATTCAACTGTTGTTGTGTGCAGGCTTGCGAGAACAGGGGGTGCTCAGCACCCCCAACTTTTTGGATGGGGTTGCTGAAATATAGCAATAAATGATAATAATATTTAGTTTTAATATAGCACTTTATCTACGGGCATCTCAAAGCACTTATCATTGTTTATTTTCCGACGGGTTTTTGAATTTTTGTAATTATCAGACCAATTTATGTCGCACCTTATATGGGTTTTTATGGGCTTACACTATTAACATCCCGTCCCAAAAAGAAACATTTATGTGCCAAATGCTGGCTCTGATTGCATGACAGAGCATCAAGGACCCCAAAGCTCCTGGGGTCCTTAAGTGGGCCGGACCACATGCCGCAATAGCTTATTGCCCCGTGCTCGTTATTTGACTTTGAAATACCAGCACCCATTTGCAAAAATGTATTTTCGCTGGCCTGATTGCTCGATGCTCATAGCACCATTCATTAAGGTTTTGTGAGTAGGTAGGATTTAAGAGAAGATGAATAGATACTGAAAACACAGCTAGATTTGTTCTTATTACCCAAAAGTAGATTAGAAATTGTAATGGTAGAGATTCCAACTTTATTTATAACTTACAAGCTCAAGAGAATTTAGACTGTTCAGAGGAACATCACTTCATACCTTGCGCTCCCCTGAGTTATTTTCATCTTAAATGTTTTCTTGTAGCCCTTTACCAAGAGCAGCTTATAGGCTTGTTTGGGGCAAACTTTTATTAAAAAAACTGAACAAATGAAATTGACTTTAGCTTTGTATTAATGAACAGTGTCAATATGCACAAATTGGATGTTAACGGTACCAGGAAGTTTTGGATTTGAAAAAGGTATCAGTACCAAAGATTTTTTTTAACCAGTTATCATGGACATTCTGTTAAAAATATCCTGCTGGTAATAATTAGTACAGACCATGAAGTTGAGCCGACACGTGTTTGCACTAGTGTTTCAATTTATGTCCAGCTGCACTTATTGATCATAATGAGTGTGCTATATTTTTCAGATTCATCTACATCTTCAATCATCAACTATGGTTACAACACAAGTCCTGGTAAGGTACTTGACAGTAGCCAGGTAGAAGCTTTCAAAAGACGCTCCCTCACTGGAAGACTGCACATGCGTAAAAAATCTAAAGGTTCGTATTTACCCTGAAAATAAAGGAATAAAGGACAACTTTTTATCAGTTATTTATAAATATCACACACCTTTATAGCTGAGAGAATCATACATTTATATATAGTTGAGGGGATCAGACCTTTTTACTTGAGAGGATCAGACCTTTTTAGTTGAGAGGATCAGACCTTTATAGCTGTGAGAATCATACATTTATATATAGTTGAGGGGATCAGACCTTTTTACTTGAGAGGATCAGACCTTTTTAGTTGAGAGGATCAGACCTTTATAGCTGTGAGAATCATACATTTATATATAGTTGAGGGGATCAGACCTTTTTACTTGAGAGGATCAGACCTTTTTAGTTGAGAGGATCAGACCTTTTTAGTTGAGAGGATCAGACCTTTTTAGTTGAGAGGATCAGACCTTTATAGCTGTGAGAATCATACATTTATATATAGTGGAGGGGATCAGACCTTTTTACTTGAGAAGGTCAGACCTTTTTAGTTGAGAGGATCAGACCTTTTTAGTTGAGAGGATCGGACCTTTATAGCTGTGAGAATCATACATTTATATATAGTTGAGGGGATCAGACCTTTTTAGTTGAGAGGATCAGACCTTTTTAGTTGAGAGGATCAGACCTTCATAGCTTAGGGGATCAGACCTTTATAGCTTAGGGGATCAGACCTTTATAGCCGAGAGGATCAGACCTTTTTAGTTGAGAGGATCAGACCTTTTTAGTTGAGAGGATCAGACCTTTATAGCTTAGGGGATCAGACTGTTTTACTTGAGAGGATCTTACCCTTTTACTTGAGAGGATTCAATCTTGGTTGACTGTTAAGTCATGTATTTTAAAGACAAGGTTGTATGTGTCCTGTGAAGTAAAGTCCTTTGTGGTAAAGAAAAGGTTAATTCATAATAAAGACCTATATATCTGTTTCAAAATGTATAATGTGTACTACTGTTTGTGTTATAAACTTACACTTGGATAGTGTTATTGTAATAAAAAGAAAGAATAATCTTTGTTTTCTTTGATATTCCTGCAGATGGCAATGAAAAAGGTATAACACTCTCTACTACTGTAACTGATAAAAGTGAGTAATCTATCAATGTTAGATGTGATCAATGGTATTACACTATTTCTCTTCAGCACTACTATTACATGTAGGTCAGCAATCCAGCATGGTTCATAGTTTTTATGAGATACATAGATTCCAAGCACTTACGTACATCAATGTTTCATCAAGGCCTACTACATTTTCAACCAGAGTGTTTAAAGCACTAAGTGTTTAAGATAGTAGTGGCATCAAAGTTAGGCATTGTCATACATTAAAGGTACACGTTGCCTTGAATCGGAGTCCGAGTGCTCCTCACTGAGTCCTCAGACGCAATTTCGAGGCATATTTGTGTGGATCATTGTATTCTACTTTTAAAACATCTTTCTAACCATATGCATTTTATAACAAACGGTTACAAAGGTTTTTTTATAGACCAACTCGACCGATCCAAGGCAACGTGTACCTTTAAATTTACTCATGCTCAAGATAAATACTTTATGAAGAGTCCTTATAAATGTCCACATTAACCACACTTTGACATTACTGACTTTTTCACAATTAACTTGATATTTTTGAATTGGTGAGTAGATGTGATTAAGTAATTAACCACAAGGGAAACTGACTCTGTAATTTTTAAAGAACTGGGGATTGAACAAAGACAAATTAACAAGAGCAGGATTTGAACCAACGACTTCCGGATTAACCAGTGGGTGCCATTCAGAAGCCAGTCAACTGTTGACCTTCAAACCACAAATTGTATGTGATTAATGTACATGTAGTCTTATGAAAAGTGAAAGGTCCCAGTGGACAGTTGTACATAAAGAGGTTTATTAGTGTCCAAAGATGACCCTTTCACTTCGGTAAGTTTAGGGTTCAATCGTATTTTTTCAAATGGACATATTGACCTGTTGATGTGTTTTTGGTTTTATAGGTAAGGAGAATGAGAGGCCTTCAATGATACGTACAAGGTCATTGTTTGCTGAGTCTTCAGGACATGTGATGGATGCTAAGTTCATTGGTAATCTAGGCAGATACCTGAATGTAAGTTGGGTATATCAACTTGGTGAACAGAGAGTTTTATTGTTCATGTATCATTATGACCATGGTCCCCCTTTTCGGCATGACCCACACATTACCATTAAAAGGAACAGTTGAAGGCTTTCTTGGGAGATTTCAACCTGCATATTGATACGACTATCACTACTAATGATATTTAATAATTTAAGATTTTATTGCCCCCTTACATAAAAATGATAAAAAGAGCGCATTATAATCAACAAAACTGGTTACCAGGGCAGTGCCCAAACCACAGTATGGGGATACTTCTGTCCCACCAACAGAGAACTAATGGTTACTCACGGTATACATTGCCTGTGTTGTTAAGCATGCAATTTTGTATTATTTGTTTCCATCCTCTTTGCACTATTGCACGCTAGACCACCAAGCATGTGGAAGCGTAGGCCGGTTGGTCGTGCGGCTAAAATAACAGTTGCATAGTAATATCATCTACAAATCGGCCTTTCACAGCTAACTAAACAAAACGGCCTCATAGTGGATGCCAGAATACAATCATGTACATCATTGATTGGTTTTCCTCCAAATGATCTACATGTACCTGTCAGATTATTGTATAAGTCAGTATCTGCTTGGAGGATGAATAATAATCAAATAAAAAAAAAATGTGCATTCGTGCAAAGGTGCGAGAATGTTTTCATTCTTTAAAGATGGAATGTTCCATTCAACTCAACTTGGCCTCGTTGAATGGAACTTTCCATCTTTCTACTCATGAAAATACTCTCACCTTGGCACTTAAAAACATTCATTATTCGTATATTTTATTTTTACATATTCAAGTGCTTGCTGTTCTTTTTGAGGCATTGTGATCTTTATAGAGAGAACCATCTAAACGCCTCGTATTATTATTGTACTCATGTAAATCTTTGGAGAAAATCCAAAAAAGGATGTGCTTCCCAAGTGGGAAAAAAGTATAATAATTTGGGTGACCTGTTTTGAGCACAGGGTTGTCTAATGTGTGTAATAATGTTTATTTTCTCATTACAGCATAGCTGCGATCCAAACTTGTTTGTGCAGAGTGTATTTGTGTATTAATGTGTTATTGCAATGTTTCTCATTACAGCATAGCTGCGATCCAAACTTGTTTGTGCAGAGTGTATTTGTGGATTAATGTGTTATTGCAATGTTTCTCATTACAGCATAGCTGCGATCCAAACTTGTTTGTGCAGAGTGTATTCGTGGATTAATGTGTTATTGCAATGTTTCTCATTACAGCATAGCTGCGATCCAAACTTGTTTGTGCAGAGTGTATTCGTGGATTAATGTGTTATTGCAATGTTTCTCATTACAGCATAGCTGCGATCCAAACTTGTTTGTGCAGAGTGTATTTGTGTAATGTGTTATTGCAATGTTTCTCATTACAGCATAGCTGCGATCCAAACTTGTTTGTGCAGAGTGTATTCGTGGATTAATGTGTTATATTGCAATGTTTCTCATTACAGCATAGCTGCGATCCAAACTTGTTTGTGCAGAGTGTATTCGTGGATTCTCATGATCTTCGCTTCCCATGGGTTGCATTTTTTGCAAAAAGGTATTTGATCTGCATGTAAATTTCATTGTTGAATTCATGTTAGTTTGATCACAGAGCAAGGACCCATACAAATATACCACATACACCAGTGCTAGTTGAATACAGAAAAATATAGCCCTTCTGTGTCCTGTATTCAATGAGGCCAAAGGTTGAGTCGCATATCATATGGGACGCAGACGGGCTATATTTTTCCGTATTCCATGATGAGCAGCCTAGAATAGTGCAATATGTGGAGTTAGAACAGCGCAATACGCAGGATATAATGTGGGCCGTGCAATATTATACAAATAATGAATTTTTATGAGGGCAATAGTGCGAATATTTTTATGAGTTGAAAGATGGAATGTTCTTTTCAACGAGGCGGAGCCGAGTTGAATGGAACATTCCATCTTTCAACGAATGAAAATATTCTCACTATTGCACGAATGAAAAACATTTATTATTTGTTTTATATAACATCCAAGTAGATCTTTGTAATTTTGATTGGAGGATACATCTTTCAAAACAACAAACATTTAATTGTGACATTGCACCCATTTCATGTGGTTCGGCTTGTTTGGATTCAACAGTGACCAAGTGCAGACACGCGCACGTAATGATGTGGTACGCACCGTGCAATAGAACAAATCGGATGGAACAAAAAGGCCTGGTGAATGGAATGAAAAATGCACGGTGAATGACGTAGCGTGCAATAGTATATATGGGTGTTATATAAAGGTTTTTATCTTCAAGCAGGCTTGATTCTTCGATTCTGATTGGTCAATCCATAGCAACAAGGAGTGTGATTTAAACCTATATTGCACGGCTCATATTGTGCACACTCTGCGTATTGTGCTGGGCTAACTCCGCGTATTGCACTGCTGTTGAAAATGCGGATACAGTTGAGAATGGTAGGCCAACTTGTTTAATTAAAAAGGTTGAAAATGTCAATTCTTGGTATACTGCCTTGTTATTGACGTACAGTAAGGGCAAATATATATAATTCTGGTGCTCACCCGTAAATAAAATCGCAGAATTTTCGCACTACAGTGGTGGCTTTCTTCAGGGCGTACGTTGCAGTAAGGAAACACCTGGAACAGTATTTGGACGTGCCCGTGTTTTGCACTTTTCCCCTCATGTACAGCGGTGCGTCATCCATCTTTACTGCGCGTCAAGTTAGCTTGAAGATAAATAAGTTATCACAGCTCGCTCGTGGAATAGGGAAAAATATAGTGCTTCTGCATCCCATATCAAACTCGGCATTGGGCCTCGTTGGATATGGGATGCAGAAGCGCTATATTTACCCTATTCTACGAGCGCGTCTGTGATAACTTGTAATATCATACCTTTTGTTGCTAGGGGTTGACCAATCAGAATCAAGGATTCAATTTTGCTTGAAGTTAAATGACACGTGTCATCAACATGTGCACATGTGTGTTTATTATTTGTTCAGTTTCGTTGTATTTTTCAAACGTTTGTAATTATCTATTTATTAGTTGTCTGATCACTGGTGCACATACAACAGAAATATTCATGCATGTCCCCTGCTGGTACCCATGCCAACATTGACTAGTTTTTCCGGTTTTTAAAGCAATATAAACACAGATTAAAGGGGCACTGTTGTCATGATCATAGCCTGCTTGTAAAACACCATGGAAACATGAACTCTCAACCAATTAATACATGCATGCGTGTTGACCCTGACATCACAAACAAAAGCTTTAAAGGGCGCCGTCGTTATTACTGCACGCACATGTGCAGTAACTGGGTGAGAGTTTAGAATTCAACGTCTGGCCACTGACTCCCTGTGATCATGACAGTACCCCTTTAAACATTAAACCATTTCCAGTTAGAAATTGTTCTGAGAGTTTGCTGTGGTAAACCTTTAAATCTATTTTCATTTTGAGACAAATAGGCTAATCGTGTGTGAGAAAATACTTCCTTTTCAAGAAAAATTAGATTGTCTAATTGGTTGAAACTTTGTGTGTACGTGTGTCAGTCCACAGAATGTCTCAGGTTGGTGTAGTGGTATCTTGCCTTGCCCTCCACCTCTGGGGACCCCAGTTCAAATCACATTAGGGCACTACGTGGATTGTGTTTTTCAGTCCCTGCCTGATTGCGTGGGTTTTCCCTGCAATATTTCTCTAGGGTTTTCCTCCCACACCTAAACTGAAACTTCCTTCATTGTCTTCTCTCCATGGGGTTCTTGGCTAGTATAGTGATTAAGTTCACTTTCTGAGAGTCCTTGGCTTCACAACCAAATTAATAATAAATGAAAGATTCTTAATTGTATAGACCACACTGGTGCTTGCTCATACATGACCATTTCTGTGCAAAACCCATTTCTGTTTTATATTATTAGTTCATGTATTATTTCTTACAGATACGTGCGAGCTGGATCTGAGCTGACATGGGATTATAATTATGATGTTGGTAGTGTACCTGGTAAATCCTTGATATGCCTGTGTGGTTCAGGAGAATGTAGAGGAAGGTTGCTTTGAGTATATACATGTACTGTTGACCCTCTGCAAATGAGCTACAGACAACAAAGGTATCATCACCTTTTGGCAATTTTAAAACTCGTTATTCAAAGTTTTTATAGTGTTATAAACCACAAGGGAAATTGACTGGGTAAAATTTTTATTAATTTTGGGTTGAACAAATAAAAATGTAACGGAACGGTCTAGTCAATTTTCTTCGCTCAACCCAAAATTATTTCAAGTTGTATTAAAATAGATTATCATGTTTTTGAGAAGATGGAGCAAAATGGTTACCGGTACATTTTGTTATTTTGCCTCACAGCCACCTTTCTGTGTTTACAGAAAATCTTGTTTGAAGTCAAACTATATTTGATAACATGTTCTGTGACTATTTTTTTTCTCAAGAAAAGATAATTCAAGCAGTCACGGTAGTGTTTTGAATTTAAAATTCAAATGCTGGAAAATGCTAAAAGTGGAAGCAAATAATGGATTACTTTATACGACAGTTCAAATGCTACATGTACATGTCTATTGTATACATGTAAAACAGGCACTGGAATTAGCATGTTACTTGTTAAAGAATACCTTGAGCTCATTCTGTGGTGAGGGAGTCCACATGGCTGCAGCAAAAGTGGAGACAAAAAATTACTGATTCCAGTTTAGGGTATTCAGGCAGATTGAACTTGGCGTCTTTATGCAAACGGTTTCAGGGATTGTACTCGGGGGCACTCAGAAACAGTTCAGTGTCGCCATTTGACATGAAACTCTTATTTTAATGTTGAGTGCCTTTGTCCACACTGAGAAAGAAATTTAAGGGTTTGGCAAAGAAATAGGATGTATGAGCTGCAAATAGGATATGTATTATGTGGGGAAACAAGAAGTCAATGGTTGCAGGAAGTACTCAATAATTTGTAATATAAGTTCCCCTTTGAAAAGCCACAAGAAGGAACTAGTTACTGAGTACTTTCTGACCTTAGTTCCCTCTTGTGGCTTTTCAAAGGGGAACTTTTTAGGGATTTTTTGCACAACAATTGTGAAATGAAAGTCAAGAGCTTTCAAGTTTCTTTCATATATCTTAACACAAACCATGCTTAATACATTCCCTATGAACCTGTGATATCTCTTAAAGCCAGTCTGTTTCACATAGGATTGGTTCGTGATGGAATTTAATTACCTTACTAACAAGTGTGTTGTGTTAAAAACGTACATCAATTTTTTTAAACCGTAACAAAGCAGTCTGAGGACAGCTTTTTTATGCATCAACAGTCATGTTATGGGTTATGTTACAACAGTATTTATGGTTTATGTTAACATCAACATGTATTTATGGGTTTATGTTTACAACATGTAATTTATGGGTTTATGTTTAGTGTGATGCACTGCAATTGGATAAGTTCTCATATTGTACAATTCAACCATAAATCAGTATGTATTGTAGCTGAATTAAATGACACTTTCAATACTGGCATGGCAGTTCAAAGGCTACATTGCATGCAGGAATATGTTGCATGACTCTTGACTCATGACAAATTAGGAATGAAGACTCCAGTTTGTTACAAAGATAAATGAGTCCTTTTGGATTTTAGAATTACACTCCTTCATTTGTTGACATCATTAATGTATTATCAATTAGTCTTAGTAATTTGTGATCAGATCAGTTTTGTTGTCATATAAACCACAGTTTTGTTTTGCTCTGTTTTGTTTTACATTGTAACAACTAGCAGCATGAAAATGTATGGTTGTATGTAAAGGCAGTGTTTTGTAATTTTGTAACAACCTTTAATAAAGACTTATTAAAAAAAACATAACAAGTGTTGGTTGTGCGTGGTCATTGCGTGGAGTTTTATAGATAAGTATACTAAAAGTAAAGTTTATCAAAACTGTTCATTTTGGAAATACTAAAACTGAGTTCAATCTCATTCATTTAACAATTGTTTTTGATAATGTTGTTTCCTTTCCAGTGCATCAAAGCAGAACGTAAACCTAAAAGGTGGGTTGTTTATAGCATCCAGAATGATATACCTACATGTACATAATCCTCTAATTTATTTGAGAAAGAGAGATAGCCATCAAATGAAAGACTATGTACCAAACAAGAAAGAGGCTTTGGTCAAGAGCTTTCTGAAATATATCCCAAACAAGAATTGTATTTTTTTATACTTCAAATGTCTTCATTTTCAAAAGGTTTATATTTTTGTCACACACAAATACAGTTTATTGATAATGCAACTAGCTGCAAGTGTTCTCTGGTTTGTCAGAGTTAGTGCAGCACAAGTAAAAGACAATAATAATCATTACATTACTTAAAAATACATTGAAACACATTAACATGACACTTTCAATCTATAATAAACTGACATGGTTAAAGTCAAAGTGCATTTAATTGTTTGTCTTAACTTACATTTACTTTGTTTATTTTTCATAATTGTGAGGAAGTGCATGAAGCATGCAGTCATAACAGAGAACACTTTCCATAATGTCCAATGAATGGTTTAGAAATTACCAAACTATACTCAGTTTTCTTGAGTTTAATTTGACACACTATTTGCACTTGACACAGGGACAACTTCTTAGTCCTTCTGACAATATAAGGCTGTGGCTGCTGACATTAACTGGCAGGTACAAATTTGAAGAACTGACCATGTCCTTGATCTAGCCATCCATTGTTCAAGCTATCAATTCTGATACAACCTAAGAATCTGTCTTGACTCGAGACTTTAAAAGATGCACTAGAAAGAGACTAAAAAGTTGTAACAATTATAAACTCAGTAGAATGGCAAGTGTAAAACTTATTTAAAAACCAAATGTATTGACCCACCTCACATCGCAGCGCACTTACACGCCTATCCTGCCCGCCATTTTGAGAGTAAAAATGTACACCAAGTAGAATTCACTCCCCAAATGATGGAAATGGTAGACGCACATTGAGCGGAGGTGTGTTCCGTGTCGTGCAAGGGGTCAACACCTCACACTAAGATGACCATTTTGGATCAAAGAAGGACATCAGGAACAGAGGCTTATGATTAAATATTTCATGGATTAGAAGTTTACACATGAATCAACCACACGAACACAAAGATATCGATAATCTGAGTGGACTGATAAGACTCGTTACAAAGAATTAGAGAAAGAATGGAGAACAAAACAAGGTTAAATATTATTTAATAAGTTAAGTTAATACATGCACATTGTTAACTGGCTCTTGCTAGGGCAAAAACTAAAGAAATCAACCATATTAAGGCTATCAATTCTGTATAGCAGTTTTTAGGTATTATTTAATATCCAAAAGTATGTTGGATGCCACTTTATTAAGAAAGATAAGGGATTACATATTATTCATCATAAAATGTTCAATCCTAACAAGTTTAAAGTCATGATTACTGTGTTGCCTGTTCACACAAATCAACCTCATAAGTTCCAGTTAGCACCAACATGGGTCTACATCCCCATCTCAACCTTCCAGTTAGCACCAACATGGGTCTACATCCTCATCTCAACCTTCCAGTTAGCACCAACATGGGTCTACATCCCCATCTCAACCTTCCAGTTAGCACCAACATGGGTCTACATCCCCATCTCAACCTTCCAGTTAGCACCAACATGGGTCTACATCCTCATCTCAACCTTCCAGTTAGCACCAACATGGGTCTACATCCCCATCTCAACCTTCCAGTTAGCACCAACATGGGTCTACATCCCCATCTCAACCTTCCAGTTAGCACCAACATGGGTCTACATCCTCATCTCAACCTTCCAGTTAGCACCAACATGGGTCTACATCCTCATCTCAACCTTCCAGTTAGCACCAACATGGGTCTACATCCTCATCTCAACCTTCCAGTTAGCACAACATGGGTCTACATCCCCATCTCAACCTTCCAGTTAGCACCAACATGGGTCTACATCCCATCTCAACCTTCCAGTTAGCACCAACATGATCTACATCCCATCTCAACCTTCCAGTTAGCACCAACATGGGTCTACATCCTCATCTCAACCTTCCAGTTAGCACCAACATGGGACATCCCCTAATCATTACCCCATGGTCCATCCCATCTCAACCTTCCAGTTAGCACCAACATGGGTCTACATCCCATCTCAACCTTCCAGTTAGCACCAACATGGGTCTACATCCCCATCCAGTCCCAACAACCTTCCCAGTTAGCACCAACATGGGTCTACATCCCCATCTCAACCTTCCAGTTAGCACCAACATGGGTCTACATCCCATCTCAACCTTCCAGTTAGCACCAACATGGGTCTACATCCCATCTCAACCTTCCAGTTAGCACCAACATGGGTCTACATCCCCATCTCAACCTTCCAGTTAGCACCAACATGGGTCTACATCCCCATCTCAACCTTCCAGTTAGCACCAACATGGGTCTACATCCCCATCTCAACCTTCCAGTTAGCACCAACATGGGTCTACATCCTCATCTCAACCTTCCAGTTAGCACCAACATGGGTCTACATCCTCATCTCAACCTTCCAGTTAGCACCAACATGGGTCTACATCCCCATCTCAACCTTCCAGTTAGCCAAGCCACATCAACTCATTGGGTCTACATCCTCATCTCAACCTTCCAGTTAGCACCAACATGGGTCTACATCCCCATCTCAACCTTCCAGTTAGCACCAACATGGGTCTACATCCTCATCTCAACCTTCCAGTTAGCACCAACATGGGTCTACATCCCCATCTCAACCTTCCAGTTAGCACCAACATGAATAAACTGTTGTTAACACAATTTTAACAATGTATTCGCACAAAAATACTATTTATAGGATCAAACACCCCCACGTCACCAGTCTTCGACCAATCACAGTGCATTATCTCTCGAAGTATTTATCAGTATGCATAAATGCACATGTAGGTCAAACCTATCAATGTTATAATTGAATACATTAAGCTAATCTATTTGATAATACTGCCAAATAACTGACAGAACTTAAAATCAGACTGACCGTTCGAACCTTTGCTTTTAAAAACAGCAATATTCTTCATCACAAAATACAACACAAGCTGGGCTTTATTTTGCTTCCACAAACATTTGCAAAAAAACAGAGCAAGCATTTGTGATAAACATTTGAAGTCATATCTGTATCATTGTTCACTTTAACCGCATGTTAATGTAGAGCAACATGAATAAAACAGTAACATGTATGACAAACCTATGTGCTATTATAGAGATTTTAGGAGACTTCAAATACTTACACGTACTACTTTGAATCTTTATTTTTGTTTTATTATTAAACAAACTACAAAGCGGCATAAGGTAAAATGTTTTTCTACTCTTATGACTAGAAAATTCAAATCATCTAATAATTTATGATAATCCACCAAAATTTTGCAGTTTAAAAAACATGATTTCGGCATATAACATATAACGCGATTAGAACATTAGATTTAATATCACTCATGTACATTATTGATGTTGCAAGGGTCATCTTTGGAATACCCTTGCAGTTGCACATGATTGCACGTCTTGTAGAGGAATATCAAATGCAATATCAGCCCAACAGTTGGACACCTCTTCAAAGTCATACAGATCAAACTGTGAGCTGAGCTGCATAGGTATATTAAGACCCATTTCATGTACACCACACCACATACCACATAAATACAATCTACCACCAGGATGGTAACTCACTGCAGAACAGAATCTCAATAGACTTGGTAAAGGGACCCTCTTAGTCCATGTATTACTCTCTGGTCTGAAAGACTCTACATTGACAGTTGGAACCTCTGAGCTACTCTGAGCTAGGAAGCCTCCAATCAACCAGATTTCTGAACCATTTGTGGTACAAGCAACTTGTAACCGTGGTGTTGGCATGGGCGGAAGGGTAGCAATCCAAGTATCAGTTTGAGTGTGGTAACTCATGGTACGACTTCCAGAAAACAAGTAGATCATATTGTGATAAGCAGCTGCACTGAAATCTATAACATTACGAGGCATTGAACTTGCAAACTGCCATTCATCTCTAGCTGGATCATACCATTCCACACTTCTTAATATCTCCCAATCATTCAATCCTCCTAATGCAAAAATGTTTCCATTAATTGCAACAAGGGAGAAACTAGATCGTCCTTGTAACATAGGGGAAATTTCAACCCACTTTGCTTGTACATGATTGTAACGAAATACACTCTTCTCACGATAATCATCCGTAGCCAGATACATGTCATTGGTATCTGTGACAGCTAGCTTGGCTCCAAATGTACGGCACACTGGTGGCAAGTCAATAAAAAAACTAGTTTTGGATGGTGGATGGTAACAGCATAAAGTGTGCTCTCTATTTGAACGGCCCATCAATAGTAAGACATTCTGAGCAGTCATACCTAAACGTTGTTTTGGTCTCTGTTTGACTTCAGTCAAATCCTGTTGGAGTGTGACCTCTTCCTTCATCTTCTTCATAACATCTTGAAGTATACACTTCATTTCTTGTGTTGTATTTACTTCCATCAATCCTTGCAATGTCCCACAAGGAATCTGTTGTAAGCGGATGCTTTGTAGTAAGGTTGGTAAGTGTACTGATCTTGTGACAGAATCCCACTGTACCCATTTCAGAACCATTTTGAGTACAACATCTTCAGATTGAGCGTTGAGTTTATTACTCTGCACTAAGTCCTGCATAACGTCCAGGCTAGCATGTACTAACTGAGGCTCCATAATCACATCCTGTTTTAAAAAAAAATAACAAACGGAGTTCATCAAAGGTGCAGGTTTATTTATCTCACCTGTGGCATGACGAAAAAATTGTCATTGAAGAACAAATTCAAATGTCTCGAATGAAACCCCTCGAACGAAATCATTTTACAACGAAAAATAGTCTGGTAACCATGTGCTCCCCCCAGCCTTACATTAAGTTACACATCTTCACGGTGGATGTCATACCCTGCTTCACTGGACTGAGCAAATTGTTCGCGATATGTGATTGGACAAGAATTCTCCAGATCTTGAGTGATGACCAATGAAAATTGCTGTATTATAAATAGATATGGCTGCCTACGGAAAATTTCAACGTTGTGTCGAAGGCCTGTTCTTGTGGGATATTTCGGGTGCTCTTGACTGTTTCTCAAAGGATCGAGATATACCATGGCCTTTCTAGGAAAGAGGAATAGTTAAACTACACATACATGGGCAGGTTGTTTCTGCCGGCCGTTGGGAATGGGAAAAAAATCCGGCTTTTTCATTGACCTTTTTTTCTGGACATTCACGTCTTCATTTTCGTTCCAAAATTTTCTTTTTGATCATCAAAAAATCTATTTTTTATGAACAGAACATTAATTTGAATCATTCTCCAAGTTGGTATATACTTTTAATTTTTTTTTTAAATCGTTATCATATTTTAAATGTTTTATGAAAATGGCACGTCAAATCTCATTACGTATGCATAAACCGGGCGGTCTATGCATACGTAGCAAATAAACGGAACGTGTTTTCAACAGGCTGCGCGCTGACTGTACACCGTTAATGTTTGGGAGAAATCACTTTGTCATCCAGGATGTTACTGTAGTATTTACACATTTAAGTGAAAGTCATCTAATGCTAGGATCTAACCTTGATATGAACTAGAATAGGCTCATGCAGTTCTTCTTCCAATGAAGTAGTCCTACATATCTGTAGCCATGACAACTGAGATTAACCTCAATGCTGTTTTCATAGTGTGATAGGAAAGTTAATCCAAAGTTGTAAGTTTACCTGGATATGATAATTGAGATAATCCCATGCTGCTTCTTTCAGGCTTGCACAGCAGTATATACAAGCCAATTGATACATATCAACACAGTTGATAACATGGAGGTTTTTCTCCATGTATTCAGCACAGAAGTGAATGACAGGAGCCACTTGTAAGAGATTGGCAGCAGCAAATACACTCTGCACGCAGTCATTGTTGAGACTCAAAGCTCCTGTATATGCAAACTCCAATATAAGCTTTAATGAAGTAGGCTCCATATCTTGAAGAGTAATAACATCACACCGTGATTCCTACATTATAAAAGAAAGCATGTTTTTGTTATGACAATGTGATAACTTCAGCAAGCAGTTTGAACAGGAGAAATGTACTGCAATAACCAAGGAGAAAGGTAAAAGGGCCAACCAACAAAATTTGAGCCGGTTCGCTTCAAGATAAAACATTAATTTCCAATAACCTGTGTGGGATTTTTTTCATTCAAAGAGCATCTAGACATTAATAACTTGTTTTGTCGATAGAACTCAGTTTGGACACCCATAAACACATTTTCTTATGGACATTTGTTAATTTAAATGGCTCATACTTTTGTTATGGTCATGTTTCTGAAGCGCAATCAGATAGTTAGAAAGCCATTATGTAACAGGCGATGATTGACCCATGCCCTGTTGAACATAGGGCATCATAGAGAGAGATGAAAATCCTCATGACAATGCAGTATAATCTGTCTTTATGTAAAAGGAACAGGTCTTAAATAAAGCCATGAGGCACAAATCCAATCCGTTCATTGTTTAAAGTGCTTTTTGCCCAGGCCACCAAGCCATGACCCCATGAAACAGTTGCCTGTTTAAACCCATTCCGCTACAGTGTTTCACCATACCTATTGACATGACCACTGCCAACATGCACAGCAACTCCAATGCCAGTTTATAAGCCACTGATAAAGCCACTGTTGCGTTTAAAGAGTTTTGTGTGTTATTGTGTCCTCCAAAGCAAACTGGTTACCAAAGGATCCCGTAATTATTGATGATGTTCATGTACATACCTGCATGCTACCAGTGAACATTGCCTTAAAGTATGGACTACATGCTGCAAGTATATTTCGATGACACGCAAACTTCTGCTGACCAACTTGTACTGTAATATCTGTCAGGAGTCTCTCAAAGCGCAACTGGCTTAATTCCGCCAGTAGCATATTTCCATGGCTAGAGTCTGCATACCGGATAACATCAGTGTCTTTGCTTGAACGTAGTCCATTTAAACTGTCTTCACTCTTGTAATCAAATTTTGTTTCTGTTACTGCTGCCATCATAATCTGAAGAAAAAAAATATAAGGCCAAATAAAATAAAAAACAGTTGATCGTCCTGATTTTTCCAAAAAGAGTAGGATGAGGGCCTTTTTATTTCTTATTATTTTTTTTTTCCAAGATGGCCGCCAAGTATTTCAATTTAAAATAGCATGCGTTTTTCGTCCCCTACTGACCGTGCATACCAAGGCTTAAGAATTTTGCTTTTGGTGCGAATTAACACACACACAAAGACCATCTCGCAGCTCACCCAGGGCCTGTGAGTGGACCCTTAAAAAAAGACCTGAAACACTACATGATGTAAGAATGATCGTGGAACGTCAAGTGAGCACGCCATCATTGGGGCACCCCATTGATTCAGTAACTAGGCTTATTTCACATTATTGTAGTTGTACATTATTGTTGCCAAGCATAGCTATATCAGGAAAAAATAATAATAATAATAACAAAAAATAAATTTTACAAAAAGGATGTGGCCTCAAAATAGGATGCGGGCGGGGATGATCAACTGATATTTTTTTTTATTTGGCCAAACAGGCATTGTTATGAAAAATGTTGGTTTTCTTACAGCATTGGAAGGTAAATTCATGAATCCTGTCACAGCTCATTAAAATGAACTGGGGAATGAATTTATTATTTGGGTATTATTTGGGTGATACCTCAAGCCACAAATTGATGAAAAAAGCTGCTAGACCTCACAAGTATTCAAACTTTTGTTCCTTGATCAAACCAAATGTGATGGTAACTAAGTTTGTTGTAAATTGTACTTTTTTTCGAATGTGAGCCCTTAAACCAAACTCAAACTCAATACATAGCACAGTTGCAAACAGTTATGTGTCCTTCTCCAATGCTTTTGAACATCAAATATCTTTTGTAAAAAGAGTACGGTACAACTTTGTGAGGTAACATGTTCACGTGTAGTACATCACTATTTTTAAGTGAACTCTCATCTATTAGTCTTAACACGACAATTCTTCCACGGATGCAAGCCGGGAAATGTGCACATTTTTGGGTCACATTGGATGACCAGACCAAAGGTCACCCCTACTTTCCTTTAAGGAGCGTGCACAGGGCAAGCACTCACCGTGCAACACTTCATTTCACCCACACAGAGAAGACAGGTGGTGGTAGATACATGTATGATGCAGCCCGAGACTCCAGCCTTATTTGTGGCATACATGTGTAAGGCCCAAATGGAGGTCGTGTCTCACTGCAGACGTTTTGCAATACACCAAGCCTACATGTTTATTTAGAAATGTCAATAAATCCCTGTGCTTCAAAGAGAATCTTTGTTCTCCTGGTTTTGTCAAGTCAGCGTTTCTTCTTGCCGGCCCGGGGGTACTCTCAAAGAAAAACATTTCCGGCAGTTCCGAAAAAGTAACCCCGGTCACGTTGAAAGTGAAAAAATGGAAGATCCTAAATGTAGGTCTACAACCCTTGGGAGGATTAAAGGTTAAGCTATACGAGTACAACAACCCCAATCTATATTTCGTTAGAGTCCAGGGGAAAAGTAGTCCACTCCATGATCAATTTTTGTTTTAATACCCATAATAGTCTTCCTGCCCCTGGTTTCTGCTAAATCCATGGTATAACTTCAATGGCCTTGCATATTTAGTACTACTAACGCAACTAAGTACTACTACCTAGTACTAGTTAGTACTAGGTAGAGCCGTTCTTTAAATGTTGGTATAGGTTACATGCAAATAAATCATTACTTAATCACCTGTGTTGTAGGGCTCCAGACAAGACTAAAAAGTAGTAAAAAGTTGTAAATGTAATGCCCACACTTAGTCATTTTAAATACACCACTGCGCATGCCTAAAATAAATGTAACTTAAACCGCAGAAGGGCTTGAATTAGAAGCTATCATGGCTGCAGAAAAGGCTACTGTGTTTACATGCCATAGGTGAACTTATTGTATCTTCTTGAGAAAAATGAATCAAACTTGGTCTTGAAGCTGTCAACTGTTTGAGCTTCTGCTGCTGAACTGGGGAGTACAGAACCCAGTGGTCAATGACTCTATGTGTGAAACTGTATTTCCTGATGTCCAGTCGTGCCCAGGGTTTCTGAATTCTTTGGCCATGTCCTCTCAAGTTCAAGTATGAATCCTTCATCTCAAATAGAGCATATTTATCTTTGTCAATAAGACCATTCATAATTTTATTTTACTTACTTTGCTTTGGCATAACGTGCTATTTCAAATGTGTCAAAAAAGTAGGAAAAATGTCCGTATCTTGTCACCACTTTTTCATTTGTTATGAAATAAAATAGTATCTAATTTACTCAACAAATGAGATGTGTTTATTTTGGTAAAAATGAGTGAAAAAGTGGTGACAGGATACAGATTTTTTCAAAAAGTGTAATACATGGGATGGGGGAAAAGTACTCCTAGAATTATGAGGTTCCATGAACCTCATAGAGGTCCATGTACAAACTACAATACAAAACTTTTTTTCATTTACGTTTCTGCACCTGGAGTTCTCATTTGAAATCGGATCTCGCCAAAATTAGGCTCTACGTGTTCCTTGGAATCTCATTGAGCGTTGCATGGGTCAAGAAAATCCACTCCGCAAATTTAAAATTGTTAAAAAGCAATAAATTCTTCCGGTCATTCCCAGTCCTCTTCAAACAGTGTGAGTGTTATAACAAATATGGCGCTGGAGTCACATGATGTGTGTACAAAACCAACCTACAGTTGCCGGGACCAGCGTTGCTGCGCGCGGAGTACCAGTTTGTTCGGTAGACCTTTGCGAGCGCAGCAAGCGCCATATTTGTTATAACACTCACACTGTTTGAAGAGGACTGGGAATGACGGTAAGAATTTATTGCTTTTTAACAATTTTAAATTTGCGGAGTGGATTTTCTTGACCCATGCAACGCTCAATGAGATTCCAAGGAACACGTAGAGCCTAATTTTGGCGAGATCCGATTTCAAATGAGAACTCCAGGTGCAGAAACGTAAATGAAAAAAAGTTTTGTATTGTAGTTTGTACATGGACCTCTATGAGGTTCATGGAACCTCATAATTCTAGGAGTAGGGGAAAAGTTCAAACGCAAGTTTCATCTGGCTGTCTGGGGCCGGGTATACATGGTATAGATCAAGTTTCAGTCTCCTCCAGATATTAAAGGATAGATCACATGATACTGCAATTAAGTGGGACTGTACGGTGTGCCAATATTTATTGCAAACACATTGGGTTCATGGGTTTCTTAAGCGTGTTAAGTGGACACACCAGAGATTTTTTAACAACACATGCTATACAGGAAAAATGATTGTTTGGCCGTTTGGACTTGGAGGCATCAAACTTCGAAGATCGGACTGTGGTGTAAAAGTTGCAACGTTTATCAAACTTTAACAGACGTTTGCGTACATTTATGTTTTTAAAACTAAAAAAGGTTAAAGGAGTACAGCGCCACAGTTTCCAAATTCCAGTTTGTTTATCAAATTGGTCTTAAGATAGACAGTACATCTGACATTCAACCAATTATCAATTCTCAACTATGAGCTTTCTTGGGCCTAAAATTTCGCCACTGTGTTTACTTACTCTTTTCATAATTAAGGTGAAGAGTACATGTATATAGAGTTGCTCCAGTTACTCGATTTAGTTAATTTTATTGAGAATCATATCTGCAGACGCGTGACACTGACACTGACAGATTAGTCTGGAAGCCATTTTGTTTTCCGATGCATCAGTTGACTGTTTGACGATCGTCATCTGTGTCAATCATAAAACAGCCGTACGTAACGAACGAACCGCACGCGAAAGTACCGGGGCCGAAGTGCGACAGAGAGTGGTGGTGGTATAAGAAAATGGTTAAAATATGCCGCTCAGGCTATGACCTCATGGTCCTCCAGTGCAGTACTAGCTGGGCCAGGCTCGTACTTGACCATTATACATGTACATGTACATCATCTAAATTTGCTCTTGAAAACGATGTCACTGATCTTATGTTACTTCTGTGTGACATCACTTCTAAATCAAAACATTCCCTGACCACCCAAATCCCGTAAAACATGTCCCCAACTTTGGCTTGGACTATTCTTTTTACTTTCTCTCATGCCTAGTCAGGCCCGCCGGAAGGTATTTAAAAGTGGGGGGGGGGGGGGGGGCAGGGGCGGATCCAGGATTTTTTTACCGGGGGCACAACGGTGATTAGAGGGAAGACAAAAAATGGGTGGGGTCCAGGGGCCGGCCTTACGGCCCCTGGTGGGGTCCAGGGGCGAAGCCCTGGTGGGCGTTCTGTGGGGTTAAAAATCAGGCCTCCATGTGCTTAAAACAGAGAAATAGACACACTTTTATGGGAAATCAGATCCATATAAATCTTCTAAATTTACTGGAAAATTTACTGGAACATCAATGGGTGAAGCCCCGGTGGGGGTCCAGGGGGCGAAGCCCCCGGAAGCTCTGAGCTTTGGGCTTTTTGTGGGGTGAAAAATCAAGCCTGCATATGCCTAAAAAACAGAGAAATAGACACACTCTTATTGGAAATCAAATCCATATAAATCTTTTAAGTTTAATTACTGGAAAAATTTCTGTAACATCGATGTTGGGGTCCAGGGGGAGAAGCCCCCTGAAGCTCTGAGCTTTTGGCATTTTGAGGGGTTAAAAACCAAGCCTCCACACACTTGTGGCCAATTTTTGAGCATCCCAGGCAGATTTTTTTTTTTTTTTTTTTTTTTTCAAAAAAAGTGTGGGGGGGGGCCGGGCCCCCCGGCTCCGGCGGCCCTGTGCCTAGTGCAAGCATGGAGCAAGAGACTCGCCTCTCACACGAGCTACGTAGGTGGGGCACCTCTGTACTGTATCTATACAAAAATCAATCATTGCAGGCTTTTGGAATTGATATTGAAAGAATTTCTTCATTTGATATTTGCCCTGGTTTGCCCAATGAAAGTCTGTATACACACGTTTCCGACGATGTTGTTAATTCTTGTTTCATAAAAAAATAGTAGGCCTATAGGGCCTCAATTTGCTGGGTTTGGTTTGCTCAGCAAATTCATGTAGTTTGACATTTAGTCATGTTTCTACATGTGTGTTTGAATGGGTCTGGTGTGCCCAACTTTCAAATGGGTCAGGTGTGCCCAACTTACAAGTGGGTCTGGTGTGCCCAACTTACAAATGGGTCTGGTGTGCCCAACTTACAAGTGGGTCTGGTGTGCCCAACTTACAAATGGGTCTGGTGTGCCCAACTTACAAATGGGTCTGGTGTGCCCAACTTACAAATGGGTCCGGGTGTGCCCAACTTACAAGTGGGTCTGGTTTGCCCAACTTACAAATGGGTCTGGTGTGCCCAACTTACAAATGGGTCCGGGTGTGCCCAACTTACAAGTGGGTCTGGTGTGCCCAACTTACAAATGGGTCTGGTGTGCCCAACTTACAAGTGGGTCTGGTGTGCCCAACTTACAAGTGGGTCTGGTGTCTCCAACTTACAAATGGGTCTGGTGTGCCCAATTACTTACAAATGGGTCTGGTGTGCCCAACTTACAAGTGGGTCTGATGTGCCCAACTTACAAGTGGGTCTGGTGTGCCCAACTTACAAATGGGTCTGGTGTGCCCAACTTACAAGTGGGTCTGGTGTGCCCAACTTACAAATGGGTCAGGTGTGCCCAACTTACAAATGGGTCTGGTGTGCCCAACTTACAAGTGGGTCTGGTGTGCCCAACTTACAAATGGGTCAGGTGTGCCCAACTTACAAATGGGTCTGGTGTGCCCAACTTACAAATGGGTCCGGGTGTGCCCAACTTACAAGTGGGTCTGGTGTGCCCAACTTACAAATGGGTCTGGTGTGCCCAACTTACAAATGGGTCCGGGTGTGCCCAACTTACAAGTGGGTCTGGTGTGCCCAACTTACAAATGGGTCTGGTGTGCCCAACTTACAAGTGGGTCTGGTGTGCCCAACTTACAAGTGGGTCTGGTGTCTCCAACTTACAAATGGGTCTGGTGTGCCCAATTACTTACAAATGGGTCTGGTGTGCCCAACTTACAAGTGGGTCTGGTGTGCCCAACTTACAAATGGGTCAGGTGTGCCCAACTTACAAATGGGTCTGGTGTGCCCAACTTACAAATGGGTCTGGTGTGCCCAACTTACAAGTGGGTCTGGTGTGCCCAACTTACAAATGGGTCAGGTGTGCCCAACTTACAAATGGGTCTGGTGTGCCCAACTTACAAATGGGTCAGGTGTGCCCAACTTACAAATGGGTCTGGTGTGCCCAACTTACAAGTGGGTCTGGTGTGCCCAACTTACAAAAGGGTCTGGTGTGCCCAACTTGCACTCAAAAGGCTTTTTCAAACACAATATAAACCTCTACCCATGAGGACATTTATACCCCAGGGTGAAGAGATGCAATATGAGTATTAAGCATCTTGCTCAACACACAAGTGTCATGATCGCAGTTTGAACCCACACCCTGATGAATTAACCACCAGAACTTGAGACCAGTGCACGTACTAGACCGCTCGGACATGACACTCATTCATGCTTCTGTTAATATCCAAACGATTATGCCAAAATTGTTTGCAGTATCAATTAAAGGCCTAAATGAGCTATTTTCAACATTCTATTTTCCAACAAATCAGAAAAATAAGACAGAAATGAACGAGATTCATTTAATTTCATTTATTAATTTCACAGGTAAGTGAATAAATCAGACAGAATAGCAGTTTTAAACAAGTTGGACAAGAGGATGATTGGCAGCATTGGACCTATAGCCCTTTGATGCCAAAACTTAATAACTTCAGTACTGTATTTACAATGAATGGGAATTGGGGTATTTTATTGATGTCAAATTTGTTGTTTGCACATTTTAAGACAAACATTTTTGATAGAAAATGAACCCTGCAGTCTGAACTTAACACACATAATGTCTCTGTCCCTTTTTGTAGCATTTGTTATACTGAGGCAAAGGTAGTACAGGGCAATTTCAGAGAAGGGAGCTGTGTACTCAAGTATGGGTCTGTTAGTCGAGTGATAAAATACAGTAAGAGTTTTAGAGTCTCTAATTTTAAATACTCTATAAATAAACCTGATTAGTCTAGTGGCCTTTAAAGCAACTATGTTAACATTGAGTTTTCAAGCTTAAAGGAACATTACAGAATTGGTAAGAAAAAAACTTGTAAAATATACTTTTTGCTCACAGATTTACATAAAACACGGTCTAATGATGATGATAGTAGAAAACATCCCTTGAAATATTTCTGTCTGAAATGCCATATTTGATGAGAAATGAATAAACTAATTTTCCGATTGGAGTTAATCGCTCAGTGAGCGTTTTATTCATTTGTTGAATCTATATGATTTCATGCAAATGTGTAATCGGTTTTTCACTATTTCCTCGTGATCCAGATGGCCGATGTTCCTTTAAGTCTCTAGAAATAATAACTGCCAAGTATTTGTAGTTATCAACATTGTCCAAAGTGTTATATTATACAGCAGTTTAATAGTAACTAGACACGTGACATTGCATTTGTGCACAAATGCAGAGCTGTTTTGCTTATATTTTCAAATTACTCATCTGAATATCAAATTAGTATAGTGTGTACATAATCAAATTACTTATAAAATAATTAATGCCTTGTAAGATCCAATTCATTGTCTATATATCTGGTAAAACTGTACCTTTAAGGTTAAATAACCTGACGCCTGTTTAAAAAAGAATTTTGATTAAAGCATGTTTTTGTTAGCAATTGATTACTTAAAGGGGCAAAAAAAAAAAAAAACATATAAAATCGTGTGATTACGTCATCATAACGTCATTACACATTTAACAAGAACTTTCCATTATCTAATAACTCGCCAAGTTTCAAAGTAATCAGACCTATACTTTTGGAGATATACGACTCCAAAAAGTGCACCTTTAATGTTACGTCACGTGATCCCTGATGACGTAATCAATCTAAAACTTCATACATATGTTGGTTGCCTGATGGTCATCATATGTATCAAATTTGAAGCGATTACAAAAATTATTGCACCAAATGCCTTTCATCACTGAAAGTTTCATTGCAATTGCTCTTTAGGAACTATGCAAAAGGCCGCTTAGAACGATTTGTGCGTTATTTCAATGACTTCTGGTTGTCTGAAAAATAAGAACTAAAAAAAGAAAAACATTTTAACGAAAACAAGAGCTGTTCCGCTGCAAAACAGCTAATAAAAAAAGGTTCAGACTTGAGGAATACTTTACAATCATGAAAAGTATATTGTCAAAGATAAGGGGTTGAATGTTGTCATAGAGGAGATTGCACTGGGGAAACATCTTCATGAAATAGGGACAAATGTGAGAATAGATCTGTTACAGAATGTGGCCCTTTTTGGAACAGCGAGGATCCTGAGAAAGACCCTTGAGATCTAAGGCTACGGGACGTAGCCCGACTCGAGGAGTTATAAACGGCACAAAGGAAAATGTGATCTTTCTTTTGCATGCTGTGATAAGATGAAATAATAATAATGGACATTTGTAGTGCGCCATGGCTGTCAGAAAGACACTCCTGGCACATAGAAAAAAAACTCTGCTAATAACGGTAATTAAAGCCAAAATTGAACAAGTTTGTTTTCAAGTTAGTTTTGAAGCTGTAGAGAGTGTCTAGAACTGGTCAAAGTCATTTACATTTACATTTACATTTATTATGATTTATTAAATCACACCCAATATTTATGAACTACAGGTCATTTTCAAGCAGCACTTGATCATTATGATTTTCAATCATTCTCTATGATTCTACACAAGTGAAACATGTTTGCAATGATGAAGTACATACATGCATACATATAATAAATGTATATTGTTCATTTTGTACAAATTAAACGATCTTACATGTTAAATTTTGACACTTTTTAGTGTTGAGCAGCGGCGGCGCTAATGGGGGGGCACAGGGGGCAAGTGCCCCCCCCCAGTTATTTTTTTTGCCCCCCCAGTTTGCCCCCCCCCCCCAGTTTTTTCCCCGATGGCGGAAATTGAGTTTAATCCCAAACCATTGCACCCAATTTGTTACAATGTTGTTTGCGCTGTAAATAATAAACTCAATTTCATCCATCATAATTAGCTGGCACCATCAAAAAAGCCCAATACACTTTCCATCTCCGGCAATGTTAATAAAATGTGGATTTATTTATCTGTACAAGCTTGGAAACTTGCTATAAATAGAAATGCATTGTCTGCCCAAAACCGTAAGCAGCCATTGTACACGCAGTTCGCACAACATGTCACATTCACACAGTGCAAAATCTTATTTCTGGAGTGAATTGTAGGCTTATACAGTACATTATAGACTTTTGTTTGCCCCCCTAAATTTAAGTGTGCCCCCCCCCAGATTAACAGGTCTGGTGCCGCCGCCGCTGGTGTTGAGGAGAGCATCCTTAGCAACACAAGTTGGCTATCACTTACAATCATAATTATGATCCCAACCAGTATGTTTTGCTCCTCATGATGTGTGTGTGGGGGGGGGGGGTGCACAGAAGGACCTCCCATCCACTAGAACTTAAAAGCCATGTCACACGTGACAATTTACAAGCCATCAGTTCCAGGCAATCTCCAATAAGAAAGTTTATTCTTATTTAAGTTTTCTAATTTTTTAATTGGGTATAGTGAGTTACAGCTAGAAAGTTGTCTCTTGCAGCTGAAGAGTGTTTCTTTTGCATACAGTGCAGTTGGTTGCCTCCAAGCTGCCTGAAAAAAATTCCCTTTCTGACATGGCCTTCTGAATAATAAATCTTGTAATACTATTTACAGGCATGCATCGTGTAATAGTGTAATAATATTTTCCAGGCATGCGCTTGCAGTAATTGTCAAAAGGAGAGAAGGGCCAGGCACAGCAAAACTTTGTTATGTGTTTTTCCAATTTGTAGTGGCACATTTGAGAAACCCAAAAGAAGGAAGTCAGCTGATCGGCTGAAAAGGTGTATCTATCATTGCATAGATCAATGTAATCTCTTATTTACTTATCTTTTTTTTAATTTGTGGTAAAATGATAACTGAAATCAAATTTACTTAATACTTTAAACAAATTAAATGTTAAAACTTTATAAGTATTACTATACATCCAAAACATTAAGAGGTATTTGGTACGTACTTAATACTGATTTATAGTGTTCTTAAAAAAAAACAGGTACATGTACTTAATTAAAATAAACACAAACTACATGTATTATTTTCCCCCAAAATAACATTTGGGAAGCCTTTAAAGGCCCTGTACACTATTGATAAGATCGAAAAAACACAAATGTTCACAGATTCACACATAACTAATACATGATTTAAAGTAAGTAATGGTAGAAAGGGTTCCTTAAAATATTTTCTACCTAAAATGCTATCGTTTCTGAGAAACTAGTAAAACAATAGTAAAACAATAATTTTTATCACGCGTGATAAAACTTGATGCTTGAAAAAACAGAAAACACATAAGGTCTCTTTTCACTATTTTCTCGTGACCTAGATGACCAATTGGGCTCAAACTTTCACAGGTTTGTTTGTTCATGCATATGTTGAATCACACAAAACATGAACACTATCTGTGACTATTTTGTTAGCTCTACCAACCCTGTATAATACCTTTAAGAGCCAGGCGAGGTTCTTTTCACATTGCCACAACACTGCCAAACTTTATGAGTATTATGAGAACATTAAGAGGTATTTGGTACGTACTTAATACTGATTTATAGTGTTCTAAAAAAAAAAACAGGTACATGTACTTAATTAAAATAAATACAAACTACATGTATTATTTTCCCCCAAAAATAACATTTGGGAAGCCTTTAAAGGCCCTGTACACTATTGATAAGATCGAAAAAACACAAATGTTCACAGATTCACACATAACTAATACATGATTTAAAGTAAGTAATGGTAGAAAGGGTTCCTTAAAATATGTCTGCCTAAAATGCTATCATTTCTGAGAAACTAGTAAAACAATAGTTTTTATCACGCGTGATAAAAACTCGATGCTTGAAAAAACAGAAAACACATAAGGTCTCTTTTCACTATTTTCTCGTGACCTAGATGACCAATTGGGCTCAAACTTTCACAGGTTTGTTTGTTCATGCATATGTTGAATCACACAAAACATGAACACTATCTGTGACTATTTTGTTAGCTCTACCAACCCTGTATAATACCTTTAAGAGCCAGGCGAGGTTCTTTTCACATTGCCACAACACTGCCAAACTTTATGAGTATTACGAGAACATTAAGAGGTAATTGGTACGTACTTAATACTGATTTATAGTGTTCTAAAAAAAACAGGTACATGTACTCACTTAAAATAAACACAAATTACATGTATTTTCTTTTTTCAAAAAATAACATTTGAAAAGCCTTTCAAGCGTCCATTTAAGACCACATCGCCTACTGTTTTATTCAATCCCTTAATAATTAACTGCATTCAGAAAGAATAGCACTGATCTAAGCACTCAACTACACTCAAGCCCCTAGATGCATCCTGAAAATAACAACACATGTTGAGCTCAGGGCTACAATGGAAGACAATGTCATGGTATTGATTATAACAAGTGGCACAATTTGTGTTAACTTCTTGTATAACTCAGAAAAATACACTTTAAGGGTTCAGCTAAAGCAATAAACAGAGTCAAATCCATGATGTAATTAACACAGTTTGAAGATAAGATGCAAGCATAGCAATTTCCCCAGTTCGAAATTCGACATCCTTTGGGGGGTATAAGTAACTATTAGTTTACTGTTGACGGGACAGACGTATCCCCATACTGTGGTTTGGGCACTGGCCTGGTGACCAGTCTTTTTCTTTGTCTTTTCTTCCATTCTGTGCTTTTTAACATGTGTTCTGCGCCTTTGATCATTTTGTATGTAAGGGGCGCAATATAAATTTTAAACACCATTATTATTATTATCTGATAAAACACTGATTTCTCGTTGTACTAATTGCAGAATATGTAGGTCGTTTATCTTTTAATCATTAAGCACTCCATCCAAAAAAGCCTGCCATTTCTTATCCCATAGTGCCATGGCCTTGAGTTTGTCATCCTTCGTCATGACACTGTATCTGAATGAACATGAGGAAGAACAATATAATCAAAAAGTCAAGTCATATGTTGACACAGGGAAACCAAATCTAGATCTTTTTTGTTTCCTTATACAGGTTTTGTTTCATTTTCGTTTTAGGATGTTGCATTAAAGCCATCAATACCACTAGTTTAAAGGAATAGTTGTTGTCTTGTAATGATTGAAAATCTATCAAAAGCCTCATGCTTTCCATCACAAGTTCAGTCTTTGTATTGTTTCATCAAAGAGTATTAAATGTTGAATAATGTTATTATTTGTTTTAAGTGATAGAGTTGATGTTGCAAGGTTGGCCCTGTAATGCTTTACCTGATTGAGTCTTGTGCTATTTGTTTTAATGTTGCAAGATCTGCTTTTGCACCAGCAAGCCCCATGAAAAATTCATAGAAGTCAAAAGACATTGGATCAGAACACCAGATTGGAAAATCATCGGAGCTAATCACAATTGGGAAGCCCTGTGAGATAAGAGCTGCTGCTGGATGATTACGGAGATCTTCAACTAAACGAAGCACCTGTAAAAAAAAAAAGGAGGGGGTAAATCATTATCTGCATTTTGTCATCATCCCAATCCTGTTTTTGTTGAAGGCCTAATACACCATAACAAACCATTACAATTTAAAAAGAGTTTTAATTATGTATTGCCAGGTCATATCCCTAAAATAAAACTTAAATAAAAGAAGTTCCACATAGTCGTTTTTTTTATGCAAGTTTGCCCCGAACAAGGCTAAAAGCCACTCTTGGTAAGGGGCTACATGAAGAAAAAATTATTAAATGTAAAAAGAACTCGAGGGAGCTGAAGGTAGGAATTGATATTCCTCTTAAAACAGTCTAGATTGTAGGATGGAGGGAAACATGCACCAGGCAAGGAGTTCCAAAGGAATGCAGTACTTGAAATTAAGCTGTTGGAATGGCTCCTACATCTCAGCAAATCAAGAGTGTATGGGTGAGAAGAAGCAGAGAGTCTGGTTTCACGCTCCAACACTCTGATAGGAGAAACTAGGTCGGACACACTGGTGGCACAATTACCATGAAAATATCTGTAGAAATGACAAGAGGCTGGCTACAGACCTACGGTGGGAAAGAGGTTGTAACGTTGATCCCCACACTTCACCAACAAGATTTACAATATGCTTCTGCACTCTATCTAATAAAGATAAATGACAGGCAGAAGCTCCAGCCCAAATGTGACAACAGTGACTCCATTAGAGGACGTATAGTTGTCTTATACAGGTAGAGAATAGCATCAGGAGGTAAGAACCTCCGAGCTCAATAAAGACAACAAACTCGCATGGAAGCACTCTTTGCGATGCCTGTGATATACCTCTCCCAACTGGCATTGGTGGAGATGTCAAGTCCAAGAAGGCGAAAATCTGCTACCTCAGACAGAGTCAATGGACCCATATGAATAAATGGAAATGTATCATCTCTAGAGCGAGACAGAGACAGTCCACATGTTACAGCACAAGTTTCCATAATGAAATAACAGATGTACAAATTGTACCAAGAAAAAAGAGCTGTTCCCTTCCGATGAAGGTTCTTGTGATTATTTTCTTGATCAGTTGGAAGGAACATTTTGATATGGGGGGACATAGTGTTAGCCAGTGTCTGGGTGTCTTTTGGACACCCTGTTTTATCTTGCATTTACATGTTAATGTATTGTAAGTGAACAATTTGGACACCCAGTTTTTAAATTTCCAGCAAATTTTGACACCCTTTTACCAAATCCTGGCTAAAACCTTGTGGGGGGAGTCACTTTACTAGCAGCTATTGTAACAAACTTTCCAGCTGACATAAGACAACAGTGATCACAATAATTAACTGCAAAACACCACATGGTAAGCAAAATTAAAGCCAAGACATTCTTCAGTGTGAAATGCATGATAGTAACTTATTGTTACTCAACTGATCTTCACAAATTGCGAGTGTGGCACATTACGCAAAACTGTGCCACACCAGGGTATCTGCACACTTTAAAATAGCAAATTTAAGACTTTTTAAGACCCTTTTAATGCTACCCTTTACAAACTTTAAGACCCAAATAAGTGAAAAAAGCAGGTGGAGAAACAGCTCTACCCACTCATACTTTATGTCACGTTTTTACATGCAGCGTAATTCGGTTCTTTAGGAGCTGATAGGAAAATGTATTTTACATTTCATCTATTTTTTAAGACCTCAAATAATTGAATTTAATACTTTTAATGCTTCTTAAGGGCTTAAACTTGGATACTTAAATTTAAGACATTTTAATACTTTTTAAGGATCCACAGAAACTCTGCACACCTTCTACGATGCCCAGCCCTTGAGGAGCAGTGCTGCCTTGAAGACCTGATGGCAGCAAATGGGAAGTGCGATAATTTTTGGGATTGGTACCTAAATAAGCACAAAAACACTTTCACCACACAGCAGTGAACATTTTAAGTTTTTGTTTTTATATTTGTAGTTTTATTTTTATCATGATAAATTGTTTACATTTACACTGGGCGGCTTGTTTATTTTTTTTAATTGAAATATTATCGCTGCATCCTGAAATTACATTCTAAATGGGAGTAAGATATTTTTGCAGCGAAAAATTTCCACTAGAAAATAGCAAGAACTGAAATATATGTTGGGGGGGTTTGGACAATTTAGCTACCTCTGACCTGATTTGATATTGGGTTTATCTCCAAAGCAACTCCTTTTGACTTTGCCATCTCCATAACAAGTGGATGTTTGGTAATTGCATATCCATGACCAATTCGAGAGGTGTTCAGTAGAAGTGCATCAATGAGGTTATCATCAATGTCTGTTCCTTCCCAATCTGTAGTAAGAAACTCATTAAATTGTTTCAAAATGAAATAATTGAACAGATGAGATGTGTAGTTCTCAAACATCACTTTATGCAAATCATTGAAGGTTAAAGACAGATATAGACTGTGCAAGTCTACCCTTTAGAGTGAGCGAGTTTGTTTTCTTTATGCTTTAAAGCAATGTACGTTGGACCAAAGTGGTCTCAATGTTTGAATACGCGCGAGACTTGCAGTCTATTTAAAAAGCAAAAGTACAGTAATTTAATACATGTAGGTTGGCACTTTCTGGTCATGTTTATCAAAGTTTTCTTATTTGGATATGTAATTTTGTTTATATTTTCTTGAAAGAAAGGAAGACAATTTAGAGAAAATTATGTCTGCAATTTTTAGGCTGAACTATTTAGGTGTTTGGACACTCCGCCGGGAACACCTTTTTTTTTTTTTTTTCCTTCATACTTCTTCCTTTCCCCCGCAATTGTCCGGTAATAAAGACACATTCCAAGCTCACATAAACTTTAATAATAATTAGATGAAAACCACTGCAGTGACATTATGGTGACATCATCATCAGGTGTTGAACTACAAGGTTGAAGTAACAAGAAAATTCCCAGGCCTTGTTTTGAATTCTGACAGTAGGAACTGAAATTTCGCCATGTCTGTGTGCATAAAATAACGTTTGACAGATATAATAGTAACAACGTCATCATCCTCAACAGCACCCTCCCGTGAAAAGTAACAAATGTACTATTTTGCTGAAAAAATTTTGTGTATTGTTAAAACTTTGCACCTGTTTCGCCTGCATGGAAGAAATAAGGAAGACTGCGATTGGTTTGAGACGGTATGAGCAACTCATTGATGTAGTAAAATAGTGGATGCCCAGAATCTTCTTCACCAACAAGATCATATCCAGCAAAATGATCAGGAAATGTATCACGTAGCTGCAGAGCAAAATTAATATCCTTCATAACAGCTTCACGAGGGAATTCTCTAGTAACAAGAATGACAACAAACAATTTGCACATTACATTTATTTTAATTGGTTCATAATGAACTGGGAATTACCATAATTTGAAGTCATCTACATATGTAAAACATATTTTGTTCATTGCATTAAAAAAAATCATAGTTGTGGGTCATCTCTTGGATGATACCAGGAATTTATGCAAAAAATAAGTTACACTTTGTTACAGCGTAGTTTGCACTGTTAGTTAAATGATTATTTAATCAAATAAATTTTTCTATCTTAAAGGCACTGGACACTATTGGTAATTACTCAAAATAATTTCTAGCATAAAAACTTACTTGGTAACGAGCAATGGAGAGCTGTTGATAGTATAAAACATTGTGAAAAACGGCTCCCTCTAAAGTAACATAGTTTTTGAGAAAGAAGTCATTTCTCAGTGAAATATTTGAATTGATTTTGAGACCTCACGCGTGAGGTCTCGAAATCGAGCATCTGAAAGCACACAACTTTGTGTGACAAGGGTGTTTTTTCTTCAATTATTATCCCGCAACTTCGACGAGCAATTGAGTTCAAATTTTCAAATTTGTGCATTTGTTAAGATACACCAAGTGAGAAGACTGGTCTTTGAAAATTACCAAACGTGTCCAAGTGTCTTTAAGGTAAAAACTACAAGATTAAAGTGTAATATGTATGAAATCTTGAATCACATTAAAATAAAACTGTGTAGAACAGGAAATAGGTGGAATCTTGATTAAATTTTGGTTTGTTATAATTGGAATTTTTTAATAATGCGTTTTGTAGTAGTCTAACACATTAGACTAGTCTAACACTAGTCAAACACAATAAACAAAAGCTTTATTTCAGAATTTCATACCTTTGTGAAGATAATATCAACTTAGCTCCAGAGAAGTTGTCAGGATAAGTAGCAACAAAACGATCAACAGTTCTTACAAACAGTTGCATCGTGTATTCAGGTGGTAATAAGGCCCCTTGTGGTGTTATTAACTTGCAATATAAAGAAATGACAAACATGTCCGATTAATATTGTATGTAATAATTTATGCAGGACTTTGAAATATCAGAGTACACCCAACGCTAAGTTTATGACTATGGTTAATAAATATTCCTATTACAATAGCAACAAAAACAAAGTATGGCAAGGTGCACAGTAACGCGAACACAGTGGACGGCTCAAGCAGTCTCAATCAAAAAAGTACAACATATTGTATTATATGTCAACTTTTATTTCATTGAGATTTATTTTAATTAGTTTTTATTATTAATTGCAAGTTTATTTAATGCCTTTAATAAAAGAAAGGTGTGCATGTGCCATCCCAGACCCTAATTAGTGTTTAATCTTACCATGTCAATATTAGCTCTTATCTCCATGTACTGCACATTATCTTTCATAAATTCACTCAAGCCTTGCCATAAGTACATCTCATAAACATTCACATAATTCAGCAGGTCAAATATTGGAAAGAAGCAAGGTTGGAATTTTTTCCATGCAGCAGTAGAATTTGGATAAACCTTCAAGGGATCTTCGTCTGTCCACATTGACATCTTGGTAAAAAGCCTGGTGAGAATAATAAGATCATAGTAGGCAAAACCTACTTGTCATACATTTGAAAATGTAACTAAAATGAATTGAAAATCCACTAATCATAAATAAAATGTGCAGAATAATGTCTCATGAGTGATGTAAACAATAAAGATGCACATAAGTACAATGTACATGAACAAGTACATGTGAATGTGTAATTGACAAAGAAAAAGAGCTGTATTCTTGCTCTTTTCCATAATTCTAGATCACGAAGTGAGATAGGCATGCACTCTACACGATTTACATTGAGTTTCTGGTACATGTACAATAGCATCATATGTGAACATTTCAACTGCGCATATGTAGAAGTAACTTACCATTTATCAAAGTTTGTTTTCCCAGCTGCTGCTCGGGCAGCTGAGACATTCTGCCACTTACTATGTGTACATGATGGTTTTGTAACTATTGTTGGTTCACCATATTCACTAGAGAATTGAAACCGCAAAGCCTCAGTTTCATCTAATGAAACGCAGTAATAAAGGTCACTCATGTATGTGATGTTCTTTATTACCCAGTCGATGGTGCTGATTGAGAGAGAATGTAGATGTAATGCTCCACCTAAACAAAAACAAAAAACTTTTAATAAAAAAAAAAGGAAATCCACAGGATATGTATCATTTCAAAATATGTAAAAGGAAAAAATCTTTCAACAACAGTACAATTTAATTGGACTGTTGTTGAAAAATAACCTGTGTTATACCACAATACATCATTAAAGGAACATTACAGAATTGGTTTTTGCTAACAAAACAGTTGCTTGCAGTGTAAGCACTTTATGTAATCCACCATATACATAAACTGACAAACCTGTAGAAGTTTGAGATCGATCGGCCATCTGGGTCATGATTAAATAGTGAAAAACCGATTTGCATGAAGTCATTTCAACAAATGAATAAAACGCTCACTGAGCGATAAACTCCAATCGGAAAATTAGTTTATTCACTTCTCATCAAATATGGCATTTCAGACAGAAATATTTCAAGGGATGTTTTCTACTATCATCATCATTAGACCATGTAAGTTTTATGTAAAGCTGTGATCAAAAGTATATTTTACAAGTTTTTTTCTTACCAATTCTGTAATGTTCCTTTAAACATTACACAAGATATAATTAAATGTCAAGTAATGAACCACAAGGGAAACTGACTGGTGATCCCGTGGCTGCCGCTTCCCAGGTTGTATCGTAAACTTGGGTGTGATCCCTGGCTACACGGCAGTTAACGGTTGCATGGCTTCTGACTGGCACCCCCGAACAAAGATATTGACAAAATAGGGAGACCGCCAACATAGGGCTAGATAGCTCAGTTGGTAGAGCGCCGGTACGTTAATCCGGAGGTCGTTGGTTCAAATCCCGCTCTAGTCAATTTTTCTTTGTTCAACCCAAAACCAAGATATAATTAAATGAAAACAAACAAAGTTCAACAATCTTTTAATTTAGTAATTCACAAAATTAGCACATCAGCTAAAAATTAAAAGGAAAATCATATGCCAGGCATAAAGGAGATCACAAGACAATGGTAATTGGTGGCAGGTGTTTTAAAAGTATTTAAACTCAAAAGAATACACAATTTGATAGGCTAAACAAATTTGAAAAAGATAGATTTGTGATGAGGTTTCCAGATGAATAATTAAAATAATAGGAGCTACTGAATCATTCAAAGTTTGCCAATGAGCCATGGGTAGTACATGACTGTTGTTCTTGTTGATGTCCATCATTCTCAGTAGTATTTTTATGAACAAAGTCAGGAACAAGCATTATTTGGGTCTTGCAAAGTGAATAGATCAACTCAATTTTAAAGGAACATTACAGAATTGGTTTTTGCTAACAAAACAGTTGCTGGCAGTGTAAGCACTTTATGTAATCCACCATATACATAAACTGACAAACCTGTAGAAGTTTGAGATCGATCGGCCATCTGGGTCACGAGAAAATAGTGAAAAACCGATTACACATTTGAATGAAATCATATAGATTCAACAAATGAATAAAACGCTCACTGAGCGATAAACTCCAATCGGAAAATTAGTTATTCATTTCTCATCAAATATGGCATTTCAGACAGAAATATTTCAAGGGATGTTTTCTACTATCATCATCATTAGACCGTGTAAGTTTTATGTAAATCTGTGATCAAAAAGTATATTTTACAAGTTTTTTTCTTACCAATTCTGTAATGTACCTTTAAGTGTTTAAGTGTTTTATATTTTGTGAAGATCTTAAGGAGGTAATAAAAAATAAAAATAATAAAAAGTAAAATAAATGATGGCTGGAGAAAGCCTGGGAAAGATATTTTATTCAAATTGGAACATTCAGACCGTTTCTGTCATTGTTTTTCATTCAACCATTTAAATGTCCATCAATAATTTTTTTAATGCGCTGTAGAATAAAAATAGCACAGACTTCAGTGTAAAACATCTGCAAAACCACATAAAGCCCTTTTCACACCACAGAATAAAAACAACATTCGTGGCATAATTTTCTCAATATTTGTGAAATATTACAAAAATGAGCTTCGTGTTAAAAGGACAGCAATTTTTTGCATGTTCTACATTCCTTGCGAAAACAATTTCCTCAAACATTTGATTTTTTTTGTAATGGTCGAAATCGGGCGGTAAACAGCTGTTTTACTTAAAACAAGACCCAGCCACAAAACTCTTAATATCTTAATATTCATATTTTAAACAAATAAATGAACAGATGAACCATACTGACACATGTTACTTAAATATAAGTAGGCTTTTTACTTGATACTGAAAAACAGGGACATTATCGGAGCTTATAGACTGTGGATGAAGTAACGTATACACACATGTACATAAACTTGGAGCTGCAGTAGGTCAAGGATTAACTTCTACCTCACATGCGATGCAATAAAACAAATCCCATGCAACAACTTCTATATATTCCTGTCAGTGCTTTTTATTCTAATGTTTATGTTGTAGAGTGGGAATTTCCGGGAGAAGTGGTAAAGGGGAAGTTTTGGTAAAAATTTGTTCAGTAATTCATGAAAAGTGTTGGCATAGCTGTTTTTTAACAGTCACACTAGCTAGTATAATATGTTTACATATTCGACCAATGACAAGACAAGCAGTGAATATATTATAAAATTAAACTTAAAACAGGCAAGTTGTTCACTTAGAAAACAAATGGTAAAGACGTCCAAAATAACCAGTTGATCACAAAGAGACCATAATTCAATTGGAGGAGGCCATATTTGCAAAAATGTCTGCCTGTTTGAAACATTTTTTAACTGATCTGCGTATACATGTAAATAGTGACTCTTTCCTGTTTTATTTGCTTTACTGATTAAAGTTTACGAGTTACAGAACAATTTTCTTCACTGATTAAAGTTTACGAGTTACAGAACAATTTTCTTCAAGTAAGAAAAATTACCAAGTCTTGGTCATTTTTCTTACTTGAAGGAAAATTTGTTTTCTTAGTGGACACGTTTGGGGCCACTTTGTGGTGTGCAATGTCTTTTAAGAAACCAATTGAATACAACACTAATTTTAAGAACTACACCCTTGAGAATAACCAAGCGCCTGCCAAATCGCAGCCTGACCGGCAGAGATATCAAAGTAGTAAACCTGGCACTCTGTTCATTGACTAGCCTTGATATCAAGGCTGTGTAGACAAGTACTCTAGCTAAAACCATAGAGCAAGGATACTAAAACCTCAGCCGCCCGAATGCGATACAACCCCAGTCCCCCGACTGACTCTAAGAAAAATAGCACACCGCACTCTCACCATGCACACACACACAGCGCCTCTATGATGTAATGTACGCAGCCTCACACACACACCGCTATTCCACACACCGCTATTGCCCACAATCCTAGCCCGTGAGCCGTCAGGCTCACAGCCTTGACGATCTTGTAAACCGAGTGTCTTATGTGTTTCATTGTTTTTCTTCGCAAATCCGTGGAAAATGGGGGGGGGGGGGTGAGTGGATATGCAAAGAGCGCACTCATTACCATAACCGCAAGACCCGGAAGTGTACAAGATCGTCAAGGCTGTGAGCCTGATGGCTCACGGGCTAGGATTGTGGGCGATAGCGATGTGTGGAATAGCGGTGTGTGTGGGACTGTGGAAACGAGCGTTTGTGTGCTTCCTTGGGTGAGAGAGCGTGGTGTGGTGTTTAAAGACAGTCGGGGGACCGGAACAGGAGTTGCATTGCATTCGGGCATCGCATTTGTGTGGCTGTGGTTATGCACATTTTTAGCTTTATAGTAAGCAAACTATTACACAGCCTTGCAATCAAGGCTATTCATTGACCTGAAGATAATGATCTCATTATCGCCCCACTTCTTTTTACCTCGGAAAACCTCAGAAAACCTCAGGGTAAACTGATAAAAAGAAGTATTACCCAGAGTTACCGACCGTTTAATTTTGAATTCGACCATAACACCACAACATATGGTCACTATTTTCATGAAAAGTCACTTATTAAGTCACTGCCGGCATAGGGAACAATGTAATTGTAGTATTCGCTCTACAGGTAAGTAGAGTGAAGTAGGCCCAAAAAAACCAATGTGACCTTCATACAATAACATGTTTGGTCTTCTGTTGCAATGTATGCTTTGAATTTGCTGACTTTTAACCCTCTTCCAATAACAAGAAAGCAACATAATGTACAAGCATTGAAAATATCAAAATCTTATGACAAGCACGTTGTGCAATAGAAAATTGGTTCAGGTGGTACGAAAGAATAATCAGGAAGGCTGGTAGAGAGGTTGGCAAAAGATAAAAATAATAAGGAAGAGAATCCATACTAAGATGACCTCGATATAAACAAAACTGCACCTATGACTCATAAACCTGCTCGTCCAATCTTAATAAACTAGTAATAAATACAAAAGATTTTAAAGTAATAATTCCATTCCATTTAAAACTGTACTTTGTCTTCAAAATTGTGATGCGACTATTGAGCAAGCTGCAAAATTAGTTAGTGGCCTGACGTTTGGACCCTAGCAGACTGGTGTAACAAAAGCAGTCAAATGGAAAGAGATGACATAGATTGAAAGCACATACAAAAAGCAGGGGATTAACAAACAGGAAGGTGAAAGGGGGGCAAGCTGTTACATGTGAGTAAACAAGAACACAAAGACATGGAGCACATTTACTAAAAGTCAACCAATTTGAATTTATACATACCTTTGGGCATTTTTTGAATCAGTTTATACACTTGGCTCTTTTCAATTAATTGTTTAGACTTGAAAAAATGCTGTGCTGGAGGAAACTGGTCACCAGAAAAAGCTTCATCAAACTCAATATTTTTGACATTCATGAGAATCTTGTTGACTTTCAACTCCTTAGCAGTGAGCTTGATTTTGCCCCAGTTTTTTGGGTTGCTTCTGCTTGAAGAAATGTATTCCTATTTTTGACATATGTCTGGAAAGTATAAGAAAATGTATGGTATCAGAATTTAGGCTTTGTTGTTACGATAGTTCATGATGGTCAAAATAGAATCCAGGTGTTACTATAATTAGTATAACTAGACATTGAATTTTTGTTTACTACAAAAACAAGGTGTTCGTGGTGAGTGATTGATTGAATACGTAACGACATTTAACCTTATCAATCAAATGTCTGGTTCAAGAGTTATGAATTTTTCAAAAATTAAACATCAACTTCCGGTTTGGACCGGAGGTCAAGGTCAAATAGGGTCACATTTTGAATAGCGTGTGTCAATTTAATTAAGACCTTTCAGATGATGTATGGATTGTAAAAATCCAATGTGTGGTTCAGGAGTTATGCATTTTTGAAATATTAGATGAATTTTCTTTAGATGGGCAGTGTACAATTTAACAGCGATGCTAAACGTATTCCTACAAGTAGCTGATGTAAAACTGAACTACCTGTCAATATACATGTATGTGTACTTGTGTTATTACGCTAGCGTGCGTTATGAAAGAGGGTCAACAAATACTTGCGCTTTAATGCCGGTTTTAGACCAGATGTAAAGGTAAAAACGTTGTCATTTCTGTGCAAAAGTTTTAGCAGGATCATAGAACTACAACCTGACTATGCTGAAATGATTAACAGTTTTTGACATATAAATTTTTGAAAATGTTCAACTTCTTGTCTGAACCGGAAATAAAGGTCAAATTGGGTCATAATCTTTGTAGCGTTTCTTGAACTTTAAACGACCTGTCCGATGATGTGTAGATTGTAAAAATCCAACATGTGGTTCAGGAGTTATTAATTTTTCAAATACTAGACATGAGTTTGTAACAAACAAACAGTGGGGTTTCGGTTGTATTGTCAATAATAAACCTTTGAATTAATGTAATAATTAATTTGACACCTGATAACATCACCATGATGAAAACATGTTTTTCGGCACACAGATTGTAAGTTTTGTGACACTTGGTAAGGAAATGTATTTTTGTATTTCAATTTTCTGTTTGAACCGGAAGTCAAAGAGGGTGAAATCTTTTTTAATAACATGTTAAATGTGCCCAAAGTTACAAGATGGCACAACAAAATTATAACTCTTAACATAATTATGGTTCACACATTAAAAAGTTTTAAATAATAACCTTTTAAAATAATAGATTAAACAACTGCGCCAAGGCTTTATTTATTAATACTGCACAGACCTTGAATGAATTGTGGTGGGAAAATTCAATGAATTTACGTGAGGATAAACCGTTACTAATATCCCCAAACGCTTCCGTATTTAATAGTGCGAGAATTCTCCACAAACAAGAGGGCGCTATACAGGTTCACCGTTGTTCACAATTGTTAAATAAACATTGCAAATAATTCATGAATGAACGGAACGACGCCATGCGTGTGACACTGGCTCTCTGTGTAGGTACGACCCGTATGGAGTTTACAGTGTGTCTTACGTGCAATGTACACAGTCATGGCGATCGCGCTTTTCTGACGATGCGTGTTTTTAAATCGTTAATATCGTCAACAAAGGAACAAAATCCCTTGATGGAACTGCAGTTAGATCTAAGTTAGAGCACAGGCTTTCATTTGATGTATTGATGTGTCTTTTAAGACTGTTAATATTAGACGGACTATCTTTGAGTGTGCAATATCGATGAAACAATGAGCGACGATGTATTCCATGCGCGCATGTAGCTGTACAGTGCAATGCCGACGTAAACAACAAAACTACACGTGCATTGTACACGTGGCTGTACAGGCAGAGCGTATGTGTACATGTGTTCTTTCACTATCGCGTGTCGTCAATGCAGGTCAACTTAAACGGGCGCCTTTTTCGACCAGATGTAAAGGTCAAAATATTGTTATTTCAGTGCAAAAGTTTGAGCAGGCTTAACATTCTAAAACCTGATACAAAAAAACTATAAAATGATCAGTAGCTTTTGAGATATGAATTGTTGAAATTTTCAACTTCCGATTTGAACCAGAAGTTAAGGTCAAATGGGGTCAACCTACGTGTAGGGTTTGTTAAACTTTTAACGACCTGTCCGATGATGTGTGGATTGTAAAAATCCAACCTGTGGTTCATGAGTTATGATTTTTTTTAAATATTAAACTTTGATTTAATGTTATTCAAAACTTGATGACGTCATTATGACACCATCAAGTTTGTGTCGTCTTGATATTAAGGTTCAATTGTCTTATGAGTTTCAATACTCAATTCAATTTCAATCTTGAGTTATGCCCCAAAATTGAAAATTTTCACGAAAAAACACAAAGGCAGACTTTGACCTTCCGGTACGACCAGAAGTAAAGGTCATACGATTTTGTTGTTAACTTATCAAATGTTGCCCCAGTCTTGAACTATCAGATGGCTAAATATGAACATCATAGCTTTCAAATTCAATGAGATACAGCGAATAGCAAATGGTCATTTTTCAGCTTTAAAAACCCTGTAATTTGACACCTGATGACGTCATCGTGACGTCATGAAAACTGTGCCGTCTTCATATTGTGGTTCAATTGTCTGATGAGTTTCAAGGTTCAATTCAGTTTCAATATTGAGTTATGTTGCTGAGAAGAGTTCTCCCGAAGAAGAAGATGAAGAAAGAAAAAACTAGACTTATAGTGTTTGTGAAAACAAACACTAGGTGTTCGGGTATCGATGGGGGTCAGGGTTGTGTCAACGCGTGAGCTATTTCATTAAATTGAAGTTTGATGCTATTACTGTTTTGTGGTGTGCTTAACAAGCTACACACTTTAGCAATTTAAGTCTAAAAAAAAAAAAAAAACTCACGATCAAAAGCCCGACATTAATGATTGTTAGCGAGGTTTGCATGGACGGCTGTTTTAGAGACTAACAAAATCAAGTTGCGTGAACCTTGAATAGAGACTAGAGTACAAGCATGTTTTATGGACTAAGAACCTTGTGATCAATATAGCAAACAGCCAGCCACAGTGCTTTTGCATTACACACAGTTTAATACAAACGTGGGCCTTAACTTGTGCAAAAGTTTGAGAAGGCTCAAGGACCTACAACCCGATGTAAAAATGTTGCTTAAAGTATCAGCAGTTCTTAAGATATGAATTTTTGAAATGTTCAACTTCCATTTTGAACCGGAAGTCAAGGTCAAATGTGGTCTTACTCTGTGTAGCGTTTGTTAAGTTGTAGAAGACCTATCTGATGATGTATTGATTGTAGTAATCAATTGTGTGGTTCATGACTTATGAATTTTTTCAAATATTAAACTTTTATTTAATGTAGCTCGACACCTAATGACGTCACCATAACGTAACTTAGGCGGTTTCATCTACTAATAATTATTTAACTATATCTTAAGTTTGAAGGTTGTGTGAGCTTGGGAAGTGTGCTTTTGTGAGCAGAAAATCGCGAGGGATAAGAAGAAAAAGAAGAATTAGGCCTATTACACACAAAAAACGGAACAAAAACAAGAGGTGTTTCGGGCGGAGTGCCCGAACACCTAAAAAAAAATAATAATAAAAAAAAACAGAACAAAAACAAGAGGTGTTCGTGCTTGTAATGCACGAACACCTAATTATTATAGTACTCAGCCATACAAACTGTTTATAACAAATTAAGGCAAAACTACCAGATGGGCCAGGGCAACGAAAGCATGAATCTATTCACTGTGACCAACAGTGCTGCCAAACTGCTGGTAGAAAGCATTTCTAACACTTAACAGGCTATATAACAGCATTGCTTTTATGTATTACGCCAAATCCATTTGTAAAAATGCTCCCCGGCTCATAAAACCCTTTACTGAGTGGCGGGGCCAGTGAACAATTCCACACATTGATAAAATTAGCATATCTCCCAAGTGTAATGAACTGTGGGACTCAAATTCCCTGACATCCAAGACAGGACCATTCAACATCTAAGAGGAGGGGGGAGGTGTCAGGTCCCAGATTTTTTTTCAGGAGCAAAAAACTATATGCACCTCCCCAGATCTAAACCCTTTCATAAGTGGAGCCGTCTGTTCTTTGTGTGTAACAAGTGTCTGACGTCTTGGCAACAGCTGTGGCTATAATGTTTCTGGTTTGCAACCAGTCCCCCCCCCCAACAGGTCAAACTGGCAGCTCACTTGGGTAATGACCTGTCATTTATGACTTGCTGGCTTGTTGAAGAGAGATACAGTTTACAGATGTTTTGTGTTGTCATGGCTGGGTAGTTCATTGGGTGTAGTTTATTGCTCATACAGAGGGTTACTGGTAATCTTCTCCCCGCCCCCCAGTACTGGAAAGAATTCTACCTCCATGGTTAAAGCCAGTTTTTTATTAGCTGCTTTGTGCAGCGTAGCACTGTGAAACAGCTCTTGTTTTCGTTAAAGTTTTTATTATTAGCTGTTTTGCGCAGCGTAGCACTGCAAAACAGCTCTTGTTTTTGTTAAAGTTTTTAGCTGTTGCACAGCGCAGCTAGCGGAACAGCTCTTGTTTTTGTCAAAGTTTTTGTATTATTATTAGCTGTTTCGTGCAGCGTCGCTTTGCAGCGAAACAGCTCTTGTTTTCGTTGAAGTTTTTGTTGTTAGCTGTTTCGCTTTGCAGCGAAACAGCTCTTGTTTTCGTTAAAGTTTTTGTATTATTGTTTTTTTAGTTTGTGTGTTTCAGTCATTTCAGTCATTGACATAACGCACGATCGTTCTAAGCGGCCTTTTGCATAGTTCCTAAAGAGCAATTGCAATGAAACTTTTATTGATGATTGGCATTGGTGCAAGGAAGTGCCTAAAAGAAATTCATAATGATGATGTCATCACCTATCACGTGACGTCAGCCTAAAGGTTTCTATTTTAAATATTTGAAAATCCGTATCAAATCAGCCACAAGAGACCGTAGGTATCTGTTTGCGGGATCGTATAAAGATAAATTAGGTCTTCATTTTATTCAGTGTGCGTGACCTCACTTGACCTCTACTTCCGGTCGAAACCGGAAGTGCCTTGTAATTCAAAAGTGTTAAATGTTATGAACATGCTTTCAACAATGTTAGTGTCTGGCAAGGGTGTGCATTTAAAAAAAAGTACCGATGACATTATGATACACACGAGCGCCCTCTAGCGGCAGGTTGAAAACTCTTCAAAATGGACTTTTTGAAGATGTGTGTGAGGAAGTTTTGTGTAAACACTTCAAAATTGACACATATGTTGACCGTCAGGCAGCCATCATATGTGTGAAATTTCAGATCAATGACGTCATCGGGTGTCACGTGACGAGGCATTAAAGATGCTTTTTTGAAGTCGTATATCTCCTGATTTATAAGAGCGATCGTGTTGAAACTTGGTAGGTTGTTAGATATTAGCAAGTTCTTGTAAATTTTGAAATGACATCATGATGACGTCATCACATGATTTTTTAAGATTTATTTTATTTTTTGCACCTTTTTGTTATAAATTGTTAAATGAACACTGTATAATCCAAATTCTTTTACACATTATGTTGACCGTCAGGCAGCCATCACATGTGTGAAATTTCAGATCAATGACGTCATCGGGGTCACGTGACGTGGCATTAAAGGTGCCTTTTTCGAAGTCGTATATCTCCCGATGTATTAGTGCGATCATGTTGAAACTTGGTAGGTTGTTAGATATTGGAAAGTTCTTGTAAAATTTGAAATGACGTCATGATGACGTCATCACATGATTTTTTATGATTTTTTTTCATTTTTTTTACCTTTTTGTCAAAAATTGTTAAATAAACAGTAATGTAGTGTAATTTGAAAATGTTCGTCGCGAAACAGCTTGGCATTTGTGCACAAATGCAATTGAGCTCTAGTTTTTATTTTTATTTTTCAGACAGGAAGTCATTGACATAACGCACGATTCGTTCTAAGCGGCCTTTTGCATAGTTCCTAAAGAGCAATTGCAATGAAACTTTTAATGATGATTGGCATTGGTGCAAGGAAGTGCCTAAAAGAAATTTGTCATGATGACGTCATCACCTGACGTCAGCTTAAAGGTTTCTATTTTAAATATTTGAAAATCCGTATCAAATCAGCCAAAAGAGACCATAGGTTTCTGTTTGCGGGATTGTATAGGGATAAATTAGGTCTTCATTTTATTCAGTGTGCGTGACCTCATTTTACCTCTACTTCCGGTCGAAACCGGAAGTGCCTTGTAATTCAAAAGTGCTAAATGTTATGAACATGCTTTCAACAATGTTAGTGTCTGGCAAGGGTGTGCATTTTTTTTTAAATACCGATGACGTCATGATACACACGAGCGCCCTCTAGCGGCAGGTTAAAACTGTTCAAAACGGACTTTTTGGAGATGTGTGGTGAAGTTTTGTGTAATCACTTCAAAATTTACACATATGTTGACCGTCAGGCAGCCATCATATGTGTGAAATTTCAGATCAATGACGTCATCGGGGGTCACATGACGCGGCAATAAAGGTGCCTTTTTTGAAGTCGCAATAATTTGTAACAAATGTGCGATAATTTGCAATACGTGATAATTTGTAATATTAGTGCGATAATTTATTATGTGCGATAATTTTTTATATATAATTGATAATTTTTCAATATATATATTATATGCGATCATGCGATAATTGTTTAATATGTGATACTTTTTTATATATATTTGAAAATTTTTTAACAAGTGGACAGGATACCATACTAGGTCTATATCCCACTATTCTGTTTTTGCACATATATAAGAACGAACATCATAGTTCCTAAAGAGCAATTGCAATGAAACTTTCAGTGATGAGAGGCATTGGGGCAATAAGGCCCCGAAAACAATGACGTCATGATGACGTCATCACTCGTCACGTGACGTCATCTTAAAGGTTTCTATTCTAAATATTTGAAAATCTGTATCAAATCAGCCTCAAGAGACCGTAGGTTTCTGTTTGCAGGATTGTATAGGGATAAATAAAGGTCTTCATTTTATTCAGTGTGCGTGACCTCACATGACCTCTACTTCCGGTCGAAACCGGAAGTGCCTTGTAATTCAAAAGTGCTAAATATTATGAACATGCTTTCAACAATGTTAGTGTCTGGCAAGGGTGTGCAGTTAAAAAAAAATACCGATGACGTCATGATACACACGAGTGCCCTCTGGCAGGTTGAAAACTGTTCAAAATTGACTTTTTGAAGATGTATGTGGGGAAGTTTTGTGTAATTACTTCAAAATGTACACATATGTTGACCGTCAGGCAGCCATCATTTGTGTGAAGTTTCAGATCAATGACGTCATCGGAGGTCATGTGACGCGGCATTAAAGGTGTCTTTTTTGAAGTCGTGTATCTCCCGATGTATTAGTGCGATCATGTTGAAACTTGGTAGGTTGTTAGATATTGGCAAGTTCTTGTAAATTTTGAAATGACGTCATGATGACGTCATCACATGATTTTTTAATTTTTTTTTTGCACCTTTAATTTTTCATAGTTTCTAGTAGAATTAGTTTGTGTGGATCATTATATTCTAGACGTCATTATGTGGATTTTGCTGCCATTTATATTTTGATGAATGCTCGTCCCTTCTATAAGTTCTAATTAGAGGGCCAGCCTCTTTCTCGTGCCTCTACATTTTAAGAACAAGGTAAGAATTGAAGAAAGCTGAAGTACATGTATTACTTAGCATGATTAGGAACCTTTTGATGGTGTGGGATGAAAGCCGTTGAAACTTCTTTTTTTTTAAAGGTCAGAGAAAGCATAATCACCTGAAGTGGTTCTTGGGTCACTGGTGTAACATCTGCATTCAGTAGCACAGCTAGTATCAGCCACTCTATAGCATACATTTTGTACAAGGTGAAGGTTGCACTCACAAAGCTCAAGAAATTACACAGTACAGCATACGATCAGAACACACTGAGAAAGAAAATACCAAGAAATTACACAGTACAGCATACAATCAGAACACACTGAGAAAGAAAATACCAAGAAATTACACAGTACAGCATACAATCAGAACACACTGAGAAAAAAAAGACCAAGAACTTGGATCTGATCGCCAGTGCTCTACCAACTGAGCTTTCTAGCCCTATGCTAGCAGTTTTCCTATTAAGTATTATGCAATAATTATAAGCGAGTTCGGCATTTCGCGCGCGCTATGCATGCTGGGTAAAGGTCAAAGGTAATTCGGGATAAACATCGCCGTTGTCACACTAGTCTTGGTTAAGTGTTCGTTTACGAGAAGACCATGCAAAATCTTGAAAAATCGACAAGGTGGGGGGTCGGCGATTTAAACTCAAATCTTGGCTATTTGATCCCCACCAGGGACCATAACACCTGGTGAAGCAGCTCGCTCAAAAACCGCACAATGGCCGAGTACGGGACACCAACTATTTTTAGCGCAAAATGGACATTTCCGGGGAGTTCATTTGTAGTGTTTCTGGTGTATAATTATAGCCCTGTTAATTCCCTTAAACTGTATCAATTTCTGTCAACTTATACATCAAAAGAAAGAGCTCATCGTCCTCTACACGATCAAATAAAAAAGAATTGTGTGAAAATCTTCACCGCAGATATATAGGTTGTTTTCTACTAAGGAAATAAGCCATCCACGCAGTTACCCATAACTTAATTAGTGCAGGGCTGAGAGTCAACAAACTTGGTGGAAATATAGTTCAGATATCCAACTACAATAATAAAAAATAAAAATATTGTCAGCTCTTCTTGTTTTTAATTGCCAAGGGTCAACAAAGATGGAAAAGTTCATAGTAAGTATCAAACCTACATACAGTTCTGAGTAAAATATCTTGCCCTTAATTCACGTCTGGAATAGAATTGTTATAACATTAAAAAAATATGTCAACAAAGATGAAACATAAGTTTTTGCAAGTTTTGTGTATTGAGGTGGATGGGGGAGTTTTTCTGGCAATAATACCGACCGTGATAGTGAAAGTGGAACGTCCAGTAATACCGCCCACCCAGTTAACGCGAAGTACCACAAGAGGGCGCCACACATCGCATCGCACCCCCCCCCCGGTCGTGAGCGATGTCAATATGTCAGCCATGGATATCGGATACGGCGGCTGTATCGCTGAAGTGTGATTTTTGTAATTTTGAGCATTGCAAAGCCATTGAGTGTGGTGTATATCCCTCTTATCTGCGCGAGAGCAATACCCTGCACCTTCATCAATGCACAAAAAACATACGGAGCCATTTGCAGAACTAAGTGGAAAGTTGCTGCATATGAAGTGAATGCCGAGTCGAAGTTGATCCTCCTGCGACGTTGATGCTTACACTAGTTACAGTGATAAGACGATATGCCCGGCGCATCGGTACAAGTTAGAGTTGAGTTGGACATCAACAAGGAAATGCTGTCATCCACTCCATACTGCCAGGCCCGTAACCAGGATTTATGTGTGTATTTTTTTTTTTTTGGGGGGGGGGCGAATGTGAAAGGTTTTTTTTGGGGGGGGGGGAGCGGACTTTTTTTTTTTTTTTTTTTTAATTTGGGTCCCCCCCCCTGGTTGAGACTGTCAATTCGGGAGCAGCTTCGGCAACCGTGTCCCAGGCAATCCATTCTGGCTGGGCTCACAAGTTTTCCAAGGCAAGGAAGAGGTTTTCGCAGCAAGTGAAGGATTTTTTGCTTGCCAAGTTCATGATTGGCGCCAATACAGGAAAGAAGGAAAACCCAGAAACTGTGTCCCGTCGATTGAAAAGTCAGTTTCACAGAGATGACTGGTTGACTACCCAACAGATAGCCAGCTATTTTTCACGTCTTGATCTCTTACACAAATCTGGGACACTGCCATCAAAGAGCTGGACTGATGTGAACAATAATGCTGTAGAGTTGGTTGAAAGACAGGTTCTCGTGGATGCTATACAGAACCAGTGTGAGCTTTGAGGCATTTAAATGCATGATGCCATCGGACGCTTATCAAGTGTCCGTTTTTTATTAAACAGTCAGTACTCTGCCATTTTTAATTTTTGTTAATCTCAAATTTTGAATTTCCCAAACTACACCTAGCCAATTAGCATTCCAGTTGTCTCGTTACCATCAGGGTTGATTTTCACACCAAAAAAATCCATCAATGACCAGTAATGCTTCCAACTTTGATGCCGTTGGTGTATTATCTATGTTGTAATACTTGTACCACTCTATCTTGACTGTATAGTCAGTGAATACCACACACCGGTAGTGTGAAGGTAAAAACTGAAATATATTGAACCGTTGCACATATGAATATGTCAATAAATAAAACCATTGACACTTATTGTGTTATTATCTAAACTATAATAAACTCTTGGTGTGTTTATTTTGTTTTCTAATCACCTGATTCTGAAGAGGATCTTGCCTTTGCAACTCAGCAAATGCCTGACAAGGACCAAATAACTTGCACTGGTAGCTACTCATGTGATCATACAAATCAGAAAAGGGGGAAAGGCTTGGAGGAGGGGGGTCACAACTAAAATATGAATCAGGATTTGAGTACGACAAACTAAACAAAACGTTTAGATGTTAGGTCATTGACTGAATCCTGAGGAAAGTGGTCATGTTCACCATAACACTTAATAAAAGGATTCAAGGACCAACATAATTGTTTCATGTAGAGTAATGAGAGGTTTGCTTCATGTCCAATGCATCGAAACTACCGTTGAAAACAAGGCAATCACAAATCACAACAGGTACCAGTTTTTAACGATGCAATGCTAAACCGCCATTATTAGGCAAAAACAGGCTCCTGCCATTTCAAAAAAAAAACTGCTGACAAATATTTTATTGATGCTACCTAAGGACCATAATAAGAACTCTCTTTCACCCGAGTGTCATTGCTCACAGACCTGCACTAATGACTCTACAGCGATTCAAAGATGTGACGCAAATTTAGGGGTACCCTTAAATGAAGAGTTACCGTTGCCACGTAAGAGGTTTTTTTCCCACAATTTTAACTTCCTGGTTTAGCTCAGGATACAAACTAAAGACCCTAAAAATTTCATTGCTCTACTGTATTCCACCGTTCAGCAGCAAGCGTTTAAACTTTTGCAGCCCAAAATCATCAAAAACGCCATTTTACCACTAAAAAACACATTTTTGGCTCTTTTTTCTGTTAGGGAGGTCGGATCTGCCAAATATTGTGCACAGCCTCAAGGCTACCCATGACCCACCTACCACCAAAATTTCAGCCAAATCCGTTGACCCCCACCTTATCACGGTCTGCATGGTCCTCTCATGGACACGCTCTTAAGACCTTCTCTTGTTGATTTATCACAGTTTTCCCCACGAGAGGGCGCTACCATTCACGAGCTGCTCTCACAACACGAACCGCTCTTGGAGCGTTTCGTGTTGTGAGAGCAGTTCGTGAATGGTAGCGCCCTCTCGTGGGGAAAACTGTGATAAATCAACAAGAGAAGGTCTTAACCAAGACTATTGTCACACGCGCTTGTGTGTTACGCAGTGTGTTAGCATCTTGCAGACGCGAATAGGCTCACACTTCTTGCTTTTCTTTAATTTTTGGTCAAATATTTTTTAGATTATGAGTGATCAAAATTACGAGAATTTGAGTTTGGATGACTTCATGCGATGGAAAGTTTAAGCTTTGAAGAACTTTTTAGCAGACAGGGGACTGAAAAGAACGGGAAGAAAGGAAGAATTGAAGGTCCCGGTGCTACCGTCTGCAACTGAGGAAAAGAGGCAGCAGTGCTCAGCAATATCGTGAGCTGCTAAAGTATGGTGACATTATGCTGCCAGATCCTGTCCAAGACCTCACAGATGGATGGCTAGGCTAGGGGAGTCAAAGGGGATTCTTCAGTTGCTACCTACCATGCAGTTATATTGAACTGGCCAACCATCTAAACAATCTAGCTGTTCGAGCGGGTGAACCGGCTGGAGGTTCTGGGAGCACGACCACGAATTACTTCTCCGTGTTTTTAGTGGTGTACGACAACGAACGGGGCCCCTGCCGGGCCGCGGCGGCCCCCGGGCCCGGTGCCTAGTGTTGACCAAAGGGGTCCCGAATACTCGCTTTTCTCAGCTACATTTGAGCAAAATTTCGTTGTTTCATGCCTCACAAAATACAATTTAGTTGGAAAACCCTGCTTAAAGCATGTAAAGGAATATAATATTAACAACTAACTTATTTTCCGAGAAAGCCTGCCATCTATCCAGGTGCGCCATAAGAACAACGTGTGTTTGTGCACTGAGCTAGTACAGTAGTAGTACGCGTGTGCCAATGTTTATCCCGAATGAACTCTCACCCAGTAAATCTCGGACATGCGCAGTCAGAATGCCGAACTCGCTCACCTTAGTAAAGTATTACTAGACATGCTAGACATGTGCATGGGAGCAGCACCTCAGTAACGTGAACCTAGAGAATGATAGGTCAGAGCCAACACAGCTAGCATGTGTGACACACAATGTCAAGCTCGTCTGGACGACCCCGTGACCTTTCACATCTTGCTTGTCTTGCAAGCTTGTCATTTTAGTCACTAATATGAATAATACATGACTTGATGCTTCATTACCATAATTTGGCCACGCCCTCTAAAACAAGATATCCAAAGACGTTACGGGCAAGAAGAAAAGCGCGCCCCTGTCGGGTTATCACGAGTATGAGATAGTGACGTCTTGGACCAAGACTACCAACTGAGCTATCTAGCCCTATGTTGGCGGTCTTCCTATGTTGTCAATATCTTTGATCGTGGGTGGGTGCCAGTCAGAAGTCATGCAACCGTTAACTGCCGTGTAGCCAGGGATCACACCCAAGTTTACGATACAACCTGGGAAGCAGCAGCCACGGGATCACCTTGAGGGGATGCGACTTTTTCAAATTAAATGTCAAGTAGGCCTAATGGACCACAAGGGAAACTGACTATGTAAATTTCAAATGTTTGGGGTTGAACAAAGAAAAATTGCCGAGCGGGATTTGAACCAACGACCTCCGGATTAACGTACCGGCGCTCTACCAACTGAGCTATCTAGCCCTATGTTGGCGGTCTCCCTATGTTGTCAATATCTTTGTTCGTGGGTGCCAGTCAGAAGTCATGCAAATGTCACAGCAAATGAAGGCGTGAACAAAAATTAGCGCCTTCAATTTTCCGGAATTTTACATTTCTGGCTGGCTCTAGTTTAATAGTTGCGGGTTTCATTTTCTCGTCCAATGTTACTAGTTCGATTTTGCCCATTGCCAGAGCATTGATAGTTGTTGCCAATTGTTCGTTTATGGCAGGCCCTTCTTTCTCGTCGCTCTTTACGAAGGATTTCATTAACTTCTACAAATAGTTCGTCATCATTGTGTGATAATGTCCGCTATATTGCGTCTGCATTCAGGAGGTCATTTACCTCGTCTTCTAGAGAAGAATTAAGTGTGTCCCTTTCGGGTACATCTGCATTTTGCACTGAGCTCGTTTATGAACGGTCGCGAGCTAATGCGTCAGCCAGACTCGCCACGTGTTGCGCAGGTTGCAGACAGCCTTGGCAAATCAGTAGACTCATCGTCAGTCGTTGCAGCAGTTGTTTTTGCTTGCCACGTTTTTTTGCAGGTGTTGGTTTAACCATGGATATTCCTACCTCCATGGTTTAACAGCAGCTATAGTGGCAGAAGCACGCTGCGGCTGAAGCAAACCAGAAAGCTCATGGTCAAGCTGTGAAATTAAGTTAGCCTCATCCTCAGATGGGTTAATTAGCATGAACCTCAATAGTGGTTAAATGTTAATCTGTAAGTTTACGCTTCATGCGACTAGTTTGTTGAGGGAATTCGCGGCCGGCCGGTGTCATGGGAAACTGACTTCCGGAGATTGAGCCGCCATATTATGGGAAATTAACATGGGCTTAAGGAGGTTGATTCAAAAGAGGGCTGACACAACAGCTGGGCTGTTTATAGGCTATCAGAAGTTTGCACACAGTTCACCATATGGATGGGAGACAGAGTCTCCTGACCGAACGGAAGCTAGCACAGTATAGACCTTTCTATTGCAACGTCACAGCCCGAGGTTCGAAAAATATAGAAAGCCATAAATGCAAATAAAAAACAGATAGCCATAGTTTTCAGCAATGTTACACAAATATTTTAAATTATGTTGAATTTGTTGGAAACAAATCAACCAATCATAAGAGCTATTTCAGCTCATGAATCTTTACAGAAAATGTCGAATTTGGTCACATTTTCTTTTAACACGATTGATTGTTTTGCTAACATTCGGCCGGCCATGCCAACCAGCGCGGTTTGTTTATCAACAATGGAAAGGTCTATTGGGCCCGAAATAGCCAGCCGCGTATTCCCGGAAAAGCCAGCCGCGTATTCAGGAAATACAGTACAGGGAGGTGACAAAATGGCACACTTTGCTCGATTCTGAACGTGAATCCGTTATTTTAATTAAACGAATTTTGCAATATAAGCAATAAAACACAATTTTTTACTCGATAATATATCTATTTATCTACTATTAATTATTTGTAAGCAAATTAAGCTAATTAAACAAAAATAAGAAAAAATGAGCCGCAAAATACCGAGCCAAATCCGAGTCATTTTGTTTGTATTTTTTCTATAATACACTGTTTTGTACAAAACCAAAAATTGAAAAGAATTTGTACCCTTCGTTACGATAAAAAATTAAATTTTTTGACCAGAATCGTGAAGACTGATACCATAGTCGCGCTAAATATCGAAGCGTGAAAATTTGGTCCACTAATTAGTTGTTAATTAACCACAGTAATACATGCTATTTTCAATTTAAAAAAAAATGCGCCCAATATTGCATAGCCGCGCCGGTTGACTTAAAAACTATTTGAAAAGAATTTGTACCCTTCGTTACGAAACGAAATTAATTTTTTTGACCAGAATCTTAAATACTGATACCATAGGCACTTCAAATATCGAAGCGTGAAAATTTGGTCCACTAATTAGTTGTTAATTAACCACTTTAAATACATGCTATTTTCAATACAAATGTGCACAATATTGCATTAGCGGTTGACTTAAAAACTATTTGAAAGAATTTGTACCCTTCGTTATGATACCAAAATAGTTTTTTAGTCCAGAATCTTGAAGACTGATACCATAGGCACTTCAAATATCGAAGCGTGAAAATTTGGTCCACTAATTAGTTGTTAATTAACCACAGTAATACATGCTATTTTCAATTAAAAAAAATGCCGACAATTGCACAGGCGGTTGACTTAAAAACTATTTGAAAAGAATTTGTACCCTTCGTTATGACACAAAATTAATTTTTTAGAACAGAATCTTGAAGACTGATACCATAGGCACTTCAAATATCGAAGCGGGAAAATTTGGTCCACTAATTAGTTGTTAATTAACCACAGTAATACGTGCTATTTTCAACACAAATGCGCACAATATTGCATTAGCTGTTGACTTAAAAACTATTTGAAAAGAATTTGTACCCTTCGTTATGATACCAAAATAATTTTTTAGTCCAGAATCTTGAAGACTGATACCATAGGCACTTCAAATATCGAAGCGTGAAAATTTGGTCCACTAATTAGTTGTTAATTAACCACTTTAAATAGATGCTATTTTCAATAAAAATGCCGACAATTGCACGGGCGGTTGACTTAAAAACTATTTGAAAAGAATTTGTACCCTTCGTTATGACACAAAATTAATTTTTTAGTCCAGAATCTTAAAGACTGATACCATAGGCGCTCTAAATATCGAAGCGTGAAAATTTGGTCCACTAATTAGTTGTTAATTAACCACAGTAATACATGCTATTTTCAATAAAAATGCGCACAATATTGCATTAGCGGTTGACTTAAAAACTATTTGAAAAGAATTTGTACCCTTCGTTATGACACAAAATTAATTTTTTAGACCAGAATCTTAAAGACTGATACCATAGGCGCTCTAAATATCGAAGCGTGAAAATTTGGTCCACTAATTAGTTGTTAATTAACCACAGTAATAGACGCTATTTTCAATACAAATGCGCACAATATTGCATGGGCAGTTGACTTAAAAACTATTTGAAAAGAATTCGTACCCTTCGTTATGATACCAAAATTATTTTTTAGTCCAGAATCTTGAAGATTGATATACTGGGCATTTCAAGTATCAAGAGTTCACTTTATGAAGTTGAAGTCTCAATTCTTCAACGTACGTGAAAGAGAGGGCGCCATCAATTTCGCGTATTTTGCTGTTGCGCAAAATTAAAAGTGTAGGCCCATGCAGTGTGCAAATAACCCGATAGTGATTGCCCGTTGGCATGGATTTCTGTGAGACCTAGGCGTGAGACAAACTTTGGAGATACAAGTACGTACACACATTTTGAATAGTTCTTGAAATTGATCAAGGAACTCGAAAAAGTAATGCCTTTAAATCAACCAAGTGAACAGTTATTTTGGCCGCATCAGGGGCGATTCAAAAATGAGTTGTTAAAGCCTGGAGATCGCGAAAATTTGGATCGTGAACTATATTGATAAAAGTATGTACATGAGTTTGTCGTCAAATTGTGTAATTATTAGAAGAGATAATCTATAGAATCCTATAGTGAACAAGTTGTGCAGACTATTCGGAATAGTGTTCCCTCTCATCAATTAGTTTAATGACAGTGTGATGACGATTGTGCCCATGTAATCGTCTTCGTCTAATTCTCTTTGTTATGCTGATAATACACAGCTGTATTTATCTTTTAAGCCTATAACAGTGTGATCAATCAATCTGATGCTTTTTCTGCTATGGAAATTAGAGCTCAGATGTTTCATGATAGACTTATGTTAAATGACACTAAAACAATTGTTGGTGATGCTAATAATGTGCCTGTTAATTATGTTAATTATGTTAAGAATCTTGGCACATGGTTTGATTCTACAATGTCTATGTCTACCCATGTTACTAAAGTTGGTTCTGCATCTTTTTATCATCTCTACAACATTAAACGTATTAGCAAGTATTTGTCATCTAGATCACTTACTATTTTAACTCATGCTTTTGTTACAAGCCGCTGGATAATTGCAATGGGTTACTTTATGGATTGCCCAGTTGTCAGTTGTCAAAGCTACAAAGGTTTCAAAATGCTGCAGCTCGGCTGGTTTCGAATTTTCACCGTGGGAGTCACATAATTCCCATTCTTACCAGCTTACACTGGCTTCTTGTCAAGTTTAGGGTTGAATTCAAGATTTTACTTATGGTTTTTAAATGTTTACATGACCTTGCTCCTAGTGAAATAAATAATTACCATTAGAAGTTAAAGGTGCCACAATCTCAGGTCAACAGGTGAAGTCTTTTTAGAATATCAGAAGGGCAAAATGCTTACACCATCTGTGGAACAACTTGCCATCTCATATTCGTTTACTGCATTCTCAAAGTCTTTTTTAATCACACCTAAAAACTTTCCTTTTTAAGAAAGCCTTCATTAATGTGCATTAATTAATGTCAGTGAGTTTTGTATCTGTCGATTTTTTGTTTTTGTTTGATTGTGAACTTTTTAAAATGCTTTCTTGTGTGGCATGGTTTTTCAGCTTGTTATAGTTATAGTTTTATGGTGTTCTTGCACTTTTTTTTGCCTGTAAGACTTTGATTGCTATTGTGCTCATATTTTTGTTTAATAATTGTGTATTTTTCTTAAACTGTTTACGACATGTATGTAATTTTCTTATGCAATTTTATGTTATGCGCCCTCGAACAGGCTGGTCCTGGAGAGAGCGCAATACTAAACCAATTATATATTATTTATTATTATCGGACCTCACACTTTACTTAGACACTACGATTGATTTGCTGTATAGATCAATCTTAGCTGTTTGTGAAATCGGCCCCTGATTGAACACTCCCCAGGAGGGGAAAATGAACGAAATGGGGAAATAGTACGGGAAAGGAAACTTTACAAAAAATGTACTAATAAATGATACGGGATAGAAAAATAATAAACCGAACGGGAAAACAAATATACAAAACGTCCGGTGTGGCGGTCTCAGATGTCCGGCGTGCTCAAAGATCCGGATTTCAAGATACGGAAGTATTACGTCATGCCATACCTGCGCGCAGCAAGCGAAAGTAGTCGATTTTAGTGCCGTGCTGAGTCGACTGTTTGCTCTCTCATAGCTGTCATGGCGGCGCCCGCAAGTAAATCGTGTGGTGAACGAGTGGAGCGTCTACGACAGTAATGTACGGTGGCTGATCTCCGCCAACAACTAAACACTTTTTCAGTATGGCGTTATAACGCCCTATACGGCGTTATTACGCCCTATTACAGCGTTATAACGCCCTAAATTCACGGCGTTATAACGCTCTATTTTATAACGCCCTATACTGCGTTATAACGCCCTAATTTTACGGCGTTATAAGTTATAACGCCCTATTAGGGCGAAATAACGCCCTATACTGCGTTATAACGCCCTAATTTACGGCGTTATAACGCCCTATTAGGGCCTTATTAGGGCGTAATAACGCCCTATTAGGGCGTATTAATGCCCTATTAGAGCGTTATAACGCCGTATAGGGCGTTATTACATTCTTATAGGGCGTTATAACCCCGTAAAATTAGGGCGTTACAACGCCGTATTAGGGCGTTGTAACGCCGTAAAATTAAGGCGTTATAACGCCCTAATAGAGCGTTATAACGCCGTAAAATAGAGCGTTATAACGCTGTAATAGGGCGTAATAACCACAGACATAAAGAACCTATAGACGTACAGTATAGGGGCGCCAAACTCTAATTTTGTACTTTCTCAAACCGTGGGCGGAAGTGAATTTACGTCGCGCCTTTTTGCACACTTTTACGCCGTGTCTGAAAGAAGTGCCACCACTACAAAGGGAAATTCGCTTAACTTGAAATGAGATTTTCACATGTAAAATAGTTTGTAAATAAACAAATGAACTTAAGGAAACCCCCCAGAATAAAAAAAATCCATTAAATAATTTTATTTAGGTTTAAAAAGAAAGATTTTCGATTTCCTTTCGAAATACCAAATGTCCAGAAAGAGACAGTATATTTTTCTTAAAAAGTTGCCCTCTGCAACCAAATGCCTCACTCCCCAACCGTAGAACAAGTATGTGTCCTTCCTCCATGAGTCAAGGTATCGCCCACAACAGATCACAAAGGATTATTAAACTCTCAGAAAAAGTTATTTTTACAGCTGGAAAGTCGAGACACTTTATTTAACTTTATTTATTAATCCAAGACTGAAACAAAATCGCCAGAATTTCATAATTTACGTTTTCAATGCATGAAAAAACAAATTTTCACCTCAGAATGTACTAACATTCCATGAGCATTCCATATGGCCGTTTACAATGGTTGGACGTTGAAGTTTAACCGTTAAAAATGTCGTTTCTACAACTTCATTTGCGAGAAATAATCTACTGAACTCACATTATAACGCAAGTCCTTATTACAAATCTTGAGAACAAAGCAAGGTGCAATATTGTTTTTTACACCAGGCTTTTACTCCCGGAAACCGAACACCTATAGAGTTTGTTCACAAACTCTCAATGTCTAGTTTATATACATATTTTTTCTTAAACGATAATTGCTCTATGAAATTATGATAAAAAAAAACGTAACTCTCATTTGGTTTGACAACTGTGACCCTACTCAGATTTCTTAATACATGTTCACTTTGTTGCTGGGTCATACTTCTTGGTTGGTGTGTCTTTGTGTGTGCACCAATAGTTAGGGACTGCAATATTTTGCTCCTTTGTTCAAAGGATAAGTAAAAGCTTTGTTCAGAGGAGAAGTTGAAACTTTAGAAATGTAGATTTACAGATTGAGTTTGGAGAAGGAAATCACTCGTTTCTGTATGAGTTTTTGAACTGTTTAGAAAAGTATATTTCCAAGAAGATGTTTAGAAATTTCCAAATTATACAAGATATAGGCCTACAGATAATTCATGTAGTGAGTCGTCAACCAAACATTTTGTACTACAGCTATTAAAGGTGTATTTTTAGTGCTCCCCCATCCTCTGTACTTTTGGGTATTGTGAATTTATTGTTTCCCATAACCACTAAAGCTTATTTCTTATAAAACGTGGTAGGGCCTACAGTTTTACAATTTTATATTGATATGCGACCATATTACAGTACATGACACAAGAAGACTCCTGCTGGGAATAGTCTTGGCCAGAGAGGGTTGCTGATAAACCATGGAGCAAGTGGATTAACTTTTCCACTAGATAAGACTCGTACTGGTCAATTGTCAATGGAAACAGCGCAATGGGCTTGTCCCCAATTGAAGTAAAGTCTTAGACCATAGACTGAACAGACGAATATCTAGTAGGTTCATGTTTCTGGCCAAGAACAAATACTTGTACGAATGCAAGATTTTACAGCCCTTATAAAACAAAATATAACATTAAATCACAATCTTACTTTATGTACAACTTTGCGTCTACATTTAGGTACAGGTTTGGTGCTACATTTAGGTCCGGCGACATTTAGGGCTCGGGCTACATTAAGGGGTCGCACAAACAAAATAGCATCTATTTAAAGTGGTTAATTAACAACTAATTAGTGGACCAAATTTTCACGCTTCGATATTTGAAGTGCCTATGGTATCAGTCTTCAAGATTCTGGACTAAAAAAATATTTTGGTATCATAACGAAGGGTACAAATTCTTTTCAAATAGTTTTTAAGTCAACCGCTAATGCAATATTGTGCGCATTTGTATTGAAAATAGCATTTATTACTGTGGTTAATTAACAACTAATTAGTGGACCAAATTTTCACGCTTCGATATTTAGAGCGCCTATGGTATCAGTCTTTAAGATTCTGGTAAAAAATGTTTTTGTTTATTGTAACGAAGGGTACAAATTCTTTTCAAATAGTTTTTAAGTCAACCGCCTGTGCAATTGTGCGCATTTTTATTGAAAATAGCATCTATTTAAAGTGGTTAATTAACAACTAATTAGTGGACCAAATTTTCACCCTTCGATATTTAGAGCGCCTATGGTATCAGTCTTCACGATTCTGGTCAAAATTTTTAATTTTTTATCGTAACGAAGGGTACAAATTCTTTTCAAATAGTTTTTAAGTCAACCGCTAATGCAATATTGTGCGCATTTTTATTGAAAATAGCATGTATTACTGTGGGTAATTAACAACTAATTAGTGGACCAAATTTTCACGCTTCGATATTTGAAGTGCCTATGGTATCAGTCTTCAAGATTCTGGTCAAAAAAATTAATTTCGTTTCGTAATGAAGGGTACAAATTCTTTTCAAATAATTTTTGGTTTTGTACAAAACAGTGTATTATAGATAAAATACAAACAAAATGACTCGGATTTGGCTCGGTATTTTGCGGCTCATTTTTTAAATTTTTGTTTAATTAGTTTAATGTAATTTTTTGCTTAAAAATAATAAATAGTAGATAAATAGATATATTATCGAGTAAAAAATTGTGTTTTATTGCTTATATTGCAAAATTCGTTCAATTAAAATAACGGATTCACGTTCAGAATCGAGCAAAGTGTGCCATTTTGTCACCTCCCTGTACTGTATGTGTTCTATTTCCTGAATATGCGGCTGGCTTTTCCGGGAATACGCGGCTGGCTATTTCGGGCCCAATACTGTGCTAGCTTCAGCCCGGTAATCTCCTGCCACACCGGCCTCTCGCGAAGCGGCCGTAATGGGGAATTCGCGGTATCTGGTACCCTGAATAACATCTGACGTCACACTTCGAGGCTCGTGAATAACGCCAGATACTGGCCTTGGGCGCCTGGCTCCCAGATATACCTTTGGCCTTGCATCCTATTCGCATGGACGGAGATTCGTAGTCTTTTTAAACATACGTACACACATTTATAGTGAATAAAACAACATTACATTATGCACACGTGCATGCAGCACTGGGCGATCGAAAGTGGGTATAGCTAGCTGCAACCAGGGCTGCAACCCATTGATCTACATTATACTGACTGGATAGGACAACTCAGCGCGTTTGTGCACGTTCGATGATCGCTGTTATGGCTAAGCGCGTAGTCGTTGCAAGGGGTATTTGCGTGAAAGTACGCAAGCGCGGCGGCCCCAGCATGCATGCAGCGCCTCAAGCATGCAGTAGTAGTGATGATGAGCATGGTGAAGTTAAAGTATAAAATTAATATTCATTTGTTTATGATAATTTTTTCAATCTAGATTGATATTTCATCAATTAATTTATATAGGCCTAGCTAGAGCATGAACGCATATTTGTTTTTAAAGTATCAAGCACATTAGAAAACTTCGAGGTCCAATCTTAAAAACCAATAAATTTGGAATAAGAGACATGTGGCTAATGTAACCGTTTAATAAATAAACAAGACTCTCGCACATAGATAGTGGTTTATTCAATACAAAATTATGACTTTTTTTCAATGAGGTGCCAGTTTAGCTCCATTTGTTTAATATTTACAATTAGAAAGTTAGATAATTGCCACATGGAAACTAAAACTGAAAAAACCATAACTGTGTATTCATCTTATCAGAAATTTAATTAGTTACACACGAAACAGAAACACTAAAGTGTAAAATAATAAAGAGAAGGAAAGACTTTAAGCAGGAAAACGTAACGTAAAGGTTCAGTCTGCCAATGAAAATATTCCTAAACATTTCAGACAGGCAATCACGAGAAAATGTCAAAAACAAAAACAACTTTGAAATTCAATCAAATTTAATTTAATTCAAAAGCATTGAAGTTTACACCTACACAGAAAAACAAAACCCAAACAAAAGGTGTCCGCCCTTGTTGGCCCGAACACCTATACACAATATTGAAGTTTGTATTTAAAAAACAATATACAGGCCTAAAATACTGTTTTGAAAACAGCATAACCAAGTAATAGTGTTAGTGTTCGTTTTTTCTGCAGACTACACCACTTACCTGTGAAAGGAAATCCGATTTTCTCGTCCGTACATAGCTCCTGAAGAAGAGCAACCTACCGCAACACAAGCCTTTACCATTTTTGCAGCATAAAACTTGTGTTTGACTACGGTGTCATCCCTTGTTTTGCATAACGGAACCCTTAAATAAGGCAAAAAACGGAACAATATTTGTCCACGACCTCGTAAATCATTTATTTGCGTTGCGTTCAGACTCATGCGCCGCCTCGCCGTTTAAATTCAAAAGCCCCACTTGCAAACGCGCGCGTTCGCCATATTTACGCGCAGTCGTCCTATCCAGTCAGTATAATGTAGATCAATGCTGCAACCTAATTACATACGTACACTTCGGAGCAGAGAACCACAGTACAAAAATATGGACAGCTTACGTCACTGCATTTTTTATCCAATTAAATCATTTGGCCTGTACAACCAGTGCCTGTCTTTATCCGCAAGAATAAAAAACAGGGGACCAGTCGATAGTCCACCAGCCCAAGGTGTGGTGGCGCCCCGTCCGCGATTCGATGAGGTGTCGTCGATATCGATGAGGGCGCTACACTATAATCTCTCAGGCGCACGGGCGCAGGCCAGTTTGTTTTATCCGTCGATCCTCACAGTCGAGTCAGTCACACACTCATTTTCTTCATCCCATGTGTATTTGTTGTACAGGTTTCCATTGTTGATACATGGCTGTATTTTATCATGATTGGAATGAGTACTTGTTTTTCAATACTTAACAATCATTAGATAATGGCAACTACATCTGAGGAGGACATTTCGGATGTGTTTATTGAAGACATTCGTTCCTGTTGGAAGGTTCCGGCCATCGCACACTTCTGCTCGTTGTTCAGAAGCACATTTTCACTTCCTGACTTTGAAATCGAGGTACCCTTCAACATGTTCAACAATTCTTTATTCAAGTTAAATTTGTTTATTTACCCACACAGCATGGATCAATCTGGCAACTATTTGTTTAAGTTCTGTATTAAGTTTGTGAAATTGTTGCATATGATGGGGTATAGTTTCTGCAACTGGGCTAGTTTGAGCCCGTATTTATAACTATAATGATAAATGAAAATATTACAATGACTGAATGAGCATGCAGTCAGTCAGTGAGTTAGCCATGATTGATTGTTAGCACTAGAGTCTATGGTCTAAAGACTAGCATAAGCAAGCAGTAGTAGCATATTACACAAGCACATGACAAGCGATAGCATTAGCAGATACATGCAGGATCACTCCCGCAGTTTTTAAATACCTCCTCAACTTCAAGAGGCAATTAAAATAATTATAATGTTTATTGTTGAATGCTGGTCAGCTCGTCATCTTGCAAAGTTGCCCATAACAAAGTGCCTTACTTACTATTGCAATAACAATAAACCTCAATCCTCCTGAGAGTCAAATATTTGTCAAATTTTAACACTTGGTTTGTCGTAGCACAATAGACCATGTTACATTTGTTTACAGAGTGGTGACCTCGTACATTATAATGCTATTCCTGATGGGCAAGATGCTACACACTACACAGGCTCAAAGGGAAAATTTACATTTTGTGTCATAATTTTCACATAAATTCAAAATTTACAAAAGCAACAGCTGTGCAGCTTTTGAGATGTCCCCCCTTTCTTCATATCAAAAGCTGAGGAAAATCAGACAGTGCGATCTCCATAAAACATAACATTTGTTGTATTCTTCCATTGAGCTGTGTACAAATGTGCCCGCTGGAAGCCCAGGCTCTGTGGCTCTTTTGTAAACATGTGATGTCACAGGTCACATCGTCTATAGTGTCATTATGCTGGACTCCCTCTGCTTCTTGAGGGAGTCCAGCATATTGGCATTGATTGATGGGGGTTAGGATTATTGCAGCATCCCTCAGCATGCTCAACAACCGACAGCTGCTTGAACAATGTCCCCCCCCCCCTCCCCACCAACCGGACACGTACTGCTAGAATAGAAGTAGAACTATGACTAGTACGAGGCTCGGTCTGCTACCAAGAGACATTAGCGGAATGAACCTCATACTCCTAGTTCTACTTTTAGTTGTAACCGTGACACAGATGCCCACCAACCACTGCTGATCTGAATATTTTGTTTATTTTGTTTACTGTTAGAAGGAAGGTATGATAAATATAGCAAATTTGCAACCATCTAAAACGTGAAAGGCAAGTCTTTGTGTTGGCCAAGTAGAGTGATAGTCATAGTGCGCGATCCTCAAAGGGACAGGACCAAGATCTACATAATATGATTATCACATTGCATCTACATGTAGTTTAGTTCTGTACCAAGTAATTATTTGTGCATTGTTTTCTCACAAACATATAACCATTCCTACATGTACTTCATGATTAAGTTTTGGAGAAATATATATTATTTAACAAAGAGAAACCCCACCATGTAAACGTAAATTTGGTGAGATTCTTAAATAGATATGCCTATAAACAGCCCAGCTGTTGTGTCAGTGAGAGTCCAACATTGTTTTTTTTCTATGTTGGATCACAACGTGGCGTGTCGTGGCCGAGCAGATAAGAGCACCGGACTCAAGCTCTGATGTTTCTGTTCAGCAGAGTGTGGGTTCGAGTCCCAGTCGTGACACTTGTGTCCTTAAGCAAGACACTAACCATTATTGCTTCGTCCTTCGGATGGGACGTAAAGCCGTTGGTCCCGTGTGTTGTGTAATGCACGTAAAAGAACCCAGTGCACTTATCAAAAAGAGAAGGGGTTCGCCCCGGTGTTCCTGGTTTGATTGGCAGCATATTGCACCACCGCACCTTGTAGACCATTACACTGTGCTATAAATGCATAGGTCTCATACTTCAAAAACGTAGCTCCACATACATGCATGCTACAATAAATCAAACCAACATATGACTTTTCTTAACTTTAGAAACACTTTTGAACATACTTTATTAATATTAATTATTTTTTATTTTGTGGGTTTAGTTCATTGGTTGCATGCCATGTGATAGTACACCGGCGGCCATGTGATAACGTATGCTATGTGATAGTACACCGGCGGCCATGTGATAACGTATGCTATGTGATAGTACCGCTCGGATTCATGTGATGCGCTCTAAACCAATCAAACTTGTCAAAGGGCAGAATATTTGTAAGGGGTGTTATAGTTTTGATTATTAGTAAGAATGTTGTTTTGAATGTATGTTAGTGTACATGACGTAGAATGTTTTAGCCAAACTCAATCAAGCATATGTGCATGATTGCAGTTCAGTGGTTGATTGCATAATAAAACATGTTTGCATAATTAAATGTACAATGTACATAAAAAAAGTCATGAATTATACACGATGTACATGGGGTATACAAAATAACTGCGTGAAGGAAAGTGATTGTCATGATTGTCAACAAGTTTCATTTTACTATCTTTAATTCAGGAGTTGGAGGAAGCATTATTTCTGGATGCAGGAGTTGAACAGAGTGATTTTATTACTAACCTTGTTGTACAACTGTTATGCGGAATACACGGACGCAAGGATATTTTGTAAGTTTGAACACCCCCATCTGAATCAACATACACACTGTTACTCAACGTTTTCATTATATTGAAGTAAACTCACATTAAATTTTAAAATGTTACACATTTGTATACATTCATTAAATATGTTGACATAATTTATTTTTAATGATTTTTAAATTGGTTTTCCTTCATTCATATTATTAGGTCTGAGAATTACCTGAAATGGCTGCGTTGTGTAATGAAGAAACGGTGGGAATTGGGAGAGAATCGGGTGAACCCACTAAACAGTGAAGATGTGACCTTCAAGGTGCTTCCTACTCTAACTAAAGTAGAGATATTACATGCATTGTGTGATTATAGACTTGATGCTACTGATGTCTCTGTGCTCAAGGTAATTCAAAACGAAAACAAAACGAACATGTTTCAAAATAAATATAATTTGGTTGATGTTTTAAACTTATGTAGGGGCCTACAGCTCTCTAAACTACATGTACAAAACAGGTACTCAATTGCTACACACATGTACATTATTCACTGTGTGTACCTTGACTGTTTTTAGTCTTCGTTTTTTGGGGGAGGGGGTGGGGAACAAGTACAAAATGAACAAGTCTAGCGAAAAAAAGAAAGAACAGGAAAAACCTGGAAAAAAAATTGATTGGCTTGTGCACTAGTGTGCAATTTGCGTGTGTAGTAACAATGTTTTACTGATCCAGAATGTTGTTTCAATGTTGCCGACTCGGGACCTGTCAGTGCGAGATAAAATAGACAAATGAATTAAGATTAAGTTCTGATGGAATTGATTATAAGAAAGTGTCAGTGACCTCAATAAGGCACTTTTGTTTTGCTGTGCTTTGTTTTGTGTGTTTGTAAGAAGAGGTTTTTTTAGGTTTGGGCCATCCGCTGAAACTACCTTTGTTTTCGTCCAGATTTATCTTTTCTTATACTTCAGTCCGAAATTTTTTTTATTGCATTTTCACATGAAATTTGTGATCGTTCAGTCCCAGGAACTACAGTCTTAAAAGTCACAAGTAATACATCAAATGAAAGCCTGTGCTCTAACTTAGATCAAGTGTTTTTTAAGCCTTTGATGAGGATATTCAAATGATTTAACAAAACACCCGTAAACGTATCGTGAAATGAGCACGATATTGGCCATTACTGTGTACATTGCCCGTAAAACGTACTGTACATTAAATACAGTCTGTACACCACAAAGCCGTTGTGTCCCACACCAGCGTTGTTCCGACCTTTGGACCATTAATTTATTCACTGGTTTATCAGGAAGCTACATGTACAAACAACATACAACTTGTAAGCGCCCTCTTGTGTGGAGAGGTTTAATGGCACTGCATTACATGTATGTGTTCTTACATATGTGTTCGCGTCGATGGGATCGTTTGGTATAGGAGAAGGGATGCTTGTACGTTTAAATGCAGATTTTTAACTAAATCGCCGTCAAGCATAAGGTTCCATTTACATGTAACTTGATACTTGATATTTTCACATCTGGGCAATAATCGATCACCATGGACTGTGACTACTTAACAACATCACCATGACATTTTTACCTTGTTTAAAACCAAACCCCCAGTGTTTGTTACGCAACAAACACACGTCTAGTTATTTTTTCTTTTGTAAAGCTGTTGCAACATTATGTGTTGGCCACAAATTATCTTTGAATGTACATTTTTATGGATTAAAAATCCTCCAAACAAAGAATGTGCTTACTACATAAAACTTCAATTTGTTCAGTTTATTTCTACACTATTTTGTGCAGTCTCAAACATGTATGGAAACAAAATTAACTTGAAAAAAATTGTTGAAATTTTCCCCCCAATGTGCTCAAAACATCACTGTTTTACATGTTTTGACACTGATTTCAAACATTTTGACTTGCAAGATAACTTAAATCATTTCTTAAGCACTTCAGACAAAAATATTGAAAGGGGAGCTTTCCCTTAATCAGCGAATAATACTGCTCCTAAACAAGCATATTGTCCTGCATTGTCCTAAAAAAGTCCTATGCACTGTGCATGTTGAACTATCAAATCAACTATTTTCTTTGTGTGTATTAAAACAAATTATTTGCAACGAGTGTTCATGCGCATACCATGTATGTGTGAACAAGCAAACAGTTTTGTATAAAATGCACATGAAACCAACACAATGCACAGCATAAATCCAAATACCAACCAAAGTATTTTTATGGTATTGTTGACTGTCACTGTATACCATGTATACTGATCTCACTCCATAAAACAACTCGACACTTAAATGTTGAAGCTTAAAGGAACATTACAGAATTGTTTTTTGCTAACAAAACAGTTGCTGGCAGTGTAAGCACTTATGTAATCCACCATATACATAAACTGACAAACCTGTAGAAGTTTGAGATCGATCGGCCATTTGGGTCACAAGAAAATAGTGAAAAACCGATTACACATTTGCATGAAATCATTATAGGTTCAACAAATGAATAAAATGTCACTGAGCGATAAATTCCAATCGGAAAATTAGTTTATTCATTTCTCATCAAATATGGCATTTGAGACAGAAATATTTCAATGGATGTTTTCTACTATCATCATTAGACCGTGTAAGTTTGATGTAAATCTGTGATCAAAAAGTATATTTTACAATTACCAATTCTGTAATGTTCCTTTAAATACTAAAACTTTAACATTCACACTGAATGCGGATGGCCGAATGGACGTATGGAGATTCACATGTGCCAGACATATAAGTGGTAGTAGTACTGTGTGCTAAACCTTTATTATGTTTGCTTTGACAGGACTATGATGGTGATAACCTGCGTGTAGAGCCACTAGGAACAGATCGTTCAGGGGCTACATACTGGTATTTCTATGGAACTCGACTGTACAAAGAAGATCGTGAGCCTACACAAGAGGAAAGAGAGATCAAACGCAAACAAAAGTAATCTTTGATTGAAGACTTCATCCAATTAATAGGGGCATAATGAGCCTGGGAAGGAACAGATTAGTTTGGAGTAAATTAAAAATCACTTCACACGGTTCAGTAATCCGTTCAAACGAATTAGTAATCCATTCGTACGGTTTAATAATCTGTTTGAACAAATTAGAACAGTTAGCTTAGGCCTGAAATGTCGCTGCACATGCGTACGATCCACTCACAACAACACTTTGCATCAAGATGGGAGAGGGCTGCGACGCAAGCAGTTTAAAAAAAAATTTAACAAGTGTGGATCCATGGACACACAAGCATACATTTGTAAATCTTGTTCAATTTGTATTACATAAAATAAAATGTAATTTATATATGTGCATAAATGTACAACCGTTATACAGTTGTTTGTTAATTGTTTTCACTGCCATCTTGAAGCAGTGTTGTTGTTAGTGGATTGTACGCATGCTTGCAGGGCCATTTTCTGCCTTGGCTAAAACCTGCGAACGGATTACTAATTCGTTCGCACAGATTACTAAACCGTGCAAACGGTCGACTATGATTCGTTCGAATGGATTATTTAACTGTTCAAACAGATTATTAAACCGTGCAAACAGAAAACTAATTCGTTGAACAAATTATTAATTCATGCAAATGGATTACTGAACCATTCGAACGGATTAGCCCCAGCATAATTTTTCTTACCACTGTCCCTTCCAGGGTTTTGTAGAGGCAGAATAAATCAAAGTAAATAATTACTACAAATTTGTATACATTTCCATAATAATCATGGTTGTTAATGATAAGCGAAATACATGTGGTACCATTAACCCTCTTGCTGTCTGACCATTCAATACCATTCAAGTGGTTTTGAATGATAGATAAACTATGCCAGCCTGATGGTTTCAAATGGTTGGTCAACTCACTGGCAAATGTTGCCAAGAGTCACTGACAGTAGGAGGGTTAACTGACATGAATTGTTTTTTGTAACCAGTAGTAAACATCATTTCTTTTTTATAAAAAGGTTAAAAGAAAAACGGAAAAGAAGAAGGGAACGTTTAAGGGCAGTTAAGAAAATGAAAGTATTGCGAAAGAAGCAGAAGCAGAAAGAACGAGGAAGGAAATGCAAGGGAAAGAAGAAGAAGAAGAAAGTTTCTAAAACAAGGTAAAGTTTAAATGAAGCACGGAATGTAGAACTCGCATCAGGATTCTTTTAACCGCTTATGTCTGGAATTTCTTTAAAATTTTCAAGGACCACCTGCAAGATCAATTTTTTTGAACCTCAGGAATAAGTTTTATTTTTCACATTGAAACCATGACTAAACCAAGTGAAGACAAGAAACGTTCTTGTAGTACAAGCAGGGTCATAGTGACATCTGTTATGCTAATGCTATGTTATTGCTATGTTATTTTGCTGCACTGTTTTTTTTCCAATTTTTTTTCATGCAAGTTTGCCCCAAACAAGGCTACCCACTCTGGGTAATGGGCTACAAGAAGAAAACATTTAAGATTAAAAAACTTGGGTTTAACAATTTGAATTGTAGGATTCAGGGAAACATGCACCAGGCAAGAAGTTTCAAAGAGATGCAGTACGGGGAATAAAGCTGATTTGAATTGCTCTTTGTTCTACATTTCAACAAAGCAAGAGTATAATATGGTTGAGAACAAGCAGAAAGCCTGGTTTCATGCTCAAACATTTGATAGGAGGAACCAGGTCGGACACACTGGTGGCATAGTTACCATGAAAATATCTGTAGAAACGACAGTGGCTGGCTACAGACATACGGTGGGAAAGAGGTTGTTACGTTGATCCCTACCCTTCACCAACAAGATTAACAATACAATTCTGCACACTCTATCTAGTAAAAATAAATAACAGGCAAAAGCTCCAGCCCAAATGTGACAAACTTCCAAGCTCTATAAAGACAACCAACTCGCATTGAAGCACTCTTTGCAATGCCTGCATTATATCTCTCCCAACTGAAACTAGAGGAGATGTCAAGTCCAAGAAGGTGAAAATCTGATACCTCAGGCAAAGTCGATAGACCCATAAGAATGGATGGAAATGTGTTATCTCAAGAGTAAGACAGACAGGTTTAGTTTTCTTTGCGTTAAAGGTTATTAGCCAATCATTCCCCCACTTTAGCACGCTCTCTAAATTATTATTGTGTGAGACATCCACCTCACAGCAAGAAGTGTTGAAAGAGTTAAGGGAAACACAGCAGAGGGTTGAATCATCAGAATACATGGCAAGCTGAGACAAAACTTCACAAGGCAAATCGTTGATGTAAACAAGAAAGGGCCTAGGCCTAGAAAACTCGTATGCTGCCAAATCAGGACCAAGACTCAATGACAATGGTACATCAACCAAAAAAACATCCCATTTAGGCTTTCCAAACTGAACAACAGTACGGTGAAAGGGCTGGAATGTACATGTAGTTGCGGGAGAAGAATATAACACGGAAACAGAGACAAATGAGGGATCTGAGTTACCATTTGGAGGCAAGACCTTGGCAACACAGTCATCTAGGTTAGAACACAAGAGAAGGTCCTGCGGGTACACATGTACCTGCCATCGGAATACAATCCAGAATATGAGTAAGGGGATGAAGTGAATAGATGACAGATAGCAACATCGGAAAATATGGGTTATGGATCCTGAATCAGGATTGGTCAGCAGTTTATGCTGTCAATGACGTGCCCGGAAAATGCACTGCCCTCTCTGACACACTTCACCAATCTATTGACAGTTTCTTTCCCTTTCGTACAATCAAGATGCATCCTAGCAATAAAGTATGGATTACTTCTTGCATCAAGAACCTTGTTGCAAAACAACAGAAGGCCTTCATTAACAAACAAATTTGCCCATGGACTCAGTTCAGAAACAAAGTTCAAAGAGAAATCATTTTGGCACACTACAGTACTGGCAATCTAACAGTGGTTGGTGACACATCAAAGACCACTGGCACTCCATTAGCTTGGACAACGTACAAGTTATTACCAGGGAGGATCAGTTCTGGAAGAAGAATAAATCAGAACACAAAAGCCATCTCTTAAACCGAGACACAGGATTTGACCTGCCGGCCATCTACAATGATCTGCTATCACGTGTTTTACTCAAAAGGAAGTTACATGACAAAGGTTTAAATCAATACGCTTCTGTGATGACATTGAAAGCTACGTCGCTGCACTACCATTGATTAAAAATGTATCTTATCAATATGATGGAATCCAATATTAAATGTGCTGCTACAGTCAAACTCCTTAGGGTTTTCATGCAAGTCGACCTCAAGTGGCAAACTAAAGTTGATTACGTGGTGAAACCTTTTAACAGCTGTCTGTATGTTCTGTGCACACATAAGTATCATGGCATTTCTGTTTCCGACCTTATTAAGGTCAACAATTCTTTTTTAACGCCATTCGTGGAGTATGCTGTTCCTGTGTGGTCTGTAGGTCTTACTTTAAAATAAAAGTGCCAAGTAATTGATTGCAGACAGAAACGAGTGTTTACAATTATTTGGGGATTCAAGTACGCAAACTCCTCAGAAGCACTGGTAAAATGCAATCTTGACACCCTGAAGACTGTCACAAGAAGCTGTGTATCTTTTTTGTGAATTCTCTACAACATCTTTCTTCTTGATTTCACCATCTCTTACCCCAAAAAGACACCGTGTTTACAACACTAGGAGTACCGCTGCCAAACCAATAGATTTCACATCGGTTCACATCCTTACTTTTGCGTATGCTGACATGGCTAAACTCAAACTGTATAGTACAATCCTAAAAGTCATACTCACCTGCTGAGAAACTACTAAATCTGCAAAGGAAGCGCCTTTAAGCACTCTGATATGATAAGCGTGTCGAAGATGTGAAGGTGATACAAAAGGAGTACGTGTAAACAGTTGGTATTGTCATTTCAAGTAGCTTCTGTGGGACTCTCCAACTGCAACACACTAAGATAAGGAGATACCTATAACATTCAATGAACTACACATCAGAACGTACCCTTTCAACATTGAGGAGTAACTTAAAGCTAAGAAATCAATCAAAGAAGGAAGAAGCTTTGGGGAAGATAGTTAAATGGTGCAATCAAGATGGTATCATTGTGGATTTTTGCAATGAATCTCTGATTAATGGACAGAAACCTGAGCAATGGTCAACCCTGAACATCATTCCAATTCCCAAAAGTGATGATTTGAGCAAGTTAGAGCAACACAGCTAACTACAGTGGTATCTGCCTCAGCTCTGTAATAGCTACAACATTGAACCTTATGCTTCTGGATAGGATAAGATCTGTGACATCATGATAAATGCAATACTCTATCAGAAAGTGCAGTAATCCTGAATCTGTGATTGGAGGGTCTTGTTTATTTACCCTCTCTCCTTCTTGTGCAACTTGTTCATATTGACATACAAGTACATGTGTGTACACTTACCATATTTTTTTGTGTTCTGATTTGACAGTGATGAAGAAAGCAACAGTGAGTCGATCCACAGCAAACAACAGCTTGACACTGTACCCAATAACAGGAAAAAAAATGCAAAGAAAGAGCCAGTCAGAAGGACTGTTTCTAGTCAGGTTAAATCAAGAACCACTGACAAACTTCAAAAAGTTACTAAAAGTAAGAAACAAGTTGGTACTTCTACAGGGGTTCGTCAGGGTAAAACAAAAACAAATGATAAATCTAGCAATGACACTAGGAGAAAGGAATCCCCCCAAAAGTCGGTTAGTAGAAAGAAAAAAGAAAGTAGTGCTAATACTCTCAAACAAAAGACGCAGTCAAAGAAAAAGGGCCTGGAAGTTGGTAAATCAAATGGGAAGGATGTTATTAAAAGCAAGAATAAAACCGTAAAAGAACCTACTTCCTCATCTACTAAAACAGGGAATAAAGACAGCAAAGACAAAAACCTGCAAAATAGTGTCACAAAAACTAGGAAGCGTAAAGTGATTAAATCCAAAGCAATAATTAGTGAGAGTGATAAAAGTGATGAGGAAGACCAACCATTAAAGAAAGTTGCAAAGAGCAAAACATCACATAAAGACATCAAGGTTACATTAAACCAGCAAAAATCAAACAAAAAAGATTCCCAATCAGCAAGTAAAATTGACCAACATAAAGGAAACCACACCAAGGGCAAGAGCATTAACAACAAACCAGAGGATGGACAGCAAGCAAATGCCAAGAAAGAAAGAAAACAAAAGAAGCTTCCAATGAATGTCAGGACACAAGATGAGGTGAAACAGATGAGTAGTGAGGATGAGATATCGTCTGTACTGAGTACCATAGAGTCAACTGACAGTGACAGTGAAGATGACATAGAGTCTCCACGATGGCATTTAGTGTGTCATACACAAGAGGATTGGCAAAAGCTTACTGAATTCTTCAAGAAAAGTAAAATCAAATGTGAGAAGGAATTATACAAGACTCTTGCCAACGACTTCCTGCCTGAAATACAAAGCTTGTTTGCAGCCAAGGTAATAAACTGAACTTTATCTATATGGTAATCCATTGCATTTTAGGTATTTTATACATTAATCTAAAGGTTATTGTTTAGGCTAAGGTAGAAAGGGTGTTTAGTCTTTGTATCTTATGTATGTTGAATGTCTTGAAAACTCTTTCATCAGTACAGTGGTTGAAGTGGACAGTCTTTTCCATTGAAATGGATGTAATGCCTTGCAAGGAAAATTATATGCGTGTTTGTAGAAACCAAGCTTGCATGACATTGCTCTTCCCAAGAAATTATAATCTTTTTGCTTGTAAATTATGTAAAGGGTGCAGTGTTAGAGGAGACAAAATAGGTAAAGTACACATTGAATAGTCGCTGTTTATTTTTTGTTTTATTTATTTTATGAAACATCCCCTGCTGAATTTGTTCATAGGTTGGTTATTATTTATGTTGATTCAATTAAACCTCATTTTGGGAACAAAACTGCTGATAAAAAAGGCACATTCACAGGCAAGGTAGAACTTGTTTCTGCTTAAATATTGTGTTTGTTTATTGTACATTTAGTTTTGTGTAGCTTTTCTCCTCTTAATGCTAGGATTAAATTTTGTTATTGCTTGATACAGGAGAAAGCTCTTCGAAAGAGACTTCAAGAGTTAGAACCACGTAGAGCATCTTCACGTGTTGTCATCATGCAGCTAAAACGAGAAGAAGATGTCAGTAATTTTATTTTTATTGTTTTGTTTTCTCAAAAGAATTACACTCTCCCATGTAAGCTGTACTACTCAAAAAACATTAAGCCACAATGATATTATGTTACACATATTCTGTTAATCAATTTGGAGCAATTTGTTCATCTGTGATGCGATTGTACAAAACTGATTTGGACAGTTGTGAATGTCCAGACTGGAGGTTCATCCTTTTATGACAATGTTCAGATTGTTGTAACATCTGGAAAGCATGTTTCTTAAGAGTGCAGTTAAGAGAATATTGAGGTTGTTACTAATTATTACTTGCTTATTGTTCACAGGAGAGAATGAAGTCTATTGAAGAGGCAGAACAATCTTCCATGAGACTACAAGCTGAAGATGAGAAACGAGAAAAGATGAAACTGCGCAACAAACTTCAAGAACAGTCTACAAACAAAAGTGGGTATCTACAAATATTTTATTAAACACAAAAGGACATGATTTCTTAAGTTGATACAAGTTTCTTTAAAATTGTTGGTAGTAAAAGACATGCAGTGCTTTGACATACAATACATTTGTATAAGCTGCCTTTTGTTCTACATAATTACAATACAAATTGTAATTTTCTTTGATGTTTGTAGTGAGTTGTCATGATAAACCACAGACTAAGAAGTGTAAAGTAAAAGTCAAGAAAACAAAGAAAATGCCTGACGGCATTGACATGAGACTACAACAAGGTAAGGTAAACTTGTGTTTTTACAGCTGCAATTTTTCACTTAATATTTGTACCTGGTTAACCTATAATAATTAATGTTTGGTCAACTGGTTATACAAACCAGAACACACCACCATTGATTGATTGGTTACTAATCTGCAACTCGGTGCACATTAACACGTTGACTGCCGCCTATGAGTATATTCGTAGTAACGGGTTAGACGGATTCTGCCACTACGAGTATACTCGTAGTAAATGAAAGGGCTTGTATTGTTATTTAAATACACCGGCATCACTGAGCACGCAGCGCATACGCTTCCCGGCAGTGGTGAGGACATAGACCTTAGAATGTGCATGTTAATTTTTTGTTGTTGTATAGTACCTATTTGGTATGTGCGCATGCGCATCGCACTTATGCGCACATGTGCACCGCACTTGGCAAATAGGAACGCACTACGAATATAATGACCGGCAGTCAACGTGTTAAGCAGCATTGACCCTGATGTGCACATCACATGATGTGATACAAAGATGCATGTAAAATGGCTAAGGGCGGAAATCTATGTGTCCATCCCGTGTTCATTATGCGTAGTGCGCAGTGCGCAGTGCATAAAAATGAAAATACACGCCAAGCAATGCACACAATTCCATGTAGCCATATTGCCTACTGTCATTAAAAGATTGCGCACTACGCATTATGCAAAGAACATGACAGACACATGAGGGGAACACAAGGGATGTATCCCATGGGATACATTACCTTGATTGCGCCCACCTTTGGTCATTTCCAGCACCTTGAACAATATTATAAATTGCCTCAGATTTGAGGCTGTAATTACGCTGGTACTAGATAAAATGATTTACATTCTTGTGCGATGTGCCGTAGGGAACAGTGAAGAAATGTTTTGATTTCAATGACCGTACCGCCATTGTTTACAGTTGTTCGCCACTGTTCGTCTCCTTATTAAACTGCAAATTTTGTCATAATATCATTTGAAGATGACAAAAGATTGCCGCCAAAGAAGTTGAATCTATTACTGTGAGATGGTTTTTGGTACATGGGTTTTGTACACCCTCTGGGAAAATGGCACCCTCGGCTTCACCTAGGGTTCCATTTGCCCCCTTGAGTGTGCAAAAAACCATGGACCCCATCACACGGTGCAACAATTGTACACTGGTATCCTGGGTATTTTGTTAATTAAAGAAGTATGGCTTGGAACTGTTCACCCCTGTACAACATTCATATGTATATGACTTGTGGGCTCAATACGTAGAGTGTAACACTAGGAAAGTGACTAATATTTCTTATTGATGTTTATTTAGTGTTTGATGCAGTCAATGGTCATGAGGATTCCTGGCCATTCAGTGATCCTGTAGATGAGGCATATGCTCCTGCTTATTATCAGATCATCATCAAACCAATGTGTCTTGCTCTCATCCAGAAGAAAATCAACAAGAAAGAGTACAAGACAAAAGATGAGGTTTGTTAATGCTTAGTGACTTACTTGATGCAGTAGGTAAAAGGTTTGCACACAATGAGATGGAAAGGGTAGGGAGAATTCATGAAACGAAAATGTAACAAAGATTTTGTACCGAACATCCTAAAAAGATGTAGCCAAAATATAAATACTACAAATTTGATTTCCAGTTCAGCATAGTTACTCAAATTTTGTTTTGCTTGTTTTCTCTCTTGATTTGTGTTTTGTAAAGACGGATTTACATTTTTAAAAAACATGTATTTTACCAATTGTTTACACCTCTGTTTGAGATAAAACATGAAAACTAGTAAACTCCCTAATTTTTAACAATACACGTAAGTGCTCTTTAATGTGTACCATGCTCCAAAGGAAAGAACACTGTAAGAGTAATTTATCTGATATTCTCTAGTTTTCAACGAGCACACTGTACAACTGACACATTTTTGTGAAGTGAAGAAGAACTGTTTACTTTCTGTTACTGATTTTGTGCATGTTCATGTACAGAGTGTAGTTGCTTATGTTGAGTGTGCCAGTCGAAACAAGCAAAATGGGTTCAAAGGCTATTGTCTCATATTTGACATGATTTCAGACGGAACTGGCACTGGTACGAACTGGGGTTTCAGACTAAAAACAATGGCAATAAAAATAAATTGACAATTCTTATAAATATGACAATACATCAAGGAAAACGAGACAACATGAATTATATATTGTGCCTCCCCATGCAATCAATTCAATGTACATGTAATTCTTCAACGGACACTGAAAGTTAAAAGCATACAGAAACCTGAAAAAGTAATAATGAAAACTTCTATCCTAAACAGATATATTGTTGACCAGTATTTTGATTTGGTCAGTAGTTTCTGCCATTTTTATCATAAAAAGCTATTCCATACATCACAGTGATAGCAAGAACCATACAATGTGGCAATTAGTGAATGCCATTATACAAACTTGTTAGAATGGTGGTTTTCAACTGGTTCATAACTGATAAACTAAATCCTGGAGATAAGTAGTTGATGCACCATGAAGACAATTAAAACTTTGTACAAAATTAACTATGTGTATTCAATAATGATTTTCTTCACATTACCACATGTGTGTACCAGTTCAATGTACAAAGCAATAAATGTATGTCACACTTTTTTGCTTACATAGTGATATTTAGCAGAGTTTCCTATTCATAATCTCTGCTCACCAAAAGCAAAAGGCACACTAACCTGCCAGCTATTCAGAACAGTACTTGCACTATTATAGTGAGCATTTTGCGTGCTGGTAAACAGATTTTGAAAGTGTCCCCTAAAGATTCAGTCAATGACAGTGTTTATTGACATGAGGAATCTGGGACTGAAGTTAGTATACAACCTGTATATTATTGAAAAGAACCTGTGTTGTTTGACTCTATTTCCTAACAATGTTAGCAAGCCTTTGGAACCTGGGAATGTGTTCTGCAATATCTGATTTTTACTCTTAGAACTGTACATTATATTACATAAAACTGTATTGATACAGATCTGCATTAGATGTGTAGTTTAAAATTTTAAATTCTTATTAATATCTGCACTCTGCATATTATCTTCTTTTGTGACAGTTTGAACGAGACATGAACCAGCTGTTTACAAACTGCTTGGAATACAATGGCCCTGGAAATGGTAATTATTCTCCTACATTAGGTATCATGTAGAGTATCAAGTAGTAAGTCCAGTCATATTTATGTGCTTCATAAATGCCCTATCTGATAGAATGGAAAAAATCACCTTAAAGCAATTGTGCGCTGTCAGGTCTTTTGTTAATAGCAGATATTCATAATAATTTATTCATGATGAAAAAGTGGTTAAAGCCAATTTCTTATCTCAATTTAAGGTCTCAAAAGTAAAGTAAGGTCAAAGTCAATTTTCTTGACCTATTTCACCATGGTCATGTTGTATTCATGCTGCCAAAAAAGACACCAGAGTAACATTTGCTGACTCATTTCTTTGTGTTGGCAGGCATGTGTAAATTCAAACATGTCAATTATGTGTCAAATTTCAATCATTAAAAAAAAGGATTTCCCAAACTTCATGACATACAGCTATCTGTAATTCCTACTCGGTGTGCCATCTTTTGGGTCCATTTCCATGTGACATTTTTTTTATACACAGACATTACTGCATTTAAACTTTTTCCTCCAGTCAAAACATAACGCTTAAATAAAAGACTATGTACACATGCAGGGTCTACAGCCATATACATGTACATGTACATGTAGAGTTAAAACCTTCGCAACAGGAAGGTTACATTTTGTAGGTGGATCTAGGTTTTTTAAAGTACCATTGAAATTTGGAAATGATATACATGTATGTATACAATTACATGTCATACCTTTTTATGCTCTGTATGTTTCCTGAAGCTTTATTGAGACTTCCAAATAACAAACACAACGTTTGTCATCACTGGCAATTTATGCCACAGAAAAATGCTCTGCAAGCCACACCCCACTCTCTTGACATTTCCTCTGACAACCACTGGTCAAGGGTTTCCATTGGTCAACACACCAACTCCCCAACCCTGCACTGTCAATCATAACCCTGTATCAATTTAACCTCACAAAGGCATGTCTGCTCAACACTGGCAGAGCTACTTGTGGGTTTGGTATATGGTGGCTAGCTACTATTTGAATACTGTAATAAATACTACCATTATTATGCCATTAATTATGCCGTTAATTATGATGAACAGTTTGACAGGTTGGTATATTCATTCAATTATTTATTTATCTATTTATTTGTTTGTTTAGAATACACACTGATGGCTGAGAATCTGAAGTCTTGTTTAGAGTACAACATGGAACAGGTATTTGTGAAACAAGAAATTTACAATGAAGATGAAGACAGTGAAGATGAAACACCAGCATTGGAGCAATATCATCGACCACCACAACGACAATCGGCAAGAAATGCCAACACAAGATTAGAAAAACTGGAGGACAAGGTGTATGCTAGGCTGAGGGGACTAAGCGGCAGTGAATCTAGTATTTTGGAAAGTAACAATAGTTCAGAAATGATGAGCGATGAAGATGATGGTTTGCAGCCTTATAACCAGGAGCTGAAGAGCAGTGATGACCAAGAGGAAATAGTTAAAGAAGAACCCAAAGAGGAACCATCTGACCATCAAGACATTGACTCCAAGAGTTCTTCTCCTCTTAGTATATCTGATCATCATTCATTTGATAGTAATGACAACAAAGCATATGAGGCATGTTCATCCAAATCCGAGGATTGTAACAGTGATGATGACAGGGATGTACAGACTTCAGATGGAGAGAGTGCCCAACCTAGCCAACTGTCCACTTTAAGACTAGGTAAACAAAGAGATACATGGGCTTCCAAACCAGTGGGTGTGATAGCATTTGCTGCTGGGGTATCAACGCAGGATGTATTGCAACCAGCAGACAATGAAGACACAAAGGATGATCTAAGACCTTCATCTAGGGCACAAGAACCAGTACAAAGTCATATACAGGCTTCAAGCATTATTACAACTGAGGTAGAAAGGAAAGAGAATCCTGGGCAGTACTTGAACACACAATCACAAGGACCAAGTGTCATTGCGAAGGTGAATCGTGTCAAACCCATTCAGAATGTGAGTCCCTATGTACCTGATACTCAGTCTGAAAAAAACAAACCAATATTGGCGCCTCCAACACATGATCAGTATCAACGAACTCAACCAGCGGCTCAGGGCATACAACCGATGATAGATTTAAATTTAAATCGTCCAGATGTTTTAAAACCACTGACGCCATCTACGAATGAGACTCTTAAACATGGTGATATGTCATTTCATAAGCAAAACACTGTCTCGGTAAATAGTGTCTTGAATCATGGTATACCTCAGGGAAATCTGTATCGACCTTCCAGTCTTAGTCAAGATTCAGATGATAATCATTCCAAGCAATTCAGTTACTCAGGAAGTAATATTAAGCATAAGAGAAACAAGCCCATCAATGCGCCTGAGCTGCCTGCACCACTGACAGTGTTGCCAGATAGACATGTAAATCATGAGTCTTCAATGCGTGTTCCAGCAGTACAACCTTTATTGCCTTCCTCAAACTACACAATGCAAGCTACTCATCATGAACAAGTTGCCAATATGAGAAGCAATGCCTTTCAACAGTCGGGTCTTATTACAGAGTACAAAGCTAACAATGCAGCAGAATCTATGTGCCATGATCCATCACAGAAGCTTTGGCACCCTTTAGGCAGTGAAGATAAAATGACCTCCGCTACTTATGAAAAGACACATCAGTCAAGTTCTCATACAACAACTAAATCAAATCAACTATATCCCCATCAAATGAAGTTACCACCAGCAGGTCACAATCAACATTTACACTCGTCATCAAGTGGCAATATTCTTGAGTCTCTGCTTCATAAACAGTCACATGTATCACAATACCAACATTCAGGTGAGATTACCAACCATCCTAAATTACCAAGTACTTCTGCAATGTATATAGAAAACAAAAATGGGGATCATACAACCAACCAGGAGCAACACTTCAATTCTAAACATTCAATGCAACCCAAACTTGTTGCCCATAATAATGTTGAGTACCATGAGTCTCCTGGGCAGTGTCAGCCACACAAACAGCAGACTGACCATGGGTCATCTCAACCATTTGCATATAGTAAACAGAATTTGCCATCTCAAACAAACAGTATCAAAACATATATGACATCAGTTAATACTCCACGTTCTCAACAGGGAAATGTTAAGCTGTATCATAGTCCAGTAAATGTGATGACAACTAATCCTTCCCAATCCATAGCAAGACAGCCAGATAAATCATTGCGGGAGGTTGCTAAGCAACAAAAAGTGACATCTACTCCACCGTATCCTCATACTTCCTCTATGCAGTCTGCAACAGTCAATCAGACAGGGTATGACAATGTCGGTTCTTACTTGGGCAAGCCAAGGAGTTCAGAGACAATATTACCTTCGAGGAATAACTCATTGTCCATGCTTTCAAGTGAGCCAAGGAACATGAAAGAATACATGGATCTTGAAAGGGCAAACCAAGCACAGAGTATAACTGAACTGAATAAAGGTTATTTATCAGCTGGTTTCAACCAAGGCCATACCTCCTCCTTGTACACTGATCATTTACGTATGCACGCCAGCCAGGCAGTTGCTGCTGCTTCTTACGGTTATCCTGCAGCCTCTCGCTTGATATTACCAAGTAGGCAAATGCCCTCAGACCAATCCACGTCTGCATTCACTCCTCATCCATATTCAAGGCAGTCTGCATTTAGAATGCAGAGGCCTAGTCACTCTTTTTATCCACCGTATATGCAAGAGGCAGATCAGGTAGCGAGACAGCAGTATCAGCAGCACATGCATCACCGAGCAGCAGGGTTGGGTGCTGGAGGACTTTATCAAACTCCACGACCAACTCATACACATCCAGACATGGCTTTTTATACACAGGTATTTAACAATGTACTGTATGTTTATCCTACATTTGTTGTGAATGATGGGGCCTTTCAGGGCTAGAATTGTTTGGGGGGAAACCCACAAGACCACAGGGCTTGTAGCTCAAAATATTTACTGGACCGAAATTTTGCGTACAAGACCAGAATTGAAGTGAGATGAAAAAATGCTTACACAGGTTAATAATTGAACTGTTTGAATTTGAAAAAGCACTAAGAGTAAGATTTATCTCGTTATGGGTAAGTAGTTTTTGATAATCAGCAGAATTGTATTTATCAGACTGAGAGTCGATATTTGAACACAAACGCAAGACCGCGGGACTTGTCCGGACACGATTTTACTGGCCCGATGCTAAAATCACTGGCCTCGGGCCAGCAGTCCAGTGTAAAATTGGAGATCTGCCTTTGTGTTTCATGTATATATGTGATTGTATTGTATCCCCATTTGCTGAGGTATGATGAAAATGTCATTTGTTTTCCTTCTGTTAAATTCTGATTAAGCCTGCTATGTCTCGGTAACCTTTTTAGCAATTTGATCAACCATATGTGAAAACATTAAACAGCATGGTGTATGACATCTTGATATAATATTGCAGGCTGGCATAATCAAAACCACAGTGGATGATGTCAAATGGTCAAACAGGAGAGTTAAATAAATTAGTTTAGGTGAACTTGGCCTAACAGTCTGATAGCACAGGGTCAGGAAGTAATAAGTTTTCTCTCTTTTTTCCACAAAGTGATTGCTATTTAATATAGAATTCTGTTTTCTATTGAAAAATAAGTTTGTTTTGTTGTAGTGCAGTAGTATATTTAAATATCTATCCAGCATTCAAAGGGCGTAAATATGGTGCCTGCTTGTTATTGGAGTGCCTTTCTTTAATTTATCGTCATCTAAAATGTTATTTTGTTGTTTGTTTTGACAGCATGGTATTGGGAATGCAGTATTAAACAGTCAGCCATCTAGTAGTGTTGGAGCACCATTACCCCATGATCCATCTCTTGTTTCTCGTTCATCTCATATGTCAGGATACAAGTGAACATTTCTACAAACTAAGGTTGATTTTGCAAATAGGATTAATGTATGCATTGTCTACAGATCTGATGTTCTACTGTTTCATTTCAGTAGTAACAGTTGTAATCTTGTTTCCTGTTTATCATTATTTTAGATGCGTTTTTGATAGTTTCCCTTAAAAATAGTCTGTTAAAGTAAGAGTTTTTAGGTGCTAGGAGTTTTTTGCTATTTGACTTAGGGGGATTTAATGGAGTAGCTTAAGAATTGATTTAATTATACCTTTTTTATGGTCATCAACACATTCTCAATGTTGTGAAATGTGTGGAAAAGAGTGCAGTCTGGTTTTCTTTTGAAAAACTTGACTCGAAAGCAAATACTGAATGAAATTTTGTTTTACTTGAGCGACTACACAGTGTCGTTGCTCATGTGATGAATGTTTATTTTTAGGTATCCATACAATAAATTAGCTAAAAGTGATGTTTGAATGTGGTTGAAATCTTACACAAGAACTGTTTCTAAAAACAACTAACTTCAAAATTTAAGAATTTCTTAAATCATATAATGTACTGTCATGGAAGACAGTGCCCAAAAAGCATTATAAGCTCTTTGATGCCCCAAAATATTCTCAACAAGTTCAATGATGTATCATAAATTGTGTTGATAATAGTGGCATGACTTTATTGAAGAGATTGTTTAATACAATGTACAGTTCAATGTATTTACTAATACATCATACATACACACAAATACCCATTAAGCATTGTCTGGTACACTACAATTATCATTTTGACAACAAGTTTGTAAGTATTGATCCATTATTGTAATGCGTACAAGGAGCATTTAGGACTCTTTGTGCTTTCAAGAGTTAATAAACAATGATACATTCTTAAAAGGGATTATTCTCTTGGGATTAAATAAAATTGTGATATAAATAAAGCTAGGTAGAATAATGTGTCACAGGGAGAAAAGTTGTCATCTTTAAGACCATTGTTAACATTCCTTGTTTGTGGTTTGGTCATTAGTACAGCCCTTGACCACTTACATGGTTAGCCATGTGCAATCATTATGGCAATCAACTGCCAATAATTAGAGTAGTGCGCTTTCTCTAACCATTCAACCCCTGTGAAGAGGTTTTAATTGTGGGTGTTTTTTTACACTATGCACATTATTTCCACATTTGTGGACTGACCATTTACTGCCGGTCTAAAATAACAAACATAAAATCCTCAAAATTTCACACAAAAATCTTTGAATAACGTCCAAATTCTGATAAACTTTACTCTGAAAGCTATATAATGGGTATATTATTAGTACTTTTCACACATGTGGTACAGTGGCTGCTCATAACTAATGAATATTCATATAACTCTGTATCCTAGTGTACTATATTACTCTGCTGAATTACTCGACAAAATGGAAGCATTGAAAATTATGCTGTACAATGAAATGGTTATAATTATTTGTAATAACAGACCAGATAAAATAAATTTGTTTTCTTCATTTTTTTAAATTTATATATATATATGAACTTTTAAAAAAACCTATAACCATGCAACTTCTCAGCTGTCCGGTTGATTTCCTCTTTTTAGTGCCATATAACTGAAAAACTCTGTTCAAAGTTGTATGTGCTTGGCAGTTTTGTTGTTCTCCCCAAAACAAAGTTGCATGTCTGTTGATCATAAAAAGTAGTTAAAGGTAAAGAACGCTGTTAATTTGTAGAAGTAAAAATTTATTTCTCATTCATCAATCCTCCAGTTTTCAAAAAATGTGCCATGCAACGAATCTGTGATCATTTCATCCAATTAGTTGGTCATATTTTAGAGCAAGCAACCAAAAAAAGGTTTATGATTTGTTGTGAATTTTATGCATGTTCATATACATGCTTACTTTGGTTGCAGCAACAAAAAAATTACCTGTGTTGTTTTGGGACGTTTAAAGTTATTTGCCGTCTTGTCATTATTTCAGCTCGAGCATTTGTACTGATGTGAACTTTATGTGATTCAATAACTACCAATTATTAATGCTGGTTGTCATTAATTTTCATTAAAAGAATGTTTAATTCTCGACAGAGAGCTTCCAGGTACTTGTACCTAGGCAGGATACTTTTAACACATCTTTGCTTTTGTGTTGTATTTGGCTGTGTATCATTTGAATTAGTACTAGTAACTTTTGTAGACTTTTTGATTGCACAAATTGCATGGTAATTGTTCCATCATCAGTGCAGCTTAGTTGTAACTGTCTAGATAGCATTACTGTATTTCAGTAGAAGTTACAGCAGAGTTTGTGTCAATGTTTATTGTTTAGAGAAAATAGTTTACCAGATCAGTTTGGAATGACTTCTTATACCAACTAGTCTTAAAAGTTAATGGTCTGATTTTTGGAAAGCCAGATCATTAATTTCTAGAACTAGTTGGATTTAAACTTTTAACATTTGTTTCATTTTCTAGCATTGGGTACGTTGTTGCTAGGTAGTATGTACGTATTGGTCTTGACAGAAGTCGACCAAAAGCATGCCAATTTTACAATAACATTGTCATAGGTACATTGCTATTGGATCAATGGATATTCTCAAACTTTTATTGATCTCCGAGATCAAGACTTGAGCAAAAAACATTCAAAGTGTGGATTTTGTAGTTCTTTATCAAACAACACAACGATAGAAAGTGTTGATCCTGGCTCTTCAGTATTTGCTTCATTGTTAGTCCCAATAACATTCAACAGATACACATTTTGCACATTTACGTATGATCAGTAAGGATGTTCATGAAGCCTCTAGCAGGTAACCTAATGTTTTTGTGCAAATGTACATTTGTTGTGCAGTGTGGACTAGATCAATGGCTCTTACTCGCCATTCAACAGACTTGATCACATATTATTAAGTAGAGCTAACTAAATGTTTTAAAATACAACTTGCTAGAGTATACTATGATCAAGTTTATGTAAGGGCGTTAAAGAATTATTTCTGAAGAAGCAATAAATGACATATTATCTAAATCTTCGGATTTCTTAATGAAGAAAACCCCGAGAAGTTGCTTTAGTTTTTACTTTTTTTCAGGGAAAAGCTAAACATATGTTGAATTGTTTAATGACACATCCTTAAAGTACTACCTCACAAACCCATGGTGAAAGCTATATAAATTGGAACATGATGTAATTGTATAAAGATTACATTGTTTCTTGAGAGTTGAAAATCCACTTTTGCAATAACATCTTTTGATAAGTAAATGTACATGCACTTTTTCCAGTGGTGTTTGATAGGTAGAACCTAATGTTGTTACATTCAATCTTTTTATATGAAAGATTTCTTATATTTTCCTGTGTATATTAACATGTATTTTGTGGTGTTGATTGATTGTGTAATTTTAAACGGTTATCCGAAGAAAGGGGAAAATGAAGAAAAAAACTTGTTTATCAAAATACAATGAAAGATGCAAATTGACATTCTGTGTGTCATTGTTGAGTCTCATATTTCAATAAATATTTAAAAAAGCATGATGTCTCCATACTTTTATCATAAGTAGGCCCCCTATTCAAAATTCTCCAATCATTTAAAGTACACGTTTTGTTGTAAGCCAAGAGTTGTTTACCAGATTTGCCTTCCCTTTTGATTTATCTTCCTCTAAAAAGCTTGATGAGTCTATGTTTAAACTTGTTTTTTTATATTTTTTATTCAACCCCAATTAAGGATGACAATATTATACCAACAATACCCAGCCATCTTTCTAAACCTGTTTAACAACATACCTTTTCTAAATCCTTGTTTCCAGTCGTATTTTAAATTTGCTAAATACATATTCTTTATATATATCCACAACAGCCCTGAAAATGTTGGATAACACACATTATTCTAACAAGACGGACTTGATCTTCAATGTGTAGTGAATCAATTTTTAAAACTTGAAACATCAACAAAAAAACACACCAAAAGCTTATACTAAAGACTGACCGAATTGTCAATGATCCATGTGGGCTTCTGCCTTCAACTTCTTGTTTTTGAACGACCGCACAGCGGTCCAGTTCCAGAACATACTGCGCCAAAGTAGACAAATCGTGATTGGTTCAAAACTAAATAACTCCTATTTTTAAAAGTTCTCATTGGTCCAGAGGAATTGTATACAGGAATAAGTTACAAAAAATAATTTATAAATTTATAACAAAGCTCCCAATCTGAGGCAACGTTCCCTTTAAGCCCGGTTCATACTTAACGCGAAAGCGAAAGCGAAGTTAATTTTCTTGCGACACAATTGGAAAAAAAAAACGGCCGCGTACCGATTATTGCGTCACCAAAATTCGCTTCGCATTCAGTTTCTCGTGAAGTATGAACCATTTCGCCATGAGTCAAGTTTCACACGACGTTCAACCTTTCTTTATGAGTACGCGCGTACTGTTAGATTTTACATTGAGTACCGTATGCCCAAATGCGTACCGTATGCCCAAATGCGTACGGCTATGACCGCGCGCGTCGATCGTGGATGACATGACCATTGTTTTGTCGGGGTGGGTGACTTTTGTTCTACGACATTCAAACGATTTCTCACTTTAAGTAACCGGGGCCCAATTTCCACCGAATTCTGTGCTTGCGATCACCATTCTCCGCTTACTGTGCAAACGCCGATTTTTTGTTCTACAGTGTAAGCGAAGAATGCTAACGTTGTGTACGCACGCGCACACGCAAAAATTCCCCGCCGTGTAACCATAGATATAGAATATAATACCGTAACACGCTTGCCATAAGCGCGGAATTCCCTGCTTCCGTAAGCGCCGATTCATTTTGCTCACCAAAGAATAGAGTAATGAAATTGGGTCCTGAGCGTTAATGTTTTGCTTGCAGCGCAAACAAAACGCAGGGTGACTTGTTGAAACATTAATGTTGTCGTTTGTCATGTTATTTACTTTTCTGATTGGCTAGCAGCAACTTGTGGACGCACGGCGTCATCACAGCTAGATCGACTGCGATTGATTCCCGCCATTCACATTTTTGACTCAACAAAATTACGGACCGTGTTAGTTCACGAAGTGAAAGGAAAACCAAACAAATTTGAGGGATATTTGTGTGAACTGTATAAGTCTACTTTCAAAATATCTTTCCGACCACAGTGCAGCCAATCCGGCGAAGGCAATGTGTCCCTCTCTGAAGGAGAACAATGCCTTTGCCAATTGGGCTCCATTAATGGAGGTCAATGTAGATCAATGCACTGACAGCACTAATAAGGAATCATTAATGGGACTACGCACTAATGCTAAAAATGAAAGCCAAATACGCTCGCGTACATGTCCAAGACGGCTATGTTTACTCGCGTGCAGTGCAGTTTGGCGCGTAGATGATGTGGTAATCGCGTAAATAAGTATGTGAGCCTAAAAGTGAAAAGTGACGTCAATAGCGTGGAGTGCTATTTTGCGCACGGGTGCGCAATTATTTTCTAGAGGCTTTTTTTTTTAAGACGCCAAATAAGTTTGCAGTTTCCCTTGTTGTTTATTACTTGATGTTTTAAATAAAAAAAAGTCTTATCCCAGTAAAGGTTATATTATGACTGGCACCCCGAACAAGATATTGACAAAATGGGGAGACTGCAAACATGGGGCTAGAATAGCTCAGTGGTAGAGCGCCGGTGTCAGGGAAATCTGTCCGCCCAGAGATTCTGTCCCCCATAAGGAGGTTGGTTCAAAAGAGGGCGCCATCAAAAGAAATTTGTTCACTGTTCGCCGTTTGCGGTGACAGATTCTCCGGGCGTGCCACACACCGATGTAACAGGAGATCTGTGTGTTTTCCCCCTCCCCCCTCCCCCTCCCCCTCCCCTTCCCCCCCATACGGCGAACTGTGTACAAACTTTTTCGAAAGCACCGTCTTTTGCGGAATCAACCTCCTTCAGCACATGTTAATTTCCAATAACTATGGCGATCAAAAATCCGGCGGACAGATTTATTCCTACGTTAATCCGAGGCATAGATGAGCTATATAATAAGAAAAGCTCTATGATCCGATGTCGTTTGTTCAATTCCCGTGCTATTCAATTTTTCTTATGAACAAAACCAGTAAAAATTCAACCTAGATCAAAACAGAGTTATAAAAAGAGAATTAAAACATGAAAAAACACAGTGCCAAAGAAACTATCCATGATCATACTTGGAGTTGGACAATTGTTGTTCAAATGATTGTCACACACAAAAAATTGTTTACCATGGTTCCACACTGAGCTACCTCATACTTTGGATGTGATGAAGAATTGAATTATAGCTATAATTTATAAATACCGTGAAAATTGTTATTAAACTGAGTGATGAAAATCCCCAATAATTTTAAATTGTCTAAGTGTTTAATTATTGCATTAATTATTAAAACGCGGTAATTCTTTCTCTACACTCTACGGTGTATAACGTGTAACCATATAGAACTCGAATGAAGGAAAACTAGCGTCATATTACTACTGATTATGCAGAGAGTAGAGCTAATGGTGTCATGTGTACTGTACTGTAATGCTTGATTCAATTTATACGGGTACTCCGACTATCGATCTACGCATGCACAACGCACTTAACATTTTTCCCTTTGACGTAGATGAGTGGGATGGGAAGGGCGCTGCGCACGGCGGCCGTGCAGCATACATGTACATGATCCATCACGTCGTACACCCACACACCTTTTACCATACTGTCATACATGAATGTAGCACTGTACAGTACATACGTATACGCAGCGTACCGTAGTATGTCGGTATGTTCATTTAGCCTTGGCTAGGCTTCGATTGACATATTGTTTGCGGAGGGTGTTTTTGTGCTGCTGTGATCATTACCCACCTTTATGCTTGGAATAGCTGGCATTAAACTGGAAGGCGTACATGTGATAATCAGATGATGCGGGAAAGAAATTGTCAGTTTCCACAGAGGTAACTTAAAACATGTAAACCGAATTTGTAAAGTTATGCCCCGTTTATTTTTAATGTGTACCCGGTAACAAATGATACAGTAATCAGTTGAGTTAGGCCTATTTTTATCGGTTTATCATAATTAATCATGTTTATGTAACACTAGCTGACTAACACTCAGTCATTACAACAGCCCTAATATTATTATTATAGTACTATAGTTATAACAAAAATGTACTGTACAGTTCTGAAAAATAATAGGCCTATACCGCAGGGTCATGCAGCGCAGCATGGCAGGTGAGCACAGAAATTTTCTTTCGGAATTACCGACCTGGAAATAGTTAAATGGATTTATATTTTTAATATTATTTATTAACTATCTTTTCTTTTTGCTGATTTGTCAGTTCTCAGGGATTTATTTTTAGAGGGAAATTAAGTCCGAAATTGTGATACGACAAAACACCGTTTTAGATGATTTTACTGTTGCTGGTAAAATATCCACTGCCTTTTTTTTAATTGGTATCAATCCAATTACCAGATTACTTAATTAATATAGTTGCTGTAGACCCTTCTCATATGACATCAATATTTTATTGCTCCTCATGAAGGAGTACATGTTTACGCTCGCATAATGCAAACACGTTACTACATGTAGAACTAGAAGTAGAACTGCAATAACAAGTGCTATGAAATGCAACGCTGTCTGGAGTGGATGTCACTACGCATGATACGTATTTTACGTACACTAGTACTATTTAGTAGTAGTACACACAACGCAGTTTTGTGTACAAAATGTGTATTTCAGTTAAATCGTTATTTTTCCTCAAACTTTTCTTTAACTTATACTTGAAAAAAAAACAGATGAGTGGTTGATTGTAGAATTTTTCAGAAGGTGTGACCCAATTTGACCTACATACTTCTGGGCCCAATTTCATAGAGCTGCTTTTAAAGCAGAAAATATTGCTGTTTAAAGGAACATTACAGAATTGGTAAGAAAAAATTGTGAAATATACTTTTTGATCACAGATTTACATAAAACTTACACGGTCTAATGATGATGATAGTAGAAAACATCCCTTGAAATATTTCTGTCTAAAATGCCATAGGCCTATTTGATGAGAAATGAATAAACTAATTTTCCGATTGGAATTTATCGCTCAGTGAGCGTTTTATTCATTTGTTGATTCATACGATTTCATGCAAATGTGTAATCAGTTTTTCACTATTTTCTCGTGACCCAGATAGCCGATCGATCTCAAACTTCTACAGGTTTGTCAGTTTATGTATGGTGGATTACATAAAGTGCTTACACTGCCAGCAACTGTTTTGTTGCAAAAACCAATTCTGTAATGTTCCTTTAAGCAAAAAATATTGCTGAACAGAAAAGTGCAGGATACCAGTCACAAATTATGTAGTGACATGGTAGTTTGGCTGGTAACCTTATTCTGGTAAGCATAATTTTGTTGTGCTTAGCTACTTTTTGTGCTTAAGCAGCTCTATGAAATTTGGCCCTGGTCCAAACCGAAAGCTGTGAGAGCATTTTTTGTTTTACACTGATTCTCTTGGGAGCTCTCAAGACAGACTTGAAATTTACCATGGTACATGTAGTTGACCAATAGTGTGTAGATGAAACTGGGATGATGATGATATCTTCGATATCATTACATTAAATTATTTGGAAACGAACCCCCCAAAATAAGTAGAGCGGGATTTGAACCAATGACCTTTATGGATTAATGTGCGGGTGCTCTATGTAGCCCTATTTTGTCATTTGTTTGGGGGTGCCAGTCAGAAGCCATACAACCTTAACTACCATGTAGCCAGGGATCACACCCAAGTCCATGATACAACCTGGGAAGCAGCAGCCAAGGGACCACCTTAAGAGGATGCAACTTTTTTATCAGCACTAAGCACACCTTACATGTAAAAGGCAAATTAATAAATAAAAAAATTACATGTATCATGTTTAGCATCCATGCCCGCTTCCTTTTTGGGGCCACATGGTCAGATAGTTGTTCTTGTTCGTTTTACCACTTCAAAATGAGATTAAAAAAAATCATAAAATTTCAACTGATCCATCAGAAAGTAAAAAAATACTCGCTAAAAAGTAAAAGGTGCTTTCAGAACACCGCAAAAGAATAAGAGCATGTACGCCATCAATTGGTGAAACAAACCAGCGCAAAACAGAAAAGCATACAAAAATGCCCAAGACTTCACTTCCTTGCGCATGCTTGGGAAAACGCTTTTCATCTTTGGTGTGCTTGCTACTAGCCGTATAGCATTGTCAGCCCTGGTATGCTTACCACTAGCCGTATAGCATTATCATCACTGGTGTGCTTGCTACTGACATGTAGCTGAATAGCATTGTCAACACTCAGTGTGCTTGCTACTAGCTGTAAAGCATTGTCTTGCTGGTTTTCTTGCTAGCTAGCTGTATATAGCATTGGCATTGCTGGTGTGCTTGCTACTAGGACTAGCCGTATAACATTGTCAATACTAGTTCTGAAATGATTACGATATCGGGTCACGTTTTTTTTAATCGTGATATCAGTAAATTGCGATATCATTAAGTATCGCGATGTATTTCTTAGCCGAGACGATCTTGCAACGATAAATCTCCTTGTCGAGACGATCTTGCAACAATAAATTTCCTAGATCTTGCAACAATAAATCTCCTAGTCGAGACGATTTGCTGCAACAAAGAGCTGCAAGTCACAGACCACAACCGCAAGATTCCCCAACAGATCCGACGGGTTTAGTCTTTGAAAAAAACCAACATCAAAGCCTTAGCGACCAGGCGGTCTCTTAGCAGACGGGTGTTATCACGTGCGTTATCACGTGCGTGTTGCATACGTGTGAGTTGCGTGATTAATTATGCACACATATAGAACAGTCTGTCATGCGCAGTTAACACATTAAATGTGTGTAAGTAATAGGCCCAGGTTTTCATACCATAGGTTTAGAGTAAAACCCGAAGAATACATGTACTTGATTGGAACTAAAGTGTAAGTGATAAGTCATTCATAGCCACAACTCAAACCGTGAGATTTGTGGAAGAATGACGTCATCAAAAATTAATCGCAATAATATCGAATATCGCGATATATTCTCGACGATCGTGGCTGAAAAAAGGGATATCGCCCAAGCTTAGCTGGCGTGCTTGCTAACATGTTATGTAAGTATAGCATTGTCACCACTGGTGTGCTTGCTACAATACTAGCTTTATAGCATTGTCATTGCTGGTGTGCTTGCTACTAGCCGTTTAAAGAGGTTGGGCCACGCTGGAGGTAACTCTTTAAAAAATCTTGTACATACGTACATCCCTACCAAGAAAACACTGTGACAGAGTTATAGAATGAATGGTTATATCTACGCAGTTTCCAAGCCTTTTTTCACCCCCGCCTTCAGGCAAAATCGGAACAACAACAGTCGATGCCTAAAAGCTGTCTCAAAAAATTCAAAAGAATAGTGACGTCACAGTACGCACTCCTCTGTCAAACGGCTGTTTGTTGTTACTCATTGAAGTATTGCTCAGTACAGACCATCCGGGGATTCAGTACGTACACTTAGTGACGTCATGTTTTGTTTGCTGCCCTCATTTACGGGATTTTGATCAATTTAGGCGGCGGGCCAGTGAAAGGAGTAAAAACTCCCTGCAAATATCACTTCTTTTGTTAATGTAATGTTAACAAAAATGCAACAAATTATAGAAAGCAGAAAACAAGCTGGTTTGCTTGCACTACTAGATGTAGTACTAGCCGCTGGTGTGCTTGCTACTAGTTTGCTTGTGTGTTTGCTACTACAGTGCTTTAGTAGCATCGTCATACATGTAGCTGGTGTGCTTGCCACTAGCCGTATACCAATGTCATCGCTGGTTTGCTTGCTACTAGCCATAGCATTGTCATTGCTGGCGTGCTTGCTACAATGTACTAGCTGTATAGCATTTTCATCGCTGGTGTGCTTGCTACTAGCCGTAACATTGTTATTGCTGGTATGCTTGCTACTAGCCGTCATCCGCTGGTGTGCTTGCTACTAGGCGTATACATACATTGTAGCATTGTCAGCACTGGTTTGCTTTAGCTACATGTACTAGCCCTATAATGTAGCATTGTCATCGCTGGTGTGCTTGCTAACATGTAGACATGTAGTCGTGTAGCATAGACTACTTCGCAAATACTCAGTGCGCGTGCGTTAGCCGTAGAATGAGGTGCATGCTGGTTTAGCTAGTGACAAATTTTGTTGTTACCTAGACCAGCATGCACCTCATTCCACAGCTAACGCACGCATACCAAGTATTTGCGAAGTAGTCTTTTGTCATCGCTGTTGTGCCCTCAAGCTAGAGTAAGCACAGTTCCTGAAATAGCTTGTGTGTAAGCGTGGCGGAATGCTGATTGAAGCTAGCTTGATGGTCAACTTACATATAGAGCGTGATCCAATTCCGTCCCTCACGTGAGGGATGGAATTCAATAGACAAATGACTTTCCCTAGTGAATATAGCAGTGTTTACTTGCTAATGATGTTCATACACATTCTCAATGTATTATTTAGTGAAATTCACTTTAAGATTTTAAGCAGGGGTCGTTTTTTATGTGTGAGGGACGGACATCAATAGAATTGACCAATACTACCATTCTATATAGTTTCAAATATTTTATTGAAACTTTAAAAATGTTATTGACTTTTCTCAGTAATTATGAACAATGAATAGCAACGCTTCATGAATTGTCAAAAATTACAAGTCGGTTACACTCAGGAAAGTTGAGGGAGCTCTTCAAAAATGTGTGATAGACGGACACAATTTTGTGTGAGGGACGGACACATTGAGACTAATTTATAAAATCAACAATATTTATAAAGTTTATCTATGAACATAATTTTTGAAATTTACACACTAAATAATATGATTTGAGAGAGAAAAAAGGGTAAAAACGGGTTTGTTTGAGATATATGACCCCGTTTTTAAGTGAGGGACGGACGTGAGGGACGGACGTGAGGGACGGCGTGAGGGACGGCGTGAGGGACGGACATGTGCTTGCCATCACATTACATACTGAACTGCATATTGTCATAAAACATGTTCAACATTTCATGAAAATAATTGAAATCAATTGGGGATAATCTTTGACCTCTAAGTGACAAGATTATAGCCAAATAAATTATAAATTTGATAAATTTGAGATGTAAGACCCTGTTATATCTGTTTTTTGGGTAATGTGAGGGACGGAAATGTCCGTCCATCACTTTTTAAAAGTGAAATAACAAAACCCACAAGGTATCGGTGACTTGGTATTCATTTCTGGAAAGTTGATGTAGTCTGTCGATAGATAGGGTACTTCTGTTAAAAAAAGTTGAGTCGAGTAACTAGCAGAAAAAAAAGAGTTGTATTTGGTGCGTGAGGGACAGACAAAATTACACCATTTTGGGTTTCAAGACCCCTGTTGTAAGAAATGACATTGAATGAGAAAATCATAAAATATTTAAAGGGTTTATACTTTCAAAGTGTAAAATATGTGAAACTATCAAGGGTGTATTGTGAAGTGTTCACGTTCAAAAGTTAATTATATTTTATGTTCCTTTTTTCCGTCCCTCACGCTGGAAAAGCATGCATGCAATTTCAACGATATGGTGTGCCCAACCAAATTCTTTAAAACAATTTTTTTTATAGTTTAGTTAAATATGGACCTTTCTCTGCTATTTGAAGTGCTATTCTCAAATTGAGACATTCTCAAATTGTCATCATATGTTTACCAGTTTTGGATCACTAGTTTTGTTGGTATAGCAAGTGGCTAATTCATTAGTTGGGAAAACAATGTTTGGAATCAAAGTGTAAATCATTTGAACCACAACTAACTTCACGTGTATCAATATTTTCTACAAAGACATGTTTACACAATTTTCTTATTACTTTTCACCAAATCTGCTCACTGGACATCTTTTTTTTGTTTCAACAAAAACTTATGTCTATTTTTTTATTTGATAATCCTCTTTCAGAGTGAAATTAATTTGAAGAATGACATTAAAAATTGTCAACATAGACATTCCATAGGAATTTTTTGCAAGATCAGTATAAAGGTCAAATTCATTACTGTTTTGATTGAGTGTAATCAAATTTAGGAATGAACAAAATTTCGCTAACAAAAATCTACATAAACAGACCCATAATTCAAAAATTAATGTGACATCGTTGGACGTTTATGGATGTTGACAAAATTATCATACATGTAAGAAGGGTACAGTATCTATCAAATACAGTTGGCATTTTACACAGTTTGAACGTGAGGTTAGAGACTACAAGCCACAGTCTGCCAGTGCCAATAATTAATAATGAATTGGTACATTCTGTTAAATAGACAATGTAGGTTAACAGGCCCACAAAAATTGAAAAAACATGTAGGCCTACTTGGCTTTCAAGATAAGTGTGAACATCCACTGCATAGCCTGTTTGTGTGCATTCATAATACCCAAATTACACATGTACACTTACACTGATTGTACGGTAATCAGTGCCATGAACATTTATTTGCCTACCTACATGTACATGTACATGTACACTGTATGAATGTTTAAAAACAATTACAACCCAACAGAACTTTCAAAAGTTAGGTACATGTACATATGATATTCTTCTACTTTAGTCTGAGTTCTGATTTTTGTTTTGCCCACAAAAAACAGCAACGACTTTTTTGATTGCCTGAAAATGCTATAAAACTAAAAGCCTACATATATATACTACATGTATGTACATGTACACATGTATGTATTCCATATGTTTGTACATGTACATGTAGGTCAGCCCTTGTATGCCTACTCGATTAGATTGTTCTAGACTCTTTTCTGAGGTTCAGATATCATGCCTGAATAGTATTGATTGTCACTAGGGAGCTTCTCAAAAGTCAGAACAAACGCCCACTGGAACATTCTGCTGGGAATACTCCAGTAATCCAATGGAACAGATGGGTATGGTCAGTGGATCACCAATGTGTTCCCAATGAGCGGTCCTGTAGGAACATGTGAAGCATTCATACTGTGTACATACATGTACAAGTACTGTAGGTTTTGTGTCCCCCCCCCCGAAACATTCCTCAATCATTTGCAGTTATGATTTACACCGAATGAGAATATGTATTCGTTTATGATCAAAGGTATCCATGGTTCAGGTGGGTTTTTTGGGGGGCTAATCTGAATATATTTAATAACAGGGATGGTATAATAATTTCACAGAGTAATAATGGCCCTGAAAACAACAAAATTGTTATAATTCCGTCTCTCCAGAAAAACATCAACTGCCCCAAAAGTTATACATGTAGTGGCCTTCCTTTAAGCATTGACTGAACATCTCTCTTTGTAGTTTATTGTGTTTAGTTTCAAGTTAAGTTTGTGGAATACAAAATGGCTTCTGTGACTCGACAAGATGAAGAATCTAGTCCTGTCATAGCATTGTGCTAACTCTGGGGATTGTTCTTGTAGCAGAGAGTTCCAAGCAGAACGTACCGCTTGGCATACAACTCTGTTCCTACGGGCTGGCATTCTCAGTGGAAGGCTGTCCGGTTTGACTTTTCCCTTTCCATGATGTGAAATGCTGCTCTAGAACCTGTACAGTGTATCACAAATTCATGAATAAGTTTGTCTACAATGGTTTGAGGGTGGAAAGTCAATATTTTTAGCTCCCTTAATAAAGGTACAAAACATGTGTTGGAAGTTGACAATGAAGTTCCTGAGGCGAAGCCAAGGGAACTAGTTTGTCTATTTTTAATGCCGAGGGGAGTTATTATCAAATTGTTTTCCAAATGTTACACTTGTTTTGAACTCATACTTCTCTAGTTCGGCATCATTGAGCTTGGGAAAATGCAGTTCAGACATTACATGTGCCACTATCTTTTCATTGGTCCATGATCTTGTACATCATAAACATGGGTACACTGCACATGTACTGGTAGTGGTACATCATGGGTACATTATGTACTAATGTACTACACGTACTAGCAATGTTCGTGCGTGTACATGTACGTGTGTGTGACAGTTCCAAGATTGCTTTGTAAAGTGCATGCACAGTAGACTCTTGCACTATACGATAGTCAACTATGTACATGTACATAATGCATGCGAATTTACCCTGTGCGAGAATGTTGTACGCGATAGTGATGCATCCTGTGCATAAATGTGAACACTTGCAAATTGGTAAACAGCAAAAATAGTATCTGGAGTGAAAACTCGTCTCTCGCTCATAAATATGTACATGATGTAGGTACACTGTACATGCTGGCTTATAAGTTGTATAGTAATAACAAATAGTATGTATGCTTAAAGGCACTGGACACTATTGGTAATTACTCAAAATAATTGTTAGCATAAAAACTTACTTGGTAACGAGCAATGGAGAGCTGTTGATAGTATAAAACATTGTGAGAAACGGCTCCCTCTGAAGTAACGTAGTTTTTGAGAAAGAAGTAATTTCTCAGTAAAATATTTAAATTGATTTTGAGACCTCACACGTGAGGACTCAAAATCAAAATCAAGCATCTGAAAGCACACAACTTCGTGTAACAACATGGACAAGGGTGTTTTTTCTTCCATTATTATCTCGCAACTTCGACGACCAATTGAGTTCAAATTTTCACAGGTTTGTTATTTTGTGCATATGTTGAGATACACCAAGTGAGAAGACTGGTCTTTGACAAAAAAATTTACCAAATGTGTCCAGTGTCTTTAAAGGATTGCATGGAGAGAATAATAAATACTGCATCACTCATTGTAACACTGACTTTCCATATTGAAACATCAAATTTGGTCAATCTAATTTGTATCATGTGTTTATTTCTTTTCTTTTTTCCCCCAGATTATTTGTTGACAGAATCTACTTGATAATCCTGCATTACAAGCTTACAGCCATTGTCCCAAGCATGTAGCTTAACTTACATAGTTCAGACAAAGTATCAATTGAGATTATAAGTTTTCTAGTAAATTTGTTAACCATGGTGGAATCATTCCAAGCCGGCAGAAAGCACTTTTGTCCCCGACTTCTGGATTATGTTCTCATTGTAGGAACACGTCATCCTAATGGTAATAATAATGTTTCCAAGACGCCTGAATTGCTTCGACGTTATCCACAAGAAGATCACACTGACTTCCCCTTGCCCCAAGATGTTGTCTTCTTTTGTCAACCAGAAGGATGTCTTACAGTTGGACGGAAAAAAATTAAGTCTGAGGGAAAATACATCATTTGTTTTCACTCTGACTGACAAGGACAGTGGTCGAGCAAGGTTTGGTATCTGTGTCAACTTTTATCGTCCCTTCAAATCTTCGAAAAGAAAAAAATTGAGAATCAAGGTGATAAGACATTAGTCAATAACAGACAGAATTCAAGCAGTAATGATGCATTGAATGTGCCATCAGATGATGTTGATGAGAGAAAATCACCACGAACTCGCAGAAGACTCAAACAAGCAAAGAAGATTAGAAATAATTCCCTGACATCACTCTGTATTCTGAGTCATCATCCATTCATCTCTACATTCCGAGAGTGTTTATTTATTCTGAAACGGCTCATTGACTCATGTAATGAAAGGACTTGCAGCCGTAAAGTGGGAGGATCTAAAGGATCATTACGGTAAGAAATAATTTATTGGGCTAAAAAATCAAAATTTGTTTGTTTTGTGCACATGGTACAAAATGTATTTCAAATACAAAATGAAATAAGCACAATACAAAACTAAAAATGAACAAAATAGTTTAACTGGTAAGTAAACTTAGCTGACCTTAAACCTAAGACTGTGTACAATGAACAGTGTATATATTTCCCATTGACAACTTTTAAAAGCAAATGGGGATGCAGTTTGTTCCAAAAAGTTGTTTAAAAGCAGCAAATAAAAATATTCTGGCCTAGGCAAAGGGTTGGTTCCAAAATTGATTTTTAGAGAATGCCAGGATGAGAAATGAATGTGATAAATAAATCATAAAATAACCAATTAAACAACAAACAATATTTTTAATGACTGAAAAAATACACCAGTTTGGTTTGGTCTAGGCCAACCTGTTTACTATAGACCTTGACATCATCACACCACCATCTTAGAAGTAAAATGATGATGTAACAATGGAAAATACACATGTACATGTATAGAGGTTTTTTCAGCTGACGTCACTGGCCCCGACTACCGCAACGGCAGCCATCTTGCCGGTCATGGTTACGGTAATGAACTGTGATCTTGCCTCTGGTCATTGACCGGCAATATGGCGTCTCAAACACACATTCACTTGATAACATCACGTGACTGTAAAACCTCTATAGTATGTGCGACGCAAAGAGTGGGCCAATGAACGACCTTCTTTTGACCTCTAGCCGAGGGCACCCTACTCAAATGAACTCATGTGATTAAGATCCATGTGTGTCAGGGTGTGTACGTTTGTGTTGTACTGTGTAGTGAAAGTACATCTACACATTGTTTGTTAAAATGTGGGCGATACACAGTCCAGTCTCCTGTACAGCTTGCCCTGGAGAGGCCATTTTGGCAGTGCATTATGGGAAAAGGTCGCCATTTATTTATTTACATATTTTTTAAAATTTTATTCACAGCACCTGCTGCATGATCTCAATCATTCTGTTTGTTCAAAGTTTGCAAAGCAGCAATATTGTATTTTTCTGTGTTTATGGCATAAGATGGTATTTTGAAGAGGCTGATGGTCGTTTTTCACGATTATGTTAGCCATTTAAAGGTCCAAACTGCCAGTGTGATGCTGAGTTGCTTGTCAAATGGACTCTCCTGGGTAAACTGTAGAGAATGCACTTTATTGTGAATCGCCTGTATTTTTTGTATTTACAGTATGTGGTTTATGTATTGTGTATTTAAAGTTGGCTTTGTTAATTTTATTACATGTGACTGTGTAAAAATAGTCTACATGTAAATGTCCAGTTGCTCTTTGTATGAAATGGAATGGACAGAAGCTGTTTGTAATTCAAGGATAATTGATTGATTGCAGAGATTGTGTATGGGGTGTTCTGACTGGTATCTGTAACGACATACCTCCTTTAGTCAGACATGATGTACGGCAGATTGAGACATGGATATTACGCTTCCTCAGTGCACCAGTTCCTGTACCTGGCAAAACACGTCTAGAAATTCAGCTTCTTGAAACACAACAACCCATGGTGTTTGCACTTCCAGATCATACACGCTTCTCTTTGGCAGACTTCCCATTACATCTACCATTGGAGCTACTGGGAGTAGATACTTGTCTGAAAGTACTCACACTCATCATGCTAGAAAATAAGGTACACGTTAGCACATTGACATAGTAGCTGATACTAACTGGTACTTGTGCTCAAAAACATGTGTTGGGTACCAGGCAAAATCAACTTCTAACTGACAAAGGGTCCTTGTGCAAACTTGGCCCATGCCTATGTTGTTTTTGACAGTCCTTTGACTAATTGAGCTCTGACCCTCTTTCCTACATTTAGATAATTTAGCTTTTCCAGAGTTAATAAAGGTCTTTGACAGCATTTGTACGAATACTCCAGAACATGATGCTCAATAAACTAACTTCAATAAAACACAAGCAAAAAAAAGGGAGGAAAAAGGTTTGGGTCACTGTACATGTATGTATACAATAGTCGCTTAATAAATAAGGGATAAAGCTGAAGATATTTGCAATACTACTAAGCACTAATTGGTGTTGCTGGATGTGAAGGTTTAATTATTTTGGGTATTTATTTGGAATGCTAACAGGTTGTTCTTCAATCTCGTGATTACAATGCTTTGTCAATGAGTGTGATGGCATTTGTTGCTATGATCTACCCCATGGAGTACATGTTTCCTGTTATTCCATTGCTACCAACATGTATGGGATCAGCAGAACAGGTAAGATCCTCAAACAGGTGATTCTTATTTTTGATTTTATGCATACACTGTACATAATTACTTGTATATCAGTATATATACATGCCTATTTTTACTTATCATTAATATAAACAGTAATGATGTTGAGGGTCTTAAAGTATTGTTTTTAAACTTTGACAGCACTCTCAGAAAAAAGTATTTCTCTTTGTAAATGTAAACCTTTAAATGTAAATATTTGTTAATGGTTTATAATTTGTGAGTTCTTTAAAATTGAGTGTCACTCCTTTCTTGCTTGTAGTTGCTTCTGGCCCCTACTCCATTCATCATTGGTGTGCCGGCTAGTTTCTTCCTATACAAACCCTATTTCAAACTTCCAGAAGATGTTTGGTTTGTTGATCTGGATACAAACAAAGTAAGTGAATTTTAGATTTGTATTTGCACGCTTTCAACATGTTCAAGCTTGATGTACTTAAATGTTAATCCCAGAGTTTGCCCCTCAGGTGGAACTGGACTTGAGTCGTACTATTTTGGGACTTTGGACTTTGGACTTGACTAAATTGACTGGAGAATGACTTGAGCTTGGTGACTTGTTGATAATAAAGGCTCAATTACAACTTGTGGAGCATGATGTACTGCAAACAGCCGCAGCTGTGTGACGACCATCAGTGGCTGGAATATCTAGAATTTCTGGATTATTATATTTTTTTTAAAGAATATCATTGTCACAATTAATTATGACTGAACCAAGTACAGACAACAGCCATTGCAGTAGAATGCTACAGAATTTTTCCTTGGTGGTACTGCTTGGTAGACACCGTATCAGAAGTTTGAAGACAACTAGTTAACGCCTTCCTTGCTATTTTTGGTGGAAAAGTGTTGTGTTTTCGATTTTCCATGTTTGTTGTATCAGTGAACAGACGCGCATCCCATTTCTTTCCTTTACATGTAGAACATCTCATCGTGGCATTGAATTGCTCTACACCATTGCTGTATGTAATTTCCTCAATTTCCACAATTTTGTGATGTTAAAAACAAGTGCTATGGAGCATGAAGACATGGCGAACAAACCTGACAGCCAACACTGATAGTCTGGGCAAGGTTTTCATAAGAAGAGGTATTTTTAAAGGTGACTCTCTGTCTTTGCTGCTGTTTATTGTGGTGTTGATGCCACAGTCTAATATACTGAGGAAGGTGAGCGCAAGTTATGTAATGAAGAAGTACGGATGTAAGATCAGCCATCTGCATTTTATGGACGATTTGAAGTTTTTTTGCAAAGAATGAGGCAGAGATCGATTCTGTGGTTCATGCAGACCATCAGAATTTGTGTCTGGAGAAATGTGACTTCAATGACCATGAAGAGGGGGAAAGAGGGTTTCTTATATTGCGATGGCATTGCTCTGCCAGATGTTGCACAGATAAATGCTATGGGTGAGGAGGAAAGTCAACATCTACTCACTGAACAGTGCAGGGAAAAGTCACCAGACTAATGCAGTATCTAGAAATCATAATAAAAATTTTTGTTGTGATTTAATTTTGGTGTTACAAGTTTCGACCATCGTCTGTTTTTAGAGCACCATAATCTTCAGATTGCTCTCTATCTACTGCTATTTGGTGTGACCCACTAAACCACTCAACCATGGTGCACGTGTGCAAAAGTACAGTATGTTTATATACATGATGAGGATCATGTTATGCAGGCGTCAATTTGAAGCCTGGACCCACCCTCCTCACAGGTCGCAAAATATCGACGCTGTTTCGACGCCGAAGCCTGAGATCAATAATTTGTTGTTATAGTGAAGCCGTAACGTTCTTTTTTTAATAAGTGGGTGAAGTGTTACCTATAAAGTTGATGAAAGGGTGAAGCATTGACGAGCCTTATTTGTGTTTGGTGATGTCACATCGAATCCACTACATCGGTCGCGCCGAAAATACATGTATGTTGAAGTCGTAGCGTTTCAAACAACTGTTGTGATGCAATCTTTGAAGATGGCCTTTTTTAAATTCGCGCAAGCCAACTTGGAATTTGCGTGCGCGCAATTTTTGAACTGAAGTTTGCCTACACAAATACACACAATCTAACATCGCGCGCTCCGCACCACCTTGCAAGCTGTAACCTGGGTGCGTTCCACTTGTGCAAACGTTGCCAAGTTTGCGCACAATTACCACCGATCTCATTTCGAGTGGAAGGATTGAAACCTGGTTGACTTGGTACTTTTTTAGCAGTGTGGAATTACAAATTTAACCATTGCAGTCATGGTCTAGTTATAAGTAAACGTTAATGAAGCTTGATTTTAATAATAGAGGTGAAGCTTGAAATGTGCAAATGGCCAATATGGTGAAACGGTGGTGAAGCGTCAGGCCTTGCGGAAACTGAAAAAGTGAAGCTTCACTTATGGAAATAATTAAAAGGGTGAAGCTTCACTTATGGAAATAATTAAAAGGGTGAAGCTTCACTTATGGAAATAATTAACAGGGTGAAGTCTGGACTAACACATTTGCTGATAGAGTGAAGTGGTGGTGAAATCCTGACCTTATACATAATTGGCTCAGGTGAAGAAAGGTGATGACGTGAGGAGGGTGGGTTCAGGCTTCAAATTGACGCCTGCATTAGGTTTCTGTACACTGTGGGTACTCAGTGTGGTCTTCATTGTTTTGTGGTTTAGAAATATTCTATTTTATTTTACAGATAAATTTTTGTGGTACAATGGAAGAAGTTCCCGAATTGCCTGAGCCAGAAGGATCAGTGCTGAAGAAACACTTTAAACAGGTAAAGAATTTCATTTTTGCGGTGACATTAGAACAAATACTGGTGTCAAATATGCAACCACCTTAGTGCTGTCATTAACTACTGCTATAGTGACAGTAATATCACTGACCATTTAAGGCCAAAAGCAGCGCACAAATAATGAGATTTTACTACTTCTGCTGATTTTCATGCTAGCAACTCCTAATAAATTGCCATTTGTTTTGTTAATAGAGCACAGCAGCAACTGTCAAACTTTATGTACCCACTGACTTGCCGTTTTACTACCTTCTGTCTAAGTGTCATTCATGTCAATAATTACTGCTATTGTAACATTTATGTCAATAACTACTGCTGCAGAACATGCCAATAATGTTGTAGTAACATTCATGTCACCATCTATTGCCAGATTGATATATTCATTCCATTAAGTACACCTACATACATTTACATACATTAATTATAATGTGCACCACTTAACATTTTGATACAATGTTAATTGATTTAGTATGGATTTTAATTTGTTTATTCAGGCCCTGACGAGCATGAGCCTAAGCCCTCCACCAATCAAAGATTTTGAAGAATCTCGAGGTGAAGTTGAAGCCATCAGCAGAAGAAGAGAGAACTTCACTGATGAGACAGGGTTTAATCCATTTATTTATGGCAATGATGTTGACTCTGTTGATGTTGCCACACGAGTAGCTATGGTCAAATTTTTTAACTCACCTAATGTGTTAGCTCACCATAATGAGCATACACGTACTCTGAGGTTACATCCAAGGCCAGTGGTTGCCTTTCAAGTGCATAGCTTTTTGCAGTCAAGAGGTGTTTTATCCAAGTATGTGGAACATCTTGCCAAAACTCAGGTAAGTTATCATTTTATTGTCCTTTTAAAGCTAGTTTATTCTGATTCTTAAAAAAAACTGTAATAACTTTGTGTATGTAGAGCTACGATTAAATTAATGTAATCAATTATTCCAATAATAATATGGTTACATGTATATAAGGGCGAAATGTGTACGTTTGGACTACTGGAAAGTGTACAGTGTACTGCCCATTCACAATTGTATTGATCTTGAGCAGCTCCTGCACTTGATAATTGATGATCTGATAAGAATAAAATGCATTAGGTGAAATTCTTTACCAATTTACCTTATGGCTCTTCTACCAAGATAGGGCATTGGAAACAGCATCACTCTGTATAGAATACATGTATAATCAACCAAAACAGTATGGTGACCAGGAACATTTGCACACACACATAAGAGCATTCAAACAAAGAGGTTAATCATCTTTTAAAATTGGAACTTTATTTTGAAGAGTTTAGGTACGATAAAAGTAAGCTTCATTGTACCAATGCAATGCCTAGATATTAGTGGGTGTGCATGTGCAATACATGTAGGAACAAAGTCAATAGACTTGCTTTAAAATTCAACTCATGCATGATAATGATTTATTTTACAGGCTGTTGAGTTCTTTGGTGAATTTTGTTTGAACCCAGTAAATGTGACATTTTTAAGAATACATACTGGCGTGTTTGACCCACAACTCATTGGTGATAAGTCTAGGTGGTACCAGGAGCAGCTACAGCCAGTCAACTTTAAGGTGAGTCCAAGGCCAGCAAATTATTATTTCAAGGAAGTGATACTTACAAAATCTTCAATGAGACAACTCAGTTTAGTTTGTTATGTTGGATATAATAAGGACATCATGAAAGGTGGGGAACCACTTTACTAAATTCAATGTTTGTCACCGATTCGCTTTTAGCAGCACCTTTGCCATGCACAAATTATTTTACTTTGACATTGGAAAAGTGGGAGGTTTAGCGCAGGTCTGAGTAACCTTCGTACAAGATTACCTACATGTACATGTATTCAATCTGAAGAGTAAGACAATATTATACTCATTGTGAAAAACGCTAGTTAAAGTTAAACGATGAAAGTTACAATGTATACATGTTTTTATTTATTTGATTAAGTTCTGCTGCATTGGCGTATCAGTATTTAACTGACTTTCTTTGCCTGACTGACCTCTCCATATTTGCAGGTGTTCTTTGAGAACTGTACTTTGGGTATTCCATTGAGTAGTGGGAATGAGGCCTGGTCAGATTCTTCTAATCCTACTGATGAAAGTGGTGAAGAGTCTGATGCTGGAAGTAGTAGCAGCTCATCCTATTCATCTCTTAATGACTTTGTCACTGATATGATGAATAGTGATATCCAGGGAGATGTTATAGGTCTGTAGTTTGTTTTATCTTCAAAGTTGTGTATAGAGGGGGCAATTCACAAATGAGATCCATGTTTGGCTTTCTACTCACTTTATAAGAAGGCTAGAATGGCAGAACTTTGTATTGTGTGGAAACCATAGCAAATAAAGTAGTTGTGTACTTACTGTTAAGCCTTAATAATAAATAATAGGCCCCTCAAAAAACAAAAATCAATAACAACAACAATACAGAAAGAAATAGAGAATAAAAAACAAATAATCTAAAAAGAAGATATGAAAATATTATAAATAAAATAAAATAGTGCAATAGTGTTTGTTTCTTAACAAATACCATTGAATACTAATGAAGGTTGAAGGTTTGTGACCTTCACAATGTAAAATTTCTTGCAGAGAAGAGTTAAAAGGAATAAAACAGTGACAGCTTAACACAATGGTCTTTCCAGGACATTGTCAAATGTGCTATTTTGTTTGTGCAAAAAGCAGCACCTTTACCATCATTCCTTATTAACTTGTTTTGATTAATGTATTAATTGGTATAGATAACGAAGAGACTGCAGAAACAAAGAATCAGGTAGATGAGACTACAATCTACCATCCACCAGATACCCTTCAGATTCCTACAGAGATGTCACAGAGTGATTCTGCTTACTCATTCCCTGAAACAGATTCATCTAGTAGTCAAGACACATCTACATCACCTGAGGTAGGCCACAGTACCATGTAGTTGGATCCAGCAATGTCTTATATATTCCACCATCACATATATTTTTAAGGCAAAATATTTAATTTGAATGAAAAAGAAACTGCACAACCTCACAGTATATTGAAGGTTTTAGATCAGTGTAGGATACTGTGTTTATTTACTGTTTTTTTTAATGCAATCTCAAGCTAAAGAGCAGACTACTTTGTATGCATGATTGAATCTTAATACTACGTTGTTCAAACTCTATAAGAATTGAATGTGATGGTACATGTATATTAATGCTACTTGTCTCAATATGTCACACCCTTTACCACCTGATTCCTACCATGCCTGCCCTATTCCTATGTTATCCCACTTTATGTATCCCATGATATGCTGCTGCTACAGTCATCAGATGGTGAAGAGCTTGACATAGCATCGGGATGGAGGGTATGCATTGGTTTGTGTTTATCATCGTTAACAAATATGTTTACAACTAATCTCATCTTAAAGAAAATTTAATTCAAAAACAGTATTTAATTAATCCATAAGTATTTAAAGAAAAATCTAAGACTTAATCTTTTCTTTTTACCAAACAGATTTTGTATTCACTCTGTTGTTTTTTAAATTTGGTTGAGCCACTGTATCGTAGATGAGCTGTTTACAATCCAACTTAGTCCATTGTGTTTGAACTTAAAGGAACATTACAGAATTGTTTTTTGCTAACAAAACAGTTGCTGGCAGTGTTAGCGCTTTATGTAATCCACCATATACATAAACTGACAAACCTGTAGAAGTTTGAGATCAATCGGCCATCTGGGTCACGAGAAAAAAATTAAAAATCGATTACACATTTGCATGAAATCATATAGCTTCAACAAATGAATAAAACGCTCACTGAGCGATAAACTCCAATCGGAAAATTAGTTTATTAATTTTTCATCAAATATGGCATTTCAGACAGAAATATTTCAAGGGATGTTTTATACTATCATCATCATAAGACCGTTTAAGCTTTATGTAAAAGTTTTTTGGTTTTCACTATTTTCTCGTGACCCAGATGGCCGATCGATCTCAAACTTCTACTGAATTGTCAGTTTATGTATATGGTGGATTACATAAAGTGCTTACACTGCCAGCAACTGTTTTGTTAGCAAATACCAATTCTGTAATGTTCCTTAAAGTGGGCATTAATGACGCATAACACAATCGATACACACGTTACTCAACATAAATCTATTAATATGCAATGGAAAGACAATTTCACTGACAGTTTTTCCTTTATTTTTACACTTTTTAACAAAAAGGGTATTTATGAATGGGAATACAAAAGTATTGACTGGGTCTTAAATTGCCGTTTAAAACCTTTTAGGGTCGTGGTCGTGCGATAAATTCTGTACTTGCACTTTGTTTAATATAATTTGGCAAATTTCAGTATAGCTTGAATGAGCTGCCTTTATTTCATGCATTATGAATTATTGGTAATAAGCCATTTGCGAGTTAGATGCAAATGATGTCTGTTACACATGCATTGCTCTCAGACTAGATCCAGTGTTGTCACATGGTTAGGGTCCAGCTTTTTCTGAGTTACATGAAAGATCACAAATACCATACACAGTTGTCAATGGAATGTGTGGCACAAGGATACCAATCTTCACCTTCATTACCTACAAATGCTTAAAGAAAACAAAGCCTATAACGTAGCCTCAAACTCCTCATATCCCAGCAAGAAAAGGAAATCCCTACAGTGTGTGTGTTTCCTGCATGAGACAAGCACACAAGTGTATCTTTGCACACTCCACTACATTGCTATGTATATCATCTAGCCTTCTTTTCCAAAAGTATACTATCGAGTCTCACTTTCTGACAGTAGAAGAGAAAATACGATAAAGATTTCTGGCTCAAAGCTGAAAAGAAAATAATGTATAGACTAAACAATAAATGCAGGTCGTGTGGAGGATACACAGACCCTTGGCCTTTGACAATCACTCTTCTTGTTTTAAATGTCCACCATGTTCTTGGGACAATATACCTGTTTCAGCCCCTGAGGATTTTTTCTATGAAGCCTACCTCATTATCATTTTGGGCAAAGCTTTACCTACCCTTAAAAGATGTATAGCCCTGGGAGGAATACATGTGTGTTCAACTCTTCCTCTCCTTGGTATCTGTCCGAGGTTGGCTTAGTATGTTGGGCTTCATGGAAGGCTGACTAGTAATTGTTCCATTGACATGGTCTACATTAGAATTTCTTCTTCACATTACATTTCTTCTCTACTTAGAGCTACTGGTTGTCCTCAAAGCCCTCCAGTCAGTACTTGATTTAGTGAACGGTTGCTTAGTTTTGGTCAGGACAGACAATTCCACAGGGGTAACCTACTTCAATTGTCAGGGAGGCACCTATTCCCCTGCCCTCTATCTTCTAACTTGGAAACTCCTCAGTTTGTGCATTTCTCTCAATATCTCTTCAAGCAGTCTATCTAAATTAAAAAGAGTTTTATTGCAGACACCCTTTTTCATTGAGGGACAGACCCCACAAAATGGACTATCCATCACCCGACATTGTGGCGTGTCGTGGCCAAGTGGTCTAGTTCACCGGACCCAAGCTCTGGTGTTGTCAGCAGCACTGTGTGGGTTCGAATCCCAGTCATGACACTTGTGCCCTTGAGCAAGGCACTTTACCATAATTGCTTTGTAAAAAGTTGGGAAGGTGGTGCATTCTGCTCTACCAGCCAGGCGGATGATACCCATGCCTACATCCTTACGGACTGTGAAGGGGGTAACCCTGTTTCAGCCCAGGCGTAGGTGGCAACGTGCCCCTGGTGTCAGTTGATTTGGGTCAACAGCCCAAATCAGTTAAGTGTAGCCCTCACCTTGAGTGGCCGTTTGGCCTTGTGAGTTAGGCGATATCTCATTAAAAAAAAAAAAAAAATGCAACATAGTGTACAATATTCTATTCAACCACCACATGGATTGCTTTACATCTCACTTTGCCAATCAGCTGTTATTCTTTTACTCATGTCACACCCATTCATAGGCATTTGTCCATAATAGAATCTCCTCAAAACCTGCAGGGATTTTATTTTCTATTAAGCAAATATTTACCCTTGCTGTGGGGGGGGGGAAGTTAAGGGTATCCTTTTCCTGCTGGGACATTGCAGAGTTTGGGCTACATCATGGGCTTTGTTTTGCTCTGTTGATTTGTAGGTAATATACATGTAGATGAGTATTCTTAATATTGTGATAGAAAATTTCTTCAGGTTTGGGGAAAAACTGTGTGTGTGCCAAACCGAGGACCTATAACAAGAGGACAATAGGGTCCCCAGTTTTGTAAAGGTCCCCAGTTGGAGAGTGTGTACAAAACCAATGGGAGTTATACAAAGAAAAACTTGTGGGGTCCATTGCTCTGTTTTGTTTTGGACCCAACAAGGACCCATGTGTATGCCCACACAGGGCTTATGGAAGGGCTCTTGTGGTGTCTGTTACACAATGGAACAATGGAACCCACAAATGGACCCTGCAGAGGAATGCTTTAGAAAAGGGAATAATATAATAACAATAGCAGGACCCCATAAACCTGATCTGTAAGGTTGGGAGTGTGTGTGTGTGTGTAAAAGCTGTCCATAATAATTATATAAAATATTTATTATTTTGTGAAACCTTTTTATATATATGTAAAGGTACATAAGTCTATTTCATGAAGCTCTATAGTATTTTTAGTATCTTATCACTATATGTGTACATGTTGTACACTGGGACAGTTTTGATTCCCAAGGTCATGTATTTTCAGCTTCCCAAGTCAACTGTCACAAAGAAAAAATGTTCAACATTTGATATCGCTAGCATTGATTGGCCCAAAGAAAACACATGCTTGGCGTCCCCACATTTCATTCTTTGTGACAGTCCAGTCAGCACCAATTGCAGTATGTTTTGATTTTGAGGGGTCGTTCAACCTGGAAATACTCCATGAAGTACAATGTAGATTAAATTCAATCAATGTTTTGCCACTAAGCACAGGTCAGTTACATGTAAGAATGCAATAAGACTAGGATAGTGCTTACCACATCCTTCTGTGCTTTGTGGGACTTTTAGGGCTGCTATCCCAAAGTCTCCCTCTCCATGGTAAGCATCATCATGAAGTAAGCCCTAGGAGCACTGCAGATGACTTGGCTCTAAATGTTATGTACCTGTAACATACTAACCCATGAAGTATCACGGGTTATATGGTCTAACAATGTCATCTCTCATAAAAATATGGCATTAATAAGTAAACAAAATGGCCACTACTTTTATTGCACAGTCCCTGTCATCATTGATTTGTCACATCTTGATACTTGCCGAATGGATTGGTCTACTTATGGGTGTGTCCAAGTAGCTTCCTAGATGTAACCCTGGTTAAGTCACCCAAGTGAGCTCTTGTAAAGGTTAATCTAGCATTCATAGACCCACTTGTGAGAATCACAAGAGACAGTGGAAATGTCAAAGATTAATATTCCCTAATTATTTGATGTTCCCTTAATTATTTGAGTATGTACCTTTGTACTGTACTTTAAATCCAATAACCAAAGCTGGGTTTTCCCCCCATTATTCTAAAATTAATATTTATGATGCTGTATGTCACAATCTTTTTACATGTGGTGTCACTAATCCGGGTTTGCCTCGAATTGCCTGCTTTGTAAGTAGGGTAGTTATGGCAGCCTTGGGTAAGCAACCTGAATGACTGCTTTGTAAGTAGGGTAGTTGAATGAATGATATGAGAGACCCAGAACTGATGCAGGGAAGCTACTCAAAAGCACATAATACATGTATACAGCTTAAGCTTACTGGCTCCTAATGTAATTGGACCAATTTTGATAGTTGCTGAAGTAGAAGTTTAACACGTTGACTGCCGGTCATTATATTCGTAGTGCGTTCCCTTTTGCCAAGTGCGGTGCGCATGTGCGCATGGGAACGATGCGCATGCGCTCATACCAAATAGGTACTGTACAAAACAAAACAAAATTTACATGCACATTCTAAGGTCGATGTCCCCACCACTGCCAGGAAGGCAATGTGTTGCGTGCTCAGTGATGCCAGTGTATTGAAATAACAATACAAGCCCTTTCATTCTAGAATCCGTCTAACCTGTTACTACGAATATACTCGTAGGCGGCAGTCAACGTGTTAAACAGAAGATTAATATATTTCATGCCTTTTGTTAGGGTGTTGGGGTGGTTGGGGTGTCTGTTTGTTTAGTAGCTTCTGTTTCTAGGGAGGAGGAATAACTGGAGAGAGTAAAAGTTAATGGACCATTAAGTTGAGTTAGCTTCCACTGAAAAAGGTTTCTAACTTCTCTTGGTAGGGTAAAGAACCAGTACTTTTATTGTTATGTTTTTGTTTTTGTTTTTTGTGGGGGGTTTTGTTTGTTGTTGGTATTTAATTTTTGGGGGGTGGAGTGTTTTTGTTTGGTTTGGTTTTTGTTTGTTGCTTTTTTGTGGGGTACATGTAATTGCTGTTAGTAATTAGTAATTAGTTATAATTCATTTATGTTCAGATCTCACCCTAGTGGAGTGAATAACCTGTAATTACAGCCCGTAACAGGAAAGGTGGTGGAGCGAGTGGGTGAAAAGATCACTTGGGTTTAAATGAAGTAATTACTGCAAAGAGGTTGGTGCAGAGTTAAACAATTTTGAGTTTTGTCTTAGAAGCAAGACTTATTTCTGTTTATGGGGCTTTGTATGATGATAATCCACTTCTTTATTGTACAGTATGTGTATATGTGCATGTAGATTTGTTAGCAGTAATAAGGTATGTATTTGTTTGTTGACAGAGTAAAACGGGCCCAGATCTGGAAGGAGACAGTGATGCTGATGCAGACAGCATTCAGTATGATTCCGATACCCCTGCTCCACGACCAAGCTACAATAAATACAAAACCTCTATCAGCAGTGATTCATCCTCTCATATACAACCAGACTCTCCTAGAAGAGACAGCACCAAAGATGGCCATTCATCACCAACATTCTTGGAGAAAGTCAATGCATTATTCAGATCTGATTCATCAGATTCTTCTACCCCACCGACACCAACACGAAAAAAACCATCTTTATTGAAGAATATCATGGATCTTGCCCTAGAGACAACAGCGAGCAAGGAATCAATAGGTATGTTTCAATTCTAATCAATTCCTTATTTTCAAAAATGCTCAATTTTTTACTTTTCTCTTTGTTTTCAAAATTGCAAATGACAACCGTACAACGTCTGTGTGAGAGGTACATGTTGTCACTAGAGATAAATAACTTGTCTACTCTCGCTATTACGAGCATGATTGCAAAGTTTTCCATTGGTTCAAGTGAAATCACAAATCCCTGATTGGCATGAGAACGATGCAAATGGATCCCAAAAATGTAAGTTTGCTTTAAAGTTTGGTTTTAAAAAGGACTTATGTCAGCTAAATTGTTGGTCATTAAATGAGTCAATGGAACAATTTGTTGGCAAGATCTCTGCTTACCTGCCTTCTGAAAATGGGTTGTGGAATAGTAGTCATATGTCATTTGCCTTAAAATCTGCATAGAAAAGTCTTCACAACATTTAGAAGATTTTCATGTTCACATCCTAAAGGATTGAACAAATCATTAAAAACTTTTATGAAAGCAATTAGAATAATTATAATCTACCAGAAACAAGGTGAAAAAATTAAAATTGAGCTTCATGGCACAGTTTCAAAAGTGCTAAACCGGCAAATTGTTTATTTTATAAACACTTGAAGGTTTAGAGCAAAGATAAAACTGGTGTTTGAAGTCTAGCTTTTTGTCTCATGGGAAAATCCTGAAATGTAAATACGTTGTCTATAGGGTATATGTATGTTGTCTCCAGAAAATAAAAAAGGTTTTTATTTGAGACTTTTGTCTGGTTAGGGTTACTGTCAGCATTGACATAAGTTAATCCAATCGGTGTAGCAAAGGTTCCAGCATGCAGCAGCTTAACCATTCCTACTGGAGTTGCAATGTATGGCAGTAATAGAAGTTATCATGGAGCCGATTGGTATTGACATTTACTCATGTAAAATGCAACTTTCTAGTAGTGTGCTCAAATAGTAGATAGATTTTATTGTAAAATCATTCCTTTTTTTGAGTGAAAAATATGTAGGCAGTTTTGATGTTAAGTGTCCATCTAAAGTTCATCAAACTTGTGTTTTGTGTATAAGTGAAGTTTGGTGATGTTAATGACGTAGGGGTGACAGTGCTGATGGTGATGTGTTAAATTGGGCAAGTATATTTGCATGCGAGGTTGCATTCAATCAGAATTATCATTTGCAATGACATATCTTGTAATTTGCATGGACATAATACAATTTAACTGTTAACTTACATGTATGTATGTTTGAAACCTAAGTTAAGTTAATGGCTGATTATAATTGATTATTTTAACTAATCTTGTTGGTTTAAACTTCAAAGGATATCATTTTAAGAGTATTGCAGTGACCATACATGTACGTTGAATGGGAGACTTTTGAGGATGCTACATGTGGTAGCAGACTTACCATGTAAATCCAGTTTTCTTAGAATTATAAACATGCTAAACATTAAAAGTAAACAAAGAATTCCCTGGTAGGTCATGCTGCCACCTATTTTCTTAAAAGTCTCCCATTGTATGCTAATAAAGAAGCATGTATTGATCACATGTACATGTACTTATCTTAAACTGTTTTCAAAATAAGTGAAAAACCATGTTTAAAATGTTTTTGAAAAATTACATAAAGTTCAAACACAATAAAATTGGCAAAGTCTTTACACCCTTTGAATTGTTTGGTTAATATTCAAGTTTGTAAGTGACAGCTAGTGACATGCTGATTGTGTCAAACATTGCCACAAACACTTCCAGCTTTTGACTTAAATAAAGGGGAAACAAATCATTTGCTGTGCATCATTAATTAACCCACTAAAAAACTCTGATAAACTTCCATTTTTAATATCCTTACGCTGTTTGTAATAAAAGGCCAGACCTTTTAGTTCTACTAGTAGATGGCAACAGACTTGTTGTTTGTTTCTAACATTATTCTTACCAATCTTGATTTTAAAAACGATGTAGTGACCTGATAATTAAACAACCAACTGCGGCAAACTACATGTACTATATAAATTATCTCAAAGTGACTCGCAATGTTTGCTTCCCACTCACCGGTCCTTTTCTATTTTTCTTGTCACTGAGAACAATTCTGGTGAGTGGGGTACCCACTACATCTCAAAAGCCTCCCACTGATGTGATCTTATTCTTTTATTATTACCATAACAATTACAATGGCATACCTGGATGGTTAATATCATTGCGTGCACTTTCTTTCCAGTGTGATTTTTAGTTGACAGTTTGCTAGAAAATACTTAGCAGTGGTATGCACACCCTTTAATGCTATGATGCATTCTATTGATTGTTGTACAGATTCCCCTACATCTGTGACAAGTGCTGACCCAGATGACTATAGTCCTAGTGTCAGATCAGACCCTGGACCATATAGAGGTAGTAGTAGAGGGACAACCAATGCTATGGGATTACCTCTAAGAAAGAAGAAACCATCTTCTCCATTTCCAAGAGGTAAGAAGCTACTGAAACAAGTTGTAAAGTTATAACAAGGTTGAGTAGACCATGGTTGAATAGACCACAGTTGAATAGACCAGGGTTGACTAGACCATGGTTGAATAGACCATGGTTGAATAGACCACAGTTGACTAGACCATGGTTGACTAGACCATGGTTGACTAGACCATGGTTGAATAGACCATGGTTGAATAGACCATGGTTGAATAGACCATGGTTGAATAGACCACAGTTGAATAGACCAGGGTTGACTAGACCATGGTTGAATAGAACCATGGTTGAATAGACCACAGTTGACTAGACCATGGTTGAATAGACCATGGTTGAATAGACCATGGTTGAATAGACCATGGTTGAATAGACCATGGTTGACTAGACCATGGTTGAATAGACCATGGTTGAATAGACCATGGTTGAATAGACCATGGTTGAATAGACCATGGTTGAATAGACCATGGTTGAATAGACCATGGTTGAATAGACCATGGTTGAATAGACCACGGTTGAATAGACCATGGTTGAATAGATCATGGTTGAAAAGACCACAGTTGAATAGACCACAGTTGAATAGACCATGGTTGAATAGACCATGGTTAAATAGACCATGGTTGAATAGACCATGGTTGAATAGACCATGGTTGAATAGACCATGGTTGAATAGACCACAGTTGAATAGACCACGGTTGAAAAGACCAGGGTTGACTAGACCATGGTTGAATAGACCAGGGTTGACTAGACCCAGTTGACTTGACCACAGTTAAATAGACTAATACAATCTAATTGCCCCAATATTTTTCACCATGTTATCATATTTGAGGTTCCTTGCCAATTTTGTTTTTAAATTGGTTCCTAACTTGTCTGGATACCAACCCAATTCCCCATATTGATTTCAATTACAGATGCTTGCATTTTTTGTTTACAAATCCTGAGCCAACCCCCAGTAATCCAGGCTTACATCCTTTAAAGTATTATATCCATAAACAATTCTGGAAAGAATCTTTTAGTTACCCTGAAAACCATTGTGAAAATAAATCCGGTTCACAAAGTTGCATATGCTGCAGAAGTTATGCATTTATGCTATGTACTTTTTCAAGCATCTTGTTGTTTGAATGATTTTAGATACTCGACGTTCATTAGTGGAGCGTTCTTCACTCATCAGGCACAGCTCAACCAAGAAACCTGAAAAAGATCGCAAAAGACTGTCAATCTCAGATGATAGGCCCAACAGGTATGTGACTAATGAGACTGTATAGCATATGTTCTTCAATGAAAGTTGAGTTCAATCTGTTCTTAACACCACCTTCCAATTCACAGTTGTTACATTCCGTTTCACCCACCTTGAGCATGACAAGTAGTGGATGAATGAAAAATATTGTTGTAGTCTTTCACATTTTTTTTAAATATTAAATTTGTGATTCCTGATACATGATACATGTTTATATACTGTTTTGGGAAGTATGACATTAACTCATGATTTAGAACCAATGCCACCAATAGCAAGGTGTGTCATACATGGGCATTTTCATTGAGTAGCTAATCAGTCCAAAATCAAAAACATTTGTGAAAATTGGTTTGTTTGTTTTCGGTTTTTTTTTTCCCCCACAAATTCTCAGAACCTTCATTGTGTTCACATTTTCACCATGTGTCAAGGAAGTAGTATTTTAACACCTTTCTATTGCAATGTCACAGCCCAAGTTTTTATCAATCGAGGATGAAAAACTATTGGAAGCCATAAATGCAAAACAACAGATAGCCACAGTTTGTTACAGTGTGACACAAATATTAACAAATAATGGTGAATTTTTTGGAAGTAAAGCAACCAATCATACTAGGTGTTTTTTTAAATGAAAGTTTGCAGTAATGTTGAATTTGGTCACAACATCTGTTAACTTAAATGACTGATTTGCTAACATTCGGCCGTCCATGCTAACCAGCGCAGTTTGTTTATCAACAATAGAAAGGTCCATGATCTCAATTTAGAGCTGTACAAAATTCCTGACAAAATGTCAAGTGTTTTGTGGTAGTTTTTTCCCACCACAGTGTGTTTTGTCTTTAGAATTAGCCAACTATTAGGGCAATTCCTTTTGAAATTTCATGTGCCTTGCCTGACCATGGAAACCTAACCCTCACTTACATACATGTAGACATTTTGTTGTTTAGTAAATAGAATGCTAGTTCAAGTTTGTGGTTTCATCGTTTCCCTTCCATCGACTCTGCGCATGATACAATAGGTTTCCCATTCCAGTGCAGTGTTGGACTTCCCAATTGAATCTTACTTTACTGCAAGCTTCTGGACCTCCAAAACATCTGATTCCTGGCATGCAATTTTGTAACATGAACCGACACAAACATAGTTACTACAGTCTTTGAATATGTACCTACATATAATTAAACACTTAACTTTATTCAGCCACGCATAATTTGATCATACATGTATGTTTAATTCAAACCATTCTTTGGTTACAAACAGTAAATTAACAATCTTGAATGACCTTGCAGTCTTACACTACAATGTTTCTCAATGGCCATTAAGACTTCATGCCATGTTCAAGGACTCAGAGCTGTGTAACGTTGTAGAGTAGATTCATTTATCTCATCCATCAACAAATATCAAACTAATCAAGCCTCTGCTTTGTCTTACAAATCAAATGATTTCAAGTTATTTCCTGTCGAGGTCAAGTCTCCTGTTGCCTTCACAAAGATACAAACACTGTTGTATGTTGCCTTCATAAAGAGACAAACATTGTTGTATGTTGCCTTCACAAAGAGACAGACATTGTTGTATGTTGCCTTCATAAAGAGACAAACACTGTTGTATGTTGCCTTCATAAAGAGACAGACATTGTTGTATGTTGCCTTCACAAAGAGACAGACATTGTTGTATGTTGCCTTCATAAAGAGACAAACATTGTTGTATGTTGCCTTCATAAAGAGACAAACATTGTTGTATGTTGCCTTCACAAAGAGACAAACATTGTTGTATGTTGCCTTCACAACGAGACAAACATTGTTGTATGTTGCCTTCACAAAGAGACAAACATTGTTGTACGTTGCCTTCACAAAGAGACAAACATTGTTGTATGTTGCCTTCACAAAGAGACAGACACTGTTGTATGTTGCCTTCACAAAGAGACAAACATTGTTGTATGTTGCCTTCACAAAGAGACAGACATTGTTGTATGTTGCCTTCACAAAGAGACAGACACTGTTGTATGTTGCCTTCACAAAGAGACAGACATTGTTGTATGTTGCCTTCACAAAGAGACAGACACTGTTGTATGTTGCCTTCACAAAGAGACAAACATTGTTGTATGTTGCCTTCACAAAGAGACAGACACTGTTGTATGTTGCCTTCACAAAGAGACAAACATTGTTGTATGTTGCCTATGACCTTGCAGTCTTACACTACAATGTTTCTCAATGGCCATTAAGACTTCATGCCATGTTCAAGGACTCAGAGCTGTGTAACGTTGTAGAGTAGATTAATTTATCTCATCCATCAACAAATATCAAACTAATCAAGCCTCTGCTTTGTCTTACAAATCAAATGATTTCAAGTTATTTCCTGTCGAGGTCAAGTCTCCTGTTGCCTTCACAAAGATACAAACACTGTTGTATGTTGCCTTCATAAAGAGACAAACATTGTTGTATGTTGCCTTCACAAAGAGACAGACATTGTTGTATGTTGCCTTCATAAAGAGACAAACACTGTTGTATGTTGCCTTCATAAAGAGACAGACATTGTTGTATGTTGCCTTCACAAAGAGACAGACATTGTTGTATGTTGCCTTCATAAAGAGACAAACATTGTTGTATGTTGCCTTCATAAAGAGACAAACATTGTTGTATGTTGCCTTCACAAAGAGACAAACATTGTTGTATGTTGCCTTCACAACGAGACAAACATTGTTGTATGTTGCCTTCACAAAGAGACAAACATTGTTGTACGTTGCCTTCACAAAGAGACAAACATTGTTGTATGTTGCCTTCACAAAGAGACAGACACTGTTGTATGTTGCCTTCACAAAGAGACAAACATTGTTGTATGTTGCCTTCACAAAGAGACAGACACTGTTGTATGTTGCCTTCACAAAGAGACAAACATTGTTGTATGTTGCCTATGACCTTGCAGTCTTACACTACAATGTTTCTCAATGGCCATTAAGACTTCATGCCATGTTCAAGGACTCAGAGCTGTGTAACGTTGTAGAGTAGATTCATTTATCTCATCCATCAACAAATATCAAACTAATCAAGCCTCTGCTTTGTCTTACAAATCAAATGATTTCAAGTTATTTCCTGTCGAGGTCAAGTCTCCTGTTGCCTTCACAAAGATACAAACACTGTTGTATGTTGCCTTCATAAAGAGACAAACATTGTTGTATGTTGCCTTCACAAAGAGACAGACATTGTTGTATGTTGCCTTCATAAAGACAAACACTGTTTGTATGTTGCCTTCATAAAGAGACAGACATTGTTGTATGTTGCCTTCACAAAGAGACAGACATTGTTTATGTTGCCTTCAATAAAGAGACAAACATTGTTGTATGTTGCCTTCATAAGAGACAAACATTGTTGTATGTTGCCTTCACAAAGAGACAAACATTGTTGTATGTTGCCTTCACAACGAGACAAACATTGTTGTATGTTGCCTTCACAAAGAGACAAACATTGTTGTACGTTGCCTTCACAAAGAGACAAACATTGTTGTATGTTGCCTTCACAAAGAGACAGACACTGTTGTATGTTGCCTTCACAAAGAGACAAACATTGTTGTATGTTGCCTTCACAAAGAGACAGACATTGTTGTATGTTGCCTTCACAAAGAGACAGACACTGTTGTATGTTGCCTTCACAAAGAGACAAACATTGTTGTATGTTGCCTTCACAAAGAGACAAACATTGTTGTATGTTGCCTTCACATTTTTATTAAATTGGAATATTAGGTTGAGAAGACTGAGAAACGTTCTAAAAGTACCCAACTTGTTCTATATTGATATGTATCACAGCGTTAAGATTTTTTAGATTCAAACAAGTTCAGGCAACTTACGAAAATAATAAGTTAATTACTATAATTGTGTGCCTTTTGTATGTAAACAGTTACATTTAATTAACTTATCATACTATTGTGCTGAGATCTTTTTTTGCCTGTTCTCTTCTCAGTGTGAAACCACTCAAAGTGAAGTGCACTCTTATAGCGCTAAATAATGATATATAGGAATGTGTAACAAACTCCTGGAACTCAGTTCACTTAAAGACACATAACAAATGATACTTTTATTGGCATCGACCAATTTCTGGGTGATAATGTGTACTTCATTTTTTTTAATAAAATGGATTCTACAATGATAGCTTTTATTATACTTTTTCCACAGAGCTACATGTATGCCCTTTTTTATTCCTGGCATATCATTGGCACGACACTACATGAAACACCTTTTTGACAACCTTACAACCTGACCTCATTGTTTAAACAAATTATATTGGAATTTGGTTCTGTCAGTCATTTGAAAAAAGCAGCAGTTTTGAAGCATTTATTTTTAAGCAATGTCTTACTTCATTTGAACAGGACAATAGCAGAACTTATTTCGGACTGAAACTGCCGAATAGCTCTTTGAAATCCATTGTTTCTCAGGATACTTTAGGGTTCTGAAAGACAAAGAATTTCAAAGAGCTATTATATGAGTAGTGTAAAGTAATCCTTATTTAAGCTTTTTTTTAATCATATTTTTTCGAATTTATTTAATGTTTGAAACTTTGGTTATTGACATGTTTCTTAATTTTTTTTTACGGAAACAAAATGACGTTTGCTACTTTGTGATTTAAAAAATATATATATTTTTTAGTCAATTGTCAGGTTTTGTTTTTCTCTTGCGGTAAATGTGACAAATTAATCATTTAATATTCTCTAAATCTAAGTGGTAATGGAAGTCTGTCAAAAATGCTGATACTGAGACTCCAAATCTTCTTCCTTGATGTATTGAAAGGCATCAGTGGTCAATATTGTGTATGCTAACATGCGGATACCACATAGTTTATTGCAATATATAAATAAACTATTTAGCTATCTCTGATGAAAACATCAGGGTTTGAATTTTAGGTTTTCAAATTGTCCATCTTTTGAAGAACCTGCCCCAACTTTTCCACCGTTCATTTTGCAGGAGATCTTTGAAGTGCGCAGTTAACCCCTACAGTATTTATGATAATTTTGCCATAATTACAAATCCTAAAGCAGCTGACATACATGTACTCTATGTTCTTAGATTTAATAATGCATCTCTGTAGCTTAAAAGCAATGAGTGACAGTTTTCAGCCAGCAGTCATCACATCAATAACATACTCAATGAAGCCAGGTGCTTATTATACAACTTGATTAATTGCCATTGAATTGTGTTTGTTTTTCAGCAAGAATGATCGATCATTGAAGACATTAATGTGAGCATTTACTGTGACAGATATCAAAATCTTTCTTCACATAACATTAAAATATTTATCATTGCATGAGAAGTTATATCATTATTAGCTTCACTCTCATTGTGTGGTTGTGCTGCAGTTTGCTTTTCTTTGATTGGCTTATAATGGCAATCATTTTGTCACCTCAGTTATATTCTATTCGCTAAAGATATGCACAAATTATTGAATGCAGTACTGGTAATTAAGGACTCTGTGTAAACAAAAAAATGCATTATTTTATTTTAACAAAAAGTAATGTGTGGCATGTTTAGGATTGCTTTATTATACACTGGCAGCTAGAGCACTATCTACATTTAACTTCACATATAATTTACCCAACATGCCCAAGGAATTGCAGCGACAAAAGTCATCATTTCTGAAAAAGACTGAAGTCACTCACTGTGTGTAAAGGACACTTGAGTTTTTTCCCACATTGCTTTGATTAAATTGCTCTACAATTGTCTATCAGTTTTCAGAATTGTGTTCATAATTTCTTTGTAGAATGATACATGATTTTTTTTTGGTAATGTCCTCTATAATTCTGAAAATCAAATGCTCTGTCTTCATTTTTTGGCTCTTCTTATTATTGTAAAATAGAGAAATGCTGCCTCACCGGAGTTATATCCCTGGAACCTACATGCATGCAAGAGTGACATACATGTAGTTTCCACTCCCCTTAGCTGAGGTGAAGAACTAATTAAAAGTATCAAACAACAGGGAACATCAGACTTATTAACCCTCCTACTCTCAGTGACTCTTGGCAACATTTTCCAGTGAGTTGACCAACCATTTGAAACCATTCGACTGCCAAGGTTGTGTACTGTGGCACAGAACTAACTGTGTACTGTGTACATACATTCCCTCATGGTATCATATTTCAGGCTGGCATAGTTTATCTATCATTCAAAACCACAGTGAATGGTATTGAATGGTCAGACAGCAAGAGGGTTAATGGGTGCTTTCAAACCATTCTTTCACTCTCGTTCAAACCATTCTTTTATTTCACCCTGTTCATTTGGCCTTTAGCATTCTTGAAACCATCTCAACTTCATCTCAACTAGAGAGATGTGTAGGTTGCCAGTGTTCTCCACAGACTTTTTTTTTGGGAGGGCGGCATGACGTAAACAAAATGGCGCCCGCCGATATGACGTCATCAAAATGGCACCCGTTGGTATATGACGTCATCGGACGGGAAAGCAAAACACACTTGAGATAATCCTTTTCTTAACAATAATGTTATAAACCCCCCGGCCCCAACACTATCTAAGGAGAATGATTGACATCCATTCCGGTCGAACTACAACCTTATTGTAAAAACTAATTCAAAAACCTCCCATTTGTTATACATTTTCCTTTTTGCGCCGCGCCAAAAACATCACAGGGATATGCCGCACAGTGTGGGGTTTAAGAAAGCTTGGTGATCGGATACACACGTGCACACAATTCTCAAAACGCTAAAAAAAAAACATTAAAAAAACACACATTTTGGACGATCTTTTTACCTTATTTCTGCCTTTAATAATACTTTTTCCATCAACAACAATTTTCATGGATTCGTGATTAGTGGATTCGCTGTTTAGAACTGCATTTAGAACTTCGTTTGCAATAAAATCATCGAGTTTCAATGATCGATCGACAACGCACATTGAGAACAAGTTCAATGAACTTTGCCCCGCATCACCCTCTGTCGACAAAAGTTGTAAATGTTTGAATATCCTTCATCCAAGGCTGTGTATTGTGCCAATCCGCAGGCGCGTGCGGCACACTGTGTTGCAATTCTTTACTCTGCTTGTAAACTACTGCGTTGGAGTCTAACCAAGCTCTCTTATGAATATGGTAATTATCAACGGCCATCAACGGCCAATCACAGCGTGCGGAATGTTGGTTAGCTTTGGACTTTAGACCGTGCTGTGTTTTTGTACTGTGTGTTGGGTATGTGCTATGCATGGTGGGCGACCGAACATTGTGGGGTACGGTGCCAATGCACGCGCAGTGGATACACATGTGGTTGTGTGCATCGCTCGTGTTTTAACGTTTGCATACTGAAATGAACGATTGCAATTCCAATGCTGCGGTTTGGAAGTCGGGCATGGCTCGTCGGCTATTCGTCTGATTGTATTAAGTGCAGGCTAAAATAGTCTGTTTGTAGTTTTGTTGGCAGGGCGGCCAATTATTTTAGCGGGGCGGCCAATTCTTTGGCAGGGCGGCCTTAAACTTTGGGAGGGCGGCCCGCCCTCCCATAATATGCGTGTGGAGAACACTGGTTGCTAATCATTCACACGAGTTACCTCAACCTTTGTACATCCATTTACTGTGTGGTTATAGTTTAGTGGGTTGGCTTGAGACCAGCACTCATTATGATTCAGAACTAGAGTCCCTTGTGTTTAAACCACCCAGCCATTACATGCTATAAATGTCATTCAAAATGTGATGTGATCAGAAACAATAGCAATGTGTTCAAGAGGAATTTGGATGTGATGGAGGATGTAGTGTACCATGAAATATGGCATGAATACAAGAACTGTTTAGATACATGACGAGACTACCGCATTTCACTACACTTAAACACATTCAACAAGCCTTTTCACCAGAGCCTCAATTATTAAAACATGATATGCACATGCATGCATAACTACAAGGTTTAATGGTTTTAAAATCAAGGACCCAACTGTTGATGTTTAACTGCACAGCAGCCCTCAACACTAGTAACTTCAAGAATGATTGTATTCTAAAATTTATGTAGTCATTATACAATTGTTGCATGCTGTAATGGGGTCCATGGTTTTTTACTGTTTGCCCCTGAGGGTGTACAAAATCCATAAACCCCATCACACAGCCTGCAACAATTGTTTTGTTATACCATGGTAGTAGATTGCAGGCGGGGGGAAAAACAAACATTACAAAGTCAAATAGATTATATTTGTTTGTTAATTTATTGTTGAACATTGCATCTTGTTGTTTAGTTGAATATTGCTTCACTCTTCCCTACGGCACATCGCACAGGAATGTAAATCAATTTCCCTAGTAACGTATTAGCATAGTTACAACTTCATACCTGTGGCTGTTTCTAATATTGTACTAGGCAGTGGAAATAACCAATGGTGCTTGGCACATTCAAGATAATGTTCCCTGTGGGGTACATTGCTCATGTTCCCCAGTGCCATGTACCTGCATCTTTATAGCACATCATGTGATTAGTTCTTGACCAAGAAAATTCACAATCTATTACCGTGTTATAACAATATAAACCATTGCTGTTAGTGCATACCTTCAGAAACAATTAAAACACATGAATGAGTATGAAACCTTGAGACAATTGAAATGTTTTAGAACAAACTTTTCTTTTGAAGATATTTTCTTAATCCGACGCCCACTCGTTAAATATTTTAAAATGTAGCGCAAACTCTTCAAACTTTGTTGCACATGGGATGCAGACCTGCTGCATTTTGTGATATTCATAAAATATTCATACAATTTAAAAAATTTGTTGCAGCCTATGGATCTTTCAAAATCCAGGTTTGTCAGACAAAATTACGGAGTTCTGGAATTGGGGATTACACAATAATTCTGGTAAAAGGGAGATTTTTAGCATGATTTCCAGTACTTTGAAATCCTCTTTGTATGGAACACATGAATCATAACACCATGAGTGCATGCAAGATGCAGCTAAACTGTGGAATATACAGGCGTATTAACATATCACCTGCTGTCATGGCTGTTGACCTCGTACCAAACAAAATAGTTCCTGCATGTTTACCTGTCTGCCATCCCATAGACATTTTTAAAAGGGGTTTATTAGGCCTCCATTGCTGTATACATTGCATCAAGTACTTGGACCACTGTGCTGATACACATTGACAGCTAAATTCTTGATTTTACAACTATTAAATGCTTTGCAGAAAGTGGGTACATTTGATGCTATTGTGGTCAACACACAGGATGCAATAGCATTTTGGAGTGCAGTAGGAGTATATCCCAAGACTTTTGTCCAATCAGGAGCATTGTAGTTTGGCCACGTTGCATATTGGATGCAGAATAACTTTCTGTATTTTAATAATATCCTTTCATGTGAGGCAGAATGAATGATTCGTGTACATGTTTTTGGACAAATTTCCATTTTCATGCTTGTGGGTGTTGTTAGGTGGTACACGTACACGTACATGTTTTTTTTCTTGCAAGATGTTTGTTTGAAAAGATGTTTCTATTGTTGTACATTAAAATGAGCATGTTACTTTGGGGTTAATCATAACATGCATTGGTTATACCTCACATATTATTCAAAACCTATCCTAGTTATTCAGTGTCAGCATGGATACGTTGCATAAACTCTATTGTTATTTGTCTATTTGTTATGAGATAATTCTTATTTACTGTAAGTCAATTAGTCTTTTTCTTCTAAGAGCTAGGATGCATCAGTGTTTTTTTTTTTTAACTATGCATTCCATCTAACTGACCCATTTTCAACAAATATATAAATCAACTGATTTACAAACACTTTGTCAAATTGTTTTATGTAGTCATGTCATACAGAACTTCTTATGAAAAAGGGTACTCTTTTTTAAAAGCATGCTTCTTGGTTTTTTCTGTAATCATACACCCTACTTAAAATTTATCTGCGAAAAATCTTTGTAAAATATTATTTTTTTAATCTGAAATTGAAATTGGGACCTTAGGTGAATATAAAGGCTCCCTGCAAAGTCTGGATCAAGTTCCTGGTATCTTGTTACAATTGGTTTTCAGTAACATGCCTATGCAACACAATACAATCAGTAATGTAATGAAGTCATTTGATATTTGATATTGACTATCCCAAATGTCTAGAAGTGTCAGATTCTTCACTCATGACAAATGACCAAAGTACTATTGTTTTCCTTTCAGTGATGATCAGCTATTTCTGAAAGAGATCACACGAGGGGTGCTAGAAGGTAACAACGTGGGTTGGCTTAACTGGTCTCGCCTCAAGAAGTTGATGCAGAGTGAGAGCATGAGAGCCCAGGTTATCAGTCAGCTATCACCTCAAGAAAATACAACAGTCCTTGATGATTACATTGAAGATACAGTAAGAAATTATATTCTGTTATCTTCTATATTCTTTGTTTCAGATTTATTTCTTGTTTGTAGTAGTTTTAAATAAAAACAATGTTGAGAAGGGATGTGAGACCTCTGTGTTTACACAGATGTCTGCAGGTCTTGTTACCATCTAAAAGACTTGTGTCAGAAGCAAGATGGAGTATGCACTTTTAGCCAGGGCCCAATTTCATAGAGCTGCTTAGCACAAAAATTTGCTTAGCATGAAATTTTTGCCTCGATAAAAACAGGATTACCAGCCAAATTCCCGCGTGATTTTCAGGATAAGCAAACAACAGCTGAATACCAATAACAAGCAATATGCAACAAATGGAAATTTGGTTGGTAATACTGTTTTTATCAAGGAAGAACTTTCATGCTAAGCATATTTTCGTGCTTAGCAGCTCTATGAAATTGGCCCCTGGATGGGAGCTGAAACAGTCCACCTTTCAGCTCTTGATAAAATCCAAAGGAGAGCATGACACCTAATAGGATTAAGCCAGCAAGAGCAATGGAGGCATAATCTGAGCAGTTTCTCCAAGCAAAGAAATGTTGCAGTAGTCTGTTTATATAGAATGCAGTGTAGCAAGTCCCCCAGTTCTTTCCTTCCTGCAGCTGTGTAGATCTGGAGTAACCTATCATCAATTATTTCAGACATCACTAAGCAAGGCATGCAGTCCTTCATACATGTATGTGGAGTAGGGCAAATGTGACTGCAGTGTGATGCTATGGGTCATACATTCTCTCATCACTTACCAGTGAGTGTGGCATGGTCCAATAACCAATGATTCTTTTTTTTTTTACTTTTGATTGTGGGATGGTCTGTTTAAACAAGCACTTAGCTATTCCCCACAGGATGTTCTTCTTGTTTTCATGGGCTGCTCCTTAGCCCTTTTCATACCATAGGCGACTTTCGTCGACTGCACTCATACCCCCTCTTCCTTACCATTGATGACTTCAGTCGACCAAGCTTACACTAAAAAAAGCATTCAAGGCTGACCACAAAGGCCATTTGTAATAAAGCTGTAATTTTGTTCATGTTCGCCCTCCATACCCAAGCTTACCATCATTGGAAAGAGAAAGATTGGACCTTTCCAATGATGGTAAAACAAAATAAGGTTGCTAATATGCAATGTCTTCAAATTGGAGTTGAAAGATCCGAAATACCAAACAGCTACGGAGTGCCATATGATTGTGTACAAAAAATCGTTTGAGATTACAGATCACACTGAAGAAAGAAAGGCAAAGAACTTTGACATTTATTGGCTGATCTCAATGATATTTTGATTATATGAAAGGGATTTCAATAAGTAAGAACTTTTTTATTACTTATTTTGCTTTACAACAATATCCTCAAGGAGATAAAAGAGTTTGTAAAAACGGCCTTTGAACAAAAGGTGTAAGAATGTGTGCTTCACGCTTGAGTGATTATGGTCAAACAATGTGGTCACCAGCAGTTGTTTATGTCCAAACAATTCGGTAATGAAAGGGTTAATGTGAACAGGTCATCATTTAACATTTTTTTTTAAGTGAAGGCGCATGCAAAATCGGTCAAACTGTGTCAAAAGTGACTTGTCTCAATGGACAACTTATCTTTGCAATCAGCTTACAGATGGGCAAGTTTGTTAGCTGTTGAGTTGTCACAAGTTGCATGTTTTACAAGTTGAAAATTTTCTGTTTTCAATCCAAATCGTCCACTGTTTACCGACATTTAAATTGAATAATAGTGAAGCCTAAGTCTTACAGGATAAACTATGGCAGCCAGGGATGGCAATTTTGTGGACTGGGGCTTGACATTAGACCTCAATTAGGTATTGAGCACAGTTATAAATGATGTTACATTTACTTTGATTTCTCTAACAGCAAGTGAGCAAAGCAGTGTACAAAGGGATTGTGTCTGTATTGAAGGCAGTGGTTGCTGGTCTGGAGTACTCCTTCTATAACCAACCTATTGGAGGTTTTGCCAGTGCGTTTGCTGTCCTTGAAATTGCCCACACACACTACTTTGGCAAGGAGCCTAACCCAGGCAAGGATAAGAAGAAAGGTGTTATGCAAGGTGAAGGGATAAGAAGTGAGAGTGCATTTGACATAGAGGGATCGGTGGTTGTACCATCAGATGGTGTGCAAGTTAGTGATAGCATGGGTGCTATTCCAGAAACACATAGTCTCAATGAGGATAATTTTATTGCTGCTATAGGTGAGGTGTCATATTTTACAATCATCTGTTTGTTTTCATATTTGTTCTCCAAATCCTGGAAGAGTTGTTTTGGTAGTTTTGGGGTGTCCATGACCTCAATTGAAAACCCTGTTATGATGCTCCTTACAATGCTGGACAAGTCGGTACCATTATGTAGAGGAATACTGTACAGTACACATTGTTTTATTTTATTTTATTTACTTGGTGCGTAGTTGCATGTTTTCATGTTTTCATGTTTAGTTGTGTGCTTGTTTTTCATAACCAATGTGTCCTTGACTAATTTTATGCAAAATGTTTAGCAGGGATGTGAATATTTTAGTTTCTTGTATAGGAAATAAGTTTGTGGGTTTGTTGGGTTTTGGGGTTTTGTTTTTGTTTTCGGGGGCACATTTTTATTTTAATTATTATTTTTTGGGGTGGGGGGGCAAAAGTCAACTTACTTGAATCATGTGAATCTGTTGAATCTATACAAATGTAATAACAGTTTTAGTTAAGTTGTGATCTCTGGTGTAGTAGTACTAAAGCATGCAGTTAGTCAGATATTTAGCTTTTTCAAATTGTTTATAAAGTTGTACACAGAAATTGGTTATAGTAAACACAGATGTTTTTGTTGGGGCCCTCCCAACTCTTTATCCCGCCAGTGTTGTTAAACATGCATAAACAAATACAAGTACAAGGTCAAGACAATGGCGTGTTGTAGCCAAGCGTTTGAGTACACTGGACTCAACTTATAGTGAATAGGTCATCAGGATGTGGGATCAAATTCATGTCATGACGCTTGTGTCTTTGAGTAATACACTAAACTATATTACTTCTCTTCACCAAGGGATAAATGGGCACCTGTGAGGGTAGAGATGGTTCATGTGATTGATTTAGCTTGGTGCGCTATATACTTGGCAGCACAGGCCATATATTCACAGAGAGCCAAGATGGTTTAAGGAATGAAACAACGGCCCAGTGACCAGGGGTGATTTAATGTTTGATGCACAATGATCATTTTTTAAAATTGCACTATGAAACGTTGAGACCAAAAAGAACTCACTCCGCGGTAGTGCAGTTAATTACGAGAAGTCCCCCCAATCCACAAAGCTGAAGTAGTAGTCCAGGCCGATTTCCTTTCTCCCGCCCAGGTAGTAGTTAATAAGCAGGACAGTTCTTTTCAGAATTGAGAAGTCTCCCGAATTCCGAAAATCTACTCCGCGGTAGTAGAATAAATAGCAAGACAAGTTCTTTAAAGAACAAATCTACACAGCAAGTAGATATTTTTACACATAGTGTTACCGCAAACCGAATATATATGTAAGAGCTGTTATTATGATTTATTATAAGGTAAAAATCGATGATATGAAACTACATAAAGAAAAGAGTATACAAAATACAGTAACAAATTAGGAAGAAGAAGTACTTTAATAATGAAGGAAAATAACATTGCACAACTAAAACTACAAAATAACCCAGTATTTGATGGCCAAGATCAACAAAGCTATACTGAAACACTAGCCCAAAAAGCCTGTTTAGCCAGTCACATAGGAGACAAATTAAAGAAGAAGCTTGTGTAAATGAATATGGAATACAAATGTATGAAAAAAATATGCAAGAAATACTAATAACTTAAAAGTTAAAATATATCAAATGAAATAAAATTTGTTTAAGGAACTGTAACAAAACCTAGAAGCACAGCTACTTAACAAGCCAATTTCAGTTTCAAGAGATGTAACAAAAAATGCATATGACAACCAGAAATTGACAGAAAGAATTTGTTTAAAATTACAAAATAAAACCACAAACTACATTTTATCAACTGACAAACAAGTCATTTATTCTCTACAAGACATGTTACTTGGTCAAGCAAAAGCAAAAGCTAAGAAAAAAAAGAACGGAAAAATGCAATGAAAAGGAACGAGAAAAATAAATATATGTTGCATAGTAACAATCAGAGCATCACAGCCAAAAAAACTCACCCATGCATAGTAACAATCAGAGCATCACAGCCAAACAAACTCACCCATGCATAGTAACAATCAGAGCATCACAGCCAAACAAACTCACCCATGCATAGTAACAATCAGAGCAATACAGCCAAACAAACTCACCCATGCATAGTAACAATCAGAGCAATACAGCCAAACAAACTCACCCATGCATAGTAATAATCGGAGCATCACAGCCAAACAAACTCACCCAAGCATAGTAACAATCAGAGCATCACAGCCAAACAAACTCACCCATGCGTTCAATCTCATGTAGACAAGACTTCTACAACAGATTCCCTTGTTCAAGCACCACCTTAAGACTTTTAAAAGACTTTTAATTTTTAATAACCTTCACTAAAAGGCTTCAGTTTGCATCAATTTCAAATGTTCTCTCTTTTTCATAGATTTGATGAATTGGTTAGATAACTCATTGTAAATACGTTTAACTGCACACATTCTTTTTTGGTGTGATTTGCTTCCACTGTAATTTTTAACATTATTGTCCCATAATGAGTGTTTGTCTTTCAGTCTTGCTAGTGTAAAAGTTTGTGAAACACTATAGTATAACCAGTTGCATCATAACAGGGTTCCAGAATCTTATGTTGTACTTGCTTTGTAATCACCATGTAGTGACTTTGTTGTGTGATAGTGTAATCGTAAAGACAGGTATACATTTGTTACACATAATTAGTTACCTGCATTATATTGTGCGCTGCATTCATTATTCGATGGCATGATAAAATCCTCAGCAATGTTAAATCACTAAGATTGTTACTAAAACCATTCAAACTTGATGATGTTTGTGGCATAAATGATGTTAACAATGATTGATAGTGTTTTTCCATGATGCTTATGACTAATTGGCTTTGGCTTGTTTCTTGCTCATTTTTTCATGTTTTTGTCTGAACACGCTGGCCTAATATTGCATGGGAAAGAGAGTAAGCCATACAGTTTGCTGCCATTTCTGGCTGTGATGTTAGTGTGTGAGCGTGTCTACCCGTTGAAACCGAGGACTTTAACAAAAGGAATCCGGGTGTTTTGACAGACAGAGGACATCCTTGCTTCGCTTTCGTGTACAAAACCAATTAAGACATCACCTTAAAAAAAATTGTCAAAACAATGGGAGAACAAAAAAGTCCTCGATTTACTGGGTTTACAAACATGCGTGTGTGTGTGTGTTCTACTCCCAATTCATAACCTTAAAATGCATTGTACTGTAAATGCCTACCATTCAGTGATACCAAGTCACCACTTGTACTGTAATGTTCCTGAGTTTATGTTGTGATTATATAACTTTATGTCAATTCTAGTGTAGGTTGTAAAAGTAGACCCAACAATGCACAAAAGACATGGACAGTGTACATGTAAAGTGAGAACCAAATCAAGGGTATTTTGAACTTTATTATCTGTTGGTGGATACATGTATTTTCAGTTAATTTTTGCTTGGAAATGTATGAATGGAGGTGACATATGTCATGTACGTGGGGCAAATTTTGACTTGATAATTGGCATAGTCTTTGTTTTGTAAGTTACTGCGGTAACTTACAAAACCTAATTCACCAGACGTCATCACAACAAGAAATGCAGGTTGCGTCATTTTGGAAGTCAGATTCAATGTGTGTTGACTGTGTAGTGAGAGAAAAGGGAAATGAACCCTCTATTGAAATAGATGTAAACTGTTTTCAGAGAATGTTTGTTGTGTAAATACCTGCAATACTTGCACAGTTTAGGATTGATTTGTTTATTGGTGTACATATTATCCATACAAACTTTAGTTCAATGTTGATGATGAAAGGATTACATAGAATGTCTGGTGAATGTACATGGTTTATCATTCCTCATCATGATTATCATACCTTCCATTGGTCATATCAATTTACTCTTCTTTGCCCAATTCATTCAATTGTTGCAACTATTTAAGTCACCCAAATATGTAACACTTCAAGATGTTTAAAATTGTGTCAAATGTTTCTTTCTTTGTCAAGAGAGTGTCAAATTCTCTATACTTACACAAAATGATACATGTACAAATCAGGGACAACTAAAGACCTAGACAACTACTCTTTTTTCTGAGTATACAAGAAACTTCAATATGTATCCACAGGACAATTTGGATGCAATTTGTGTCATTTAATAAGATTTTAATTGCTACCAGTTTAATACATACATGTACATGTAACCAGTGTTTTATTTCAATTAGATGTTCAGCCATCTGTTTCTGTGCATTCCACCTTCCCTCCCTTCCCAGACCAGTCTAGTTACTCACTACTCAGCTGTTACTGTTTACAAACTGTTCATGATCAAATCATGGTGCAACAGTAAACTCCATACATTTACTAAAAATGAATCCAGTACTTTTGACATGTTTGAAGTTATTTCAGTAAAGGCTCTTCTTATAGAAATCTTCCAATAACATGTTGGTCTATTTGACCTTATATTATGTCAGGAATATTTTGATCAAATGATGATTATTTTAAATTTCAGGTTGGGAGAAACGTGGTTCTGTTGTGAGCAGCAGTAGCACTAGTACAGAAGAAGGAGCAATCAGAGGTATGTCAATAATGCAATACTACAATGAACCACTTCACTTTGCCATGGTTTAATAAGATATAGAACATTCAGAACATTCACATAAAACAAAATTATCTCCAGGTATTTACACTTGGTCCCATTCATGCTCACATCAGTAACTTATAGTCTTGAATGATGTACATGCATCACCCAGGCCAACATTGTCCAAGCCTTTACACACGGAACTTCTATCACTGGTTCGTAGGGGAGCAATAGGATATAAGTTCTGCTGTGATCGACAGGATGAAAAGAAAGTGCAATACACCAGTCCAAGTTGATTTTGAAGTCTTCAATGGCAATGAGTGTTTCATCCAGGATTGATTCCACCGCCACTCCGGCTACTTTGACAGCATTAGTGGAAGACATCCCGGCCATGACGCCCCCTTACAAGACCAGGATTCTGAGGAAACTACATTGTGAATTCCAATGAGTTATCAGACAATTCTGATTGGACACATCCTTCCCGGCTGGTGGTCAGTCTCCGAGGGAACAGAACCAAATTCTAAAGGAGCAGTCAGAGGCCTCTGTCTTTAATGCCTCAGCTGATGAATCAGGGAACTCATTGGTTCTTTCTGCAGCCATTTGAGAAACCGTGCAATTTCTGCATAGTTCTGCATATCTGAAATAAAAAGAATCTGGTCTTTGAACAGGAGGTCCAGCAATCCTATAAGAGACACACCTGCCCTACAGAGTCCCAATTCGGACCTTCCCAGTCCTATCAGTAGACCACCACTGTGCAGATTGCATACAAATTATTTCTGCAGTTAGAAAATGACAGCTGGGTTCCGAAGACAGGCTTTGAAAACTTCCTATCTGTCTCAAAATTCCTGTCAGTCGTGGGTTGCCTCTAGTCTCCAGCAGGGACTGGGGCCTGTTTTAGCGATGACGAATGGATGCTCAGCACTGTCACATACTGTTACTCAATTGAGATCACAAGCACCCCTCCATAACCCTTTGCTCTTTGACCTATGCCAAATCTACTTGATCAAGCCAAACATTTAGCCATTTAATCAGAGATTCATGCCCTCCTCTGGATACAGGCAATCAGCCAAGTTTCAAAGGAGGATACCATACCCCCCAAAAGGACACCAGGGATTTGCGTCCTTTCCTGAATCTCCTAAGTTCATAGCGCCATGACGGTTCAGGATTGAGCCGTTGTGCATGATCTTCAAAAGCTTACCCAACTCTGCCAGGGATCACAGTTAGACCTCAAAGACCATTTGGGAAACACACTGCCTTGGCTCTGTTTTTAGTACCAAGGACAATGTGTTATTACTGTCAAAATTCTATAGCTCTCTGGCAATATTATATAGCTCTCTGGCGATATTATAGTAGGTTCTCAAACGTTTTCAAAAGGATGGTTAAACTGGGAGCCTCAGAACCAAAGCTGTGTGCAAGTTCATAAAGTAAACCAAACAATTTGGGAGTTTGATAAAAACAACATTACCAAATTTAAGATTGCACAAGTTCTCAATTTTGTGTATAATCAACTGTGCCTCAAGACATATCAGTTCGGTGGAATAGTTTTACATCTGGAAAATTTCTTATTTTATCTTGGCAACAGATGCGGTAGTACATGTATATAGTTATCAAAAGGCTTAACTTGCTCTTTTTAATCTTTCTCTTGTCTAATCTTCTGCCAAAAGTTTAAAGATGGTTGGTGAAAGATCAGCCTTATCACACAAAGTATTGTAAAGGTATTTGCAGCAAAAACAATCCTGTTGCTCCGTTTGAAATATATGTCAATAAAAATGTTACTGCAGCAGAGATGAGTTTACAGACAGAAATCTTGGAGATAACTTCCTAACATTCACTTCATACAGAAAATATATACAATTCACAACCCTGTAAGCCCCAACGACTGTTACCTATTGTTGAATTACCTGTTCAGCTCAGAGCCAATTACGGCATTGTAGGTTTGGGTGTGGGCCCATTACATGCACTATTCACACTATGAGTTACAGGACACATTAACATTCAATGAATATGCATTAAAGAGTAAACTTAAAGGTTTCCCTATGAATATGCATAGATATAAGGTAGAAATGTAATTGTTCCTCTCTAACTCTTCCATAGTGAACTCGCCAATGATGGAAGAGAATCGTAATGACAGTGCTTATGAGTTGATTGACATGTCTGAAGTAAGTGTAGGTGGAAGCACTGGTGCAGGTGTACATGGAGCAGTTAGTATAGCAGCAGGAGTAGCAGTTACAGGTAATTTCTTCAGTCATCAATTTGTGCCTTCATGCATCTTTGCACCTTCTAAGAATGTCTCTTGCACAATTTACAGTTTTGCTATTGTTGTGATTTGTATTGATTGCCTTACTGCTAAAACTATTTCATTTCTCTTCTACTCTACCGGTCACTTGATGTTCTTCCATTTTGTGCTCTTCAAAAATAAATGTGCTCTTCATTGGTTATTCTTGCTGTCCATTGAGGTTTGTTGGAATTTGTTTCTGCTTTAAGATTGGTTTGCACTTTGTAAACTTTATGGGGCTTTTTTATTTTGTTTGCCAACTTGATAATATGGTGCATTATGGCATGGCATCATTTAACAGTGCATGGAATTACATTGCAACAAAGCACTTTTTTTCTCAAAGTTTGTGGTTTTATTGCTGACAATTATAAGTAAATATTACATGAAAATGTAAAATAATAACAGTTTGTTCAAGGTTTTATTTATCATTGTTTTGGGGTAGGGTACATTTTCATTTGATTTGCAAGAAATTCAAATAAACCAATTATTGATTGACACTTTTATCACAGGCGGTCAAATTGCAGATTTTAAAAAATATTTTTAAAATAATCTTTACTTGTATGAAGTTTATAGAAAGGAGGCTCCCAGATGATTCAATACTAATTCTGTATCTCATCTTTAACAGCAATTATTTTTAATTTAGGACATGATCTTAACTTTTTGATTGCTAGGCTGAATTTGGGTTACAGGCGAGTTAATTGCTGTGCCCATTTGTTGATCTGTATACTAATTTTCCCATGTTGTTTGAAATAATGAACTTAGGTGCAATAGGTTCCAATTTGGAAATGACACCACAGCCAGGAAGTAATACTGATGATCCAGAACAACTGGGGGATGACACTGATGCAGTACAATATCAAGATATATACAACCAATCAGTAAAGGACATTGAAAATAACAACACTGGAGATGTAAATGATGAAGGTATTACATTTCAAGCCAGAAAAGACACTCTTGAGTTCAACGCAGAAATCGGCAATTCCATACAGCCTAAAGAAATCATTGTACGTCGAGAGAAGTTCTCTGAGAAAATCTGCAGCCTTGATTCTGAGGTATCTGAAGCAAGTACATTAGTAAGTTACAACAGCACAGACACACTGGGGAATGAGAGTGATAGTAGTTCAACATGTGGTGAAGGTCGTCTACGCCGTTCACGTATTACTCATCAGTCAATAAGATCTGTTATGTCAGACAGCGAAGTGGAACTCAATGGGGTATGTATTTACTCAAAGATTCAAAGATTCAAAATATTAATTGGCACTTAGTGTTTTGAAATTATCTCTCAGCCGCTTAGTAACATAGTAACATTTATTACTTTTGAATGATCTTCTTGTATGACACTTGTTCCACCAATTTAAACACCACTCTTTGAATTGTTAAAAATCTCAGTTGAGGCTGAAAATCTATGTGACCTACATCATGCAAATTCAATAGTAAATACTTTTAAGGGTTTGTAGGTGTATTAATATGATATTGATGACAAGATAATGTGTAAAGGAAGTATAAACTTCATGAAATGACTGATAGAACTGGTTGTGAAGTTTAAGACCAGATTTAAAGTAGGTCATGCGATTGGGTCCATATTAAATGATGTTCATGTAGAAAACAGTCATTGGTCAAGTAAGTTGTTGATATGACAGTAAACTGAAATAACTGATTTTGTTTGCAGCTAACATCACTTGGTGGAAGGAGACGTTCTCCTATAACATGGAGTTGTAAGAGTTGTGTGAGTGCTGGTTTCCGTTACCATGGTGGAAACATGATTGCAACAGATACAGATACGTCAGAACTCATCTTGCGACACTATGTGTTTGAAGCACTAATTGGTACATGTATGCATAATTTTCTCAAAAGTTTACTCTCTATCTTTTTTCCTCATTGTGACGTAAGACAAAACCACTTCTTAGATTTTTTCTTCAAGGATTTTTGTAAGAAAACATAATCTTTCTTTTTTTTCAAAAAAGATTCAATGCGAATGATGAAGTTGTGATTTTTAATGAAATTACATATTAACCCATGCCAGCTTTGGAGCCGGAAGTAGAAAAACTTGCATCATGCACATGTGCATGATATAACAATTTTCCTTCAGAGTAGTCTTCTATCCAAGTTCTAAGCAGTATTTTTACTAAACAATGAAGATAATTTATACATTTTTGATTTGATTTTTTACAGCAGTACATCCATTAGGTTAAATATAATTTATAGTTTATTATTCAACATTGATAGATAAAGTTATACTAAGTTAGGTTAAACCTATAAACAAATGTTTCAATTGAAAGTTCTTCAATTAATATAGATTTTGTATTTTGCTTTTTAGCTAAGGACAGATCTCCCATATGGGATGAGGTTCAGTTTTGGGAGGATGCTTTTCTTGATGCTGTAGCTGCTGAGAGAGATGCAGTTGGTATGGACCAAGGGCCGGCTGAGATGATACATAGGTAAGTACATTTACACCTTGAAATAATATATGTGTCTGTAGCTGTAATACAAACATTGAGTCTTGGTACTGCTCACTTTATCAAAGTGGTAATTTTGTGTCTACTCTTAACATTATCATGCAACGTTTATCCAATCTTGGGACGTCCACTTTGCGGTCTCACCGGTTTCAAGGAACTTGACCTTCAGTTTTGAGATGGTATTTACCAGGGCTTGCGCCAAATAATGCTGCAACCTGCTTCTGGGAATGTCAGCTTCAAACCTGCCCTATTGCACAGACCTTCTCGATGATTGGATAAATGTGGCATGATAATGTTTGGAGTAGACACTAACTTACCACTTTGATAAAGTGAGAATTGAATAGCAGTGTTTAGTGTTGGACCATACATGAATGTATGCAGATTTGACATCATTCTGTGGCAGACCCCCTTGCAGTCACAACAGAGTTGCTGAGACCCCAAACAAGTGATTGTTACAAAAGTGGTCTTGTTGTGAAGAGGAAGAAACAAGCTTTCCATTGATGTGTGCTATGATACCAACAGGTCATAAATAATTAAAAAATAGCTGATTGAATAAGTTTCCAAACTTTTTGAGGGGTTTAGTGAAAATTTAAAAGAGACCATAATTCAACTTACAAACTTGAGATGATCGATGGTTTAAAAACGTGTTTGTATTTGTTTTAGATATGACTCTCTAACAGCAAGTGAGAAGAAACGTCTTGAGGAAGATGAAGATAAGCTTCTAGCAGGTTAGTAGTTACTCCCTTCAGCTATTATCAAACAATCACACTGTACTAACAGAATAGCTATTATCAAACAATCACACTGTACTAACAGAATAGCTATTATCAAACAATCACACTGTACTAACAGAACGGTAACATCATTATAGTCCTTTACCATTCAAGGGAGTATTATTCTGAGAGCTGCTGCAAGTATAGTTGTAGTTAAACAGGCATGGGATTTCATCATTCTCTCAAAATCTCTTTTAGCCTTCAGATTTTCTTGGAAGAGGTAAAACAGTCACCAAAGGGAGAAAGAGATACTCCACATTGTGTCTAAACCTTTAGCTTTGTATTTCTGGTAATGCACATAGTCTGTAAACCTCCTGGATTGTAACATCTGGGAGGTTCTGGGTCTAGAATAAGGGGAACCTAGGCCAACAACTCATTTTCAGGAACTTTCACATTTTGCAAATCTCATCCCTGGTTATACTAGTTGTCCTAAATCCTTGATTGGATCAAGTAGGTATATCAATTTGTTTGTTTATTTTAAAAGCTGAATTTTGAAACCCCAGTTTACAATTGGTTGTCTTTGTTATAAGCAAAACAATACTGTGTGCCCAAGTTATTCTTACTTTCATCTTCCAAAAGAGTTGGTAGATGTTTTCAAATTATTGTGGTCATGTACATTTTCATATACATAAAATGACAATAACTAATTTAGGTTTGTGTTTTTGTTGTCATTCCAATCTACAGATATTTTATCAAATGCCATTGCTTTTATGGTCATGATGAAAGTTCCAAAGCCTGAAGTAAAACGTAAAGTACGTCGTTTGCTCGGAAGGTCCCACATTGGATTATCATACAGCCAAGAAGTGAATGACTTACTGGATCAAATCAACAATTTGGTATGAAGTTATTTATATTTATGGACTTATGTACACTTATTTTTTACATTAGTGTCTGAATCTGGGTTACAAGTCATACATTTTGAAATTGACTTTTGGATTTTTTTGTTTTCACTTGTCTATGGTGCTAGTATCATTTACACATTTAAACTTTTTAAAAATTAAATTATTAACATATTTTTGTGCAAGTCATGTTGAAATCATAACCCTTGTGTTATACCTTTTCTTTAAAATATCCTAATAAATAGATGGAAGGTCTTTCTTGCCATTAATAATTATAAGCATGCATGTGTGCAATAAAGCTTACACACACATATGGAACAAACTAGTGTACATTGATTGATTGGTTATCTGTAGCATGGTAATAGTGTGCATTGATTGATTTGTTATCTGTAGCATGGTAATGACATTGATCTGAAGCCTTCAGGCAGTAGACGAATGCGCAAACATTCTTTTGTGGTACATGCAGGCAGTGACACTAAGGGAGATGTGCTATTTATGGAGGTACGTGTTTCTCTAATTTTCTTTGTTGAGTCACTTCAATTATGAACTGAAGACTGAATAACTTTCAAGTTATTTTAAAATCATTATGATCAACACAATTACAATAACAAGTATGCAATGAAATTTGCCACAATTCAGTGTACAAAAATATAAATTGTCAAATGTTAATGTAGTAAACAAAGTTATTTGCCATCAATAATGATAAACATGCATGTGTGCAATAAAACTGACACAGATGTGTGCAACAAAATTGTGTGCATTGATTTATGTTAGTATTAGTTTGTTTGTTTTGGGGTTTTTCTTTTTACTGATTCACCAATATGTGATAAGCTACTCAGGTGTGACTCAAATATATGACTCCCATAATCTACAGCAGATGTCTCATTAACTAAACCACCGAGTGTTCCAAGTCAGAAGGGACTGGTCAAACCAAAATAAGGTGTTTTGTTAATCCCTGATGCACATTTGTTACCTCATTTAAATTGTCTGAATACTCACTACTAATGATAAGATTGTAACTGGCTTCTCATTACACTTTGGAGTGAGGGTAAAACAAACTAATCTTGATCCCAACTGCATTTCTAACCTAATTGATTGTGTAATTCAGGTTTGTGATGACTGTGTAATCATACGCAGTGGGAGTGGAGCAGTTTGTGATCGTTGCTGGTATGAGAGACTGATAAACATGACATACTGCCCTAAAACAAAGGTTCTGTGTCTGTGGAGGAGACTAACAAATACTACAAGACTTGATAAATTCTACACCAAGAAGGTACGTGAAATAGATTAGTCCTCATATATGTACATTTAGGGTATAGTTACTCTGCAACAGTCTTATTTGATTACAGTTTCTTGTCTATTTCCTTATGGAGTGGTGTTTATACAAGCCTTAGCATACTCATACTTTACCATAGCTGCTGTATAGTATGTATTTTATTGCGTTCTTTTTGTAAGAAGTAATCCAGTTGTGTGAGTGATTAGTTTTTCTATTTCCACATATTTTCTGCCAAACTGCTTTTCTCTAATTATAAGTGTTTGTAAGGAAGGAAATTAAAAACTAGGTACACACTTCCAGACCATTTATGTTTGTGTGTGTGTGTGACGTTCAATCTGAGGGTTCAATCTGAGGACTTATAACAAAAGGGACAATAGGAAAACAATGGGGATCAGGTTTGCCAGGACAAAGAGTTTAACAAAGGAGGGTCCACTATTGAAGGTCATTACACACTTGGGTGTGTGTAAAATTGCTAGAAAGCAAGACTTAATTCACTATTATTGCATTAAACTGGAATGAATACTTCCTCAAATTTCAGTAGTTGTAGATGATTACAGTTTAAATCACCTAATATGGTGTGCTACTATTATAATTATTCAATTAAAGTTTTGTTTTATGTTATATATGTTTTAGTGTCGGGAATTGTATTTCTGCATTAAAGAGAGCATGGAAAAGGCAGCCACCCGTCAAAAAAATGGCATCACTGGAGGTAAGTCAAGGGATAAATTCATTGCGGGTAAGTCACAGCATAAACCCATCTACTGGATGTCAAGGGATACATTTACTAGGGATAAATCAAATGATAAACCCATCCACTGGATGTCAAGGGATACATTTACTAGGGATAAATCAAATGATAAACCCATCCACTGAATGTCAAGGGATACATTTACTGTGGATAAATCAAATGATAAACCCATCCACTAGATGTCAAGGGATACATTTACTAGGGATAAATCAAATGATAAACCCATCCACTGGATGTCAAGGGATACATTTACTGTGGATAAATCAAATGATAAACCCATCCACTGGATGTCAAGGGATACATTTACTGTGGATAAATCAAATGATAAACCCATCCACCGGATGTCAAGGGATACATTTACTGTGGATAAATCAAATGATAAACCCATCCACCGGATGTCAAGGGATACATTTACTGTGGATAAATCAAATGATAAACCCATCCACTGGATGTCAAGGGATACATTTACTGTGGATAAATCAAATGATAAACCCATCCACCGGATGTCAAGGGATACATTTACTGTGGATAAATCAAATGATAAACCCATCCACTGGATGTCAAGGGATACATTTACTAGGGATAAATCAAATGATAAACCCATCCACTGGATGTCAAGGGATACATTTACTAGGGATAAATCAGGTTAAGTTTTCCTAATAAAGCTTTATCGGATACAGTCCATTTCTTGAACACTTATGCCAATAAAGCTAGCAGCTTTGGTGATTCTACGGAGCTTCTTTAAGTTTTTGTTAGTCGGACTATTGAACCAGACAAGTTACAACTGATTGAATAACATTTTGATAAAACAGAAATATGGTATCACTGTATACATGTTGGGCTGCGGCCATTTTATTTGCCACGCCATCTCAACCAACTTTGTATTACTGTATGGAAATTAATCCTCATTTATCCTTGCTCCATGTTGCTCAATCTGATGTAACATCCTAGTATTAACAGCATAATTTTCTTAGTACTTGGTTGGTTTTATCACTGCAGCTAATTCTGTTGGGTCCATGACAAATATCTTTGTTCTTACCATATAGACACTGTAAACTGTTTGACATTTACATGAGGCTATATCAGTAGGCTTGTTTTGTATTGTAATGTTGTAGAGCCAGAGTTAGGTGGAGAATTTCCAATCCAAGATGTTAAGAGTGGTCAAGGTGGCCTCCTTCAGGTTACCATGGAAGGTGTTGGACTTAAGTTTTCACAGTCAAAGGTATGTACTGAAAATAAATATAATTGACTTCTGTGTATATTGACTAAAAGTTCAATTTATTTTGTTGTTGTTACCGCTATTGGATCTATATGTATCAGTATAGAATTTATGAGGATGGAGAACCTTGCATATCCAAATAAACAATAGACACATAAAACATTGGTCTACTTTGTAAACTTGGCCAAAACAACTGCAACAAAATAACGTGTAAATATGTACAGATGTGATATTTGCCACCTTTTATGTAAATGTTTTGTAGTGGTAGCTCCTGCCTCGTAATGCATACCTGGTTAATAAGTCTACAATGAATAATTCAAAACATATTTCAGAGTCTTTTGTTATGTTTGGCGACCACTGATATTTAAGGTATATGAGTTGCTATTATATCATTACATTTATACCCTTTTCACAAAAAGACAACATAAGTTTACATGAGGAGTAAAATGTGGTTTATCAACAGCAAGAATGTATTGGGAAACATTTCATGGCCATCCACAAGAGTGACAAATAATCATCTAAAGCTCAATTGAATCTTGAAAAAACACCAGGCAACTTGGTTACTTTACCACAAATTTGGTAATTGTAGAAGAAAACATTATATGTATGTTAAAAAGGATCAGTGACCTATGACTCAACCAGTGAGAATAATCATGGTTGTGAACAAGTCCATATAGAGATTGCTAGTTTTAGTTCAGTAATCTGTCAAGTTTCCTTAAAACTGAAGGGCTGAGTGCTGAGCCAAATATTAAACTTGACTGGCAAGCTAAAATTGAAAAAAATTAAATGATTGATAGTTAAACTCCACCAACAGTTAGTTACCTACCAACATTAATTAGATGTAAGTTGAGTCAATTCTTGACAGATTGTTGAGTGCACGTTTCATAGCGTACTGCTAGGATTATACAGAATCTTTGCCATCCAAATTATAACAAGAACTATGACTTTTAAAAAGTTGACTGTATACGTCAAAGCATTTATCCATGCAGTTCTTTTCTTTCAGGTTAAACATTCAGGTGTTTTCTGAGATTGTTTTTGGTAGTGTAGACATAAGGGGGAACAATTTAAACATGCAGAAACCCATCAATAAATAACAGATTGCAATTTCTTATCAGTATAAAAATCAGAATGACTGAAGATGTTGATGTTCCATTTTCAAAGCTACATCTTTGCCTAAAATGGTCTTCACAATTGCTATGTTGCAATCTATGATAAATGGTGCGTAACACTTTACACTGGTCCTGTATTTACTTAGATCTAGCTACATGATACCGCATTCGTCTTGAGTGATGAGAAACAATAACACCATTCAATAACTTTCATGGACCTGACAATTACTGGTTGACTATTTTATGTATTTTGACAAATTGACTATTACCTGGTTACTTTTAAATGTTGTCATTGGTCAGAACTAAACTTGCTACATTTTAACTCGGCATTGACTATTAATGAGCACCCTGTCCATGCAAAAACCATTTCCGTGGTTGGATTGAATGTTTTTGAGTTGCATGAAGATTATACATATTTTGTCAATTAGCACTTGTGTAAATACTTCTTGAACACACTTGTGTGTGGTGGCAATTCACCAATACTTAATTACTTAAAAAACAGCACCATTTGAATTCACAGAGGGAATCAATTAGGCCACATGAGATTGGTTTAAGGAAATACATTTGTTTGAAGGAGTAGTTTGAATGTAATTTCTTGCAAAAAAAAATAGAACTTCACAAAGGTAATTTTTAGAAAATTTTAATTTAAATTGTCATTTGTTTCACTCAAACACATAAAGTTTAAGAATTCTTAATCTGGCAAAGGAGTTTTCAATTGTGATAAAACAAACAGACAGTGTAAAAAGATGGCTAATGTACACATCAAAAGTGAGATTCAAAAGTGAGATTTTGTTGTTGTTGATGGAATAATGAAGCCAATAGCTGAGAGCACTCTGCCTGGTTCTGTAGTGTGATGATTAATGACTTTATCAAAGAGATAGTTTGCATCCAATAAAGCTACAGATCAATTGGATTATTTTGTGTTGACCTTGGACTGTACAATATAAGACAATTGAAATGCCACAATTACTGAAGCACAAACTCCTCATGAGACATTTAATGATACATGTTGCATAAATGGTTGGAAATATAATTTCCAAATTCCTTTCTTTTCTTTTCTTTCTTTTTTGTGGGTAAATGGGAAGATTATTTTTCCCCGGCTGTTTAAATGATTCCATTTATGGTTGTTTTCAATGTATAATGCAATCAATGGTCACCATCATCAGATGGCACTCAACATCATATATACTATGAAGAAGACAACAAAACATTTACATTTCAATCAAACGGTCAACATACAGAGTATTTAATCCAATTACATTCAGATTTTTTGTAGAAACTGATTTTTAATGTAAGATGATAACTCTGTAGAAACCTTGGAGTTGGATAGTAGAATTCCAGTTTAACCCCTCTTCTGTTTTTACTTCTTTTTGCTTACCTGGTCACCAGGAGCTAGAGGTATATTAATCTTGTTATCATTATTAATCGTCTCTACCAACTGACACACCACTTATTTTTCTGTATATCAACCTGTATTATACCTTCGCTGTATGTCAAAATGTTCAAAGAGCTTGTTAACATTTCATAGAAAAGTTTGACTTCAAGGCTTTCTTTGAAAAAAGAAAACAAAAAAAGATGTATTACCAGTTACTTTCACACTTCACCAGTTATTTCCTGCATTTGTTGGTTGTTTGTTTGTTGGGGTGTTTGTTTGTTTGTTTGGTGGGTATTTGTTGGGGTGTTTGTTTGTTTGTTTGTTTGTTTGTTTTGTTTTGTTTTTTGATATATTTCTGTTGTTTGGGGTTTAGTTATTTTTTTATTTATTGGGTCAAATATAATCATACTCTTGTGTGTAGTAGGTAATGTTTTCTGTATTGATTTGGGCGTTATATGATTATCAAAGTTAACGTTTTGTGAACTCTTTGTATACAGATTAAACAATCTAATAAAATACATGTACCTCACAAAGACTGGTGATACATCTTGAAAGGCAAACTGTAATGTTCAAATAATGAAATTCAGGTATTTAGTAAGTAAGTATTACCAGCGTGGTGTGTTGGTTGAATTACAGCTGGCAGTGTCTGTAGAATTGGTAGACTGGTATTGTTATGTGATGTGATATAACCATGTTCCCCAGATACCTTGAAAGACATTTCAATATCATTGCTCTTAAATCTAACCCCTTGTTTGGTCTGAATAGGCAGATACTTTGACAATCACAAAATTTGTTGTAGAAAGAGGGGACATTTATATTCCCAAACCAAGACATAAGGCATTGGGATGCAATTTATTTTGGTTTTTACTCAAAATGATATTGTCTTAACGAATAGTTTTGAGGACTTACAAGGTCCAAACACGTTAATTGCAACTTGGCAGCCAGTACTCATGCAGTCATGAGTGTCTTTTTCATTTTACCTTTAGATTAATGTATTATAATGTAGAATCCTAGATGCGGTATTATTGTGTGACCAAGACGTGTCTTCATGTACCAAATCACAGTAGTTTCATGTAACTGGATGTTTATTTACCCATCATTTCAGCGATGGTAATCACAGTCAGTCAAAGTATTTGTGATTCTCAGAAAGTATGGTTTGACTTACTTACTGCCAAGTTAGCCATGATATCAAACTAGAAACATTAACAGTTGAATGATAGTTCTCTGTGGTATTAGAATTTAGAGAGAGATATTTGTATCAATGCATTCCCATTTTTGTTCTCACTAAGGTTTTAAGCCATTCAGCTGTATTATCAAACAAAGTGGACTTATAAAAGTTTGTCATTGGTGTATTTTGCCTCCCAGTGGACACTGTTTTTACAGTCTTTTTAGTTTAGTTTCACAGTGGTGATTTAGTCATTATTAATGCATATTCCTCATCAAACAAATTCCAATACAAAGAACAAGAAAAATTTGAGTACATAAATACTTACCTTAAGTAATTATGAATTGAGCTAAAATGTGAACTTAACCACTGTTTCCTTCAGACAGTAATTATCAGAACAAAAATCAATTTACTAGTTAATCAAAAATACATAATACATGGACTTAAAGTTGATTCAGATAAGGATTTGATGTGATGTGGGTACTTCTCTTACCATGTGCATTGAATTGATCAAGACATTTAGCATGTAATACTGTCAGCAGATTTGATTCTTTATTATTTTCTTTGAAAATTTTTCCTTTTACAATGAGTCAATCAGATAGTAAATTGTTGGTGTTTATAATTTATATACACTGATAAAAGGAAGTTGTCAAACATGGCCACCACAGTACATGTATATGCTTTGCCAATTCCTGTACCTCCCTTCAGCAAATATCTGGGATTTGCTCATTGGTGCTTTTCAAAAATAGCAGAATACTTATGTCCTTTAAAAAATATGGGTTTAAGGGGTCGTTCAAAGTTTTCAACATTTTCAAGGTCATATACCCCTCCCCCTCCCCCAAAGTAATCCTGAACTGAAATGTTCTTTTCATTGTTGATGCACATAAATGTAGTTAACCGCAAGTCAGAACTATAATGTAGAGGTATTGCTATCAGCCAGTCATTCCACAGTAACTTTATAATTGATCATGTCTATCATAAACACCGTAAGCGCCAAAAGGGGGTGGGTTTTTAAAAGTTTTTTGTATATGTTTGGGTTGTTTTTTCGTGTTATTCTTTTTTCAGTCCTTGATGGGGCCTTGTACAAATAGTTGCTAGGCACACTCGCTTTCAGGTCAGTGTACACTGCACCATTATTACTTATGCAGTGCACGCATATGCCTAAGGTAGCTAATCTCAACACACTGCCCACACCACAGTTGGGCTTAGGGCTGTAGGATGTGACATGGGTTGGACTTTGCAATGAGTTCTGTGCTTACATGCTAGCTAGCTTGGGGATAAGTCATGACCCAGAGCAATTGATTCCAAATTAAGAGATGGGGAGGACTTTTAATGGCTGCCCTAACATTGCCCCTGTTGATGTCCCTGACCACTTTCCCTTCCCTTTCCCAACTATCTTAAAAGCCTTGAACAACTTTGAAAATGTTGAACAATCTTAGGATTGGCCCTAAGTCAGTTTGTGGAAAAAATCTTGAACTATTTTTGGTAGTTGTTCAATTAGCCTCTTTCATTTTTTCCCTATAGCCACACAATGTTCCTTTTCAAATTAATTCAATCATATGATAGTCTGCCTGCTTGCCATTTTTTGTATGCACCACTATTTGATCAGGAATTTTTATAAAATTATTATTTATCAAAGATTTTTGCTTTTATCTTCTATATGATTTATTATAATTTATTACATCAGTTAAAAAGTTTCAGTTTTTTGAGATGAGCTTAAATCCATTCAAAATTATTCTAAGATGAGTAATTATAGTTACTCCATTTTCAGTCTGTTTATTTAATGAAATGAATGAGAAGCACATATGACAATGCCCAGTGCTCAACTGGTTTTTTCCTCACAATTTCCTATGATCAGCGTTATACTGGAATCAAACATGTTTTTGTTGTGTGCACATATTTTGTGGTGTATTTTTGCATTAAGTTAAATTGTTTGTTTTAATTGCAGTGCTGCTTGCCTCTGATTGGCCAGACCATAGTAGTATCAAAAGTGCATGGTGCTAGGGGCTAGATATAAGATAGATTTCCTTTGAGTATGAACTACATTAGAATTGCCTTTTGGGCAAATTGGTTAACAATATGACACAACCTTGCAACAAATCGAGACAGTAAGATTGAGATGGAATTGACCAACCCAACCCAACCCAAACACCAATTATGAAGAAAAGTGTTTGGGTTGGACAGTTGTTAGTTTGGTAATAACAGTGACACTTGTCTCTGAATGCACTGACTGTGTGAACAATTCAACTATTGTCCATAACACTATGCAGTTAATATTAGCATTCATGATTTATTCACAAAATGTATTAACTTCCAAATTTCTGTTAAGAAAGATAATTATTTCCTTTAGAAATCCAAATATGTGTGCTTTGAGGTTTATTTTTATAATCCTCAATGTACACATGTACTGTCTTTTGATGAGCAGAAAATAATCACCTGTGATGTATGGTTGACTGCCTGATATATTACGTATCACTAAAGTTATCTACTAACCTTAATAAATTGCATTGATTCAGCCCATTTTACAAATTGGTAAGGAAATGTACCTCTCCAATCAATTAGAGCAATGTTTTGAAATGACTTGATTCCACACTGAAACCCCATCCCCTATGTCTTTTGTCATATGAACTGGTCACACTGTATCTCCCTTGTGCTTCTTTTATGTTGCTTTATTCTTTAGTTTAATTTGGATGAGTATTGTGTTCATGTGCATATATGTTGAAAGTGGTGGTGTTTTTTTTCTCCATCAAATTGCATGATAAAAAGTTATAATCCTTCAAATTATTTGTGATGAGTCTCATCACTCATTAACAAGTTGAGTCATGATTACAAATAATATGAAGGAAGTTGTTTGATTGGATTGAGGCAGAGAAACACAGGTTTATTGGAAATCAAATAAGTTGTAACGACCATGTGAAATTAATCTTAAAGCAGTATACATTCCTACATGTACGCCATGTGAAGTTTCAAATCTTACTTAGGAGTAGGTTAAGTGGCTTGTTTGTTGGAATTACCTATATTTTACCATGTGTACAAAACAATCATTTCAACTGGTAATGTATGCCATACAGCGCAATACAACATTTATTAAACCATTAACTGAATGCAATATCATTTCAAATGGTGTTCTTTAATTTTGCAAATTTAAAATACTTCTCTTTTTTCAAAAATGTTTGTCCCTGCAACCTTTCCTCTAAAAAAACGGTAGCATCTTCAAAATATTTTCTGTGCAAATGACTCCAATAATGCATAAAACCCATACCTCAGTTTTAACATCTTTACGTCGGTATTTAAACTTTAAAACATTTTTTTTTTTAAAAGCTTTCTGAGTAATTGTGTTACTTTGCCACAATGAAACCCAGACTTGACAATGGAAAGACAACAAGGGTTCTCATATTTAATTCCAGGATTTGATGTTGTTGTGTGAGAAAATTTTGTAGGGACTCACCGTGATTTGCAGAACCTCGGCCGTGAGCCACGGCCAAAAATCTGCAATGGTATGCTGGAATTTAAGAACGCTCAGACTTCACCCATTGAGCCAGATATAATGACGATAATGGGGGCAGCCTGTCCATTCTGGTATGCCATTATTTGAATAACAATAGGACAAAGGTCTGGAATTTGGGGTTATACAATAACCCCCAGAAAGAGATTTTACAAGGCATGTGTTCCAGAACCTGTTGTTGTTCTTTGTATGGGTGAAACAAAGCGTACCTATCATAGCTGTCAGCAAAAAGTTAGGAAAATCTGAAATTGTGGTGGACGTTAAAAAATGTCTGCTTTAAGTCCGTCCGATAAACTTATCATCAGACGTTTATAAGAAACTTACAATCACTTTTTGTTTCAGCATATATTACATTGTTGGGGAGAGGGCTAAAATATGAAATATTTTATTACAGTGTCCATTTTAGGAAGGCAATGTATATAATTTCACACAAAAATGTATATGAAACACTCAAATTGATTTACACATTTTCTCTTTTATGATGGGTCACTTATCTCTGGGTTTTTCTCTTTCATTCACTGCTAAAATTAATGCACAATAAAGGATGCTTCCTTTTTACAATTTTCACCTGATTTGGTCATTCCGGGGGCAGGTGTGTCATTTATGACAGACATGATGCATTCTTCTGCTCATCCTTCATATGATTTAATGTATTATTACAGAACGTGGTATTAACTGTAATTGCTACTGTCAAATATGCCAGAAATTGACATTACAGTGTTTATCTCATACTGATGTTGTCTTTATACATAAAATATGTAGGAATGATTAAATCTAAGATATAATCTAAGACATGAGTCCTGTAGACTCCCAGTGCACTTTAATGCTCATTTGTGACCCGATCTGTCGAAATGAGGAATATACATGTATCAACCCCTTAATAAAATTGAGTTGTGCATACCGTGTTAACAAGTAACTCACTGGTTTTCTGGCAATACCATTATTATTTCCATAGCTTATGCCAGTCCAAAGTTATCGGGAAATGAAGAAAGTCTCAAAGACAAGTCCACTTCCATTTTTTACATGTTTGTTTAGATACTCGTTTTAATTAACTTTGAAGAGAATCAATTGTGTACAATCATGCTTAAAAAAACGCACTTTTTGTGGATTTATTCATCTTTTCAATTAAAGGTAAGACCAAGACAAGAAAGATCAAGTTTTATTTAACCTAATACCACCGAAATCGCGGAATCGTTTTTGTAGTGTTTTTTCATGATTTTCGATTGTGACCAACTTTACACGTAAATTACACACAATACGTTCTGTCTGACACATTCCTCATTTCGATAGATCAGGTCACATTTGCACATTTCAACAAAGATTAACACTACAAGAACAACACTAATTGTCCATTATCTCAGTATTGTTTAGGTTTAACTTGGTACAAATCAGAATTCAAGAGAGCAAAAGAGCAACAAGTGTTTTTTCCAAATGTTTTTTCTTTCATATGATTCTTGCACATTTGTTTTGGGTTGAATTTTAAGATTTTGTAAATTTTGTTGAACATTCAAAATCAATCCCAAGTCGCCTTTTTGAAAGCAAGGAAATCAACATTGGGAATATTGTGATGGTTTCTGTACAGATAGAACTTTGGGTTCAATAAAGTAAACATATAATCCTAGGTGAAGTGTTCAGTATTGAAAGAAACTTTTACCAAAGACAAAGACAATATCAATGAACACTTTAAGAGTGTTAAGTGGGGAATGTTTGATAAATGTTGCACAATGAGTTTATTAAATTTATGTATGATCTCCTTTCATAAAAGAATAGGTACTAGGAGGTTTGCAGTTTGCAGGTGACACCCATGTCATAATCTCTTCTGATCTGGAAGAAACATTGGTTCTGAAAAGAAGCAGGCGTAAGATACTGGTTCTTTTCAAACTAGTGTCTCTTCGTATGTCTTACCTCTTCACCGTACAAAGCTTCCAAATTTATTTTCCTTTCATAATAGATGCATCTTTGGACAGTCCTCATGTTGGTTTGTTGGGTTTTTGAAATGTTAATGTTGTATATTTCTATTTTTTCCTGGTTGTTATGTTTGTTTTGGGGTTTTAAAATTTAACAAATGTGTGCTAGTGGGTAAAAAAAAAAAAAAAATAAGATCAAAATGTGACTTTCAATTTAAAAAAGGGGGGAAATAGGATTTTGTAATGCCCCGTCAGCAAAGCCGAAGAGGCATGTGGTGTGTTTGGCTTGTTCTTCCTGCAATGTGTGTGTGAGTTTGTAGTGACATTCAAATCGAGGACTTTTAACAAAAGAGACAATTGCTAGCACAAAGGAAAACATTGGGTTCCATGTTTGTCAGGATAAAGAGGTAAACAAAGGGCATCATTGATTGGAGATCATTACACACTTGTGAGCGGTGTGGGTAGGTATCCACATTCAAACTGTCACCTGACTGGACCTATAGCAAAAGGGACAATAGACTTTGCAAGTCTCGCGCGTATCGGAACGAGAAAACACGTCAAACGAAGAACATATTTTTTTCCTGAAATCAAATATGTGTTTTAAATTATATCTGATGACAAAATCTGAGCAACAAAAATACTCAGTACAATTTTTATAAAATTAGTTTTAGCTTTTATAATAAATACACAAATAATGTGTTAATTATTATTAAAACATATTTAAAACTCTGGGACAAGGATGCTCATTTGTTCTTAACTTTTTAGAAACCCCCTACGCGGGTTTGCGAAGGTCACACCGGCGTAAAATTAACGCTTGGCACAGTTTATAGAGGACGTTGACGCCTCAACAACCATAGACTGCAATGAAAAGGCCTGGCGTTGCAATTACAGCATCTGGCAATTATCATCGCGCATCCAAAACAAGTGTTTACGTAAGTTTTGTTATAAGAGGTGAGCACAAAATTCTTAATTTTTTGCAGTAACCGGAAGCTGAGGTCAAGTTTAATTCTCAGGTTTTCTTTGTTATATTGTTGAATTGATTTTACTTTCATATTTTTTATCACTAAGTATTACATTCCCCAACAACATATATAATTTTCATAGTCATAAACTACATTAAACTAAAATGATTGACAAACAAAATCTCGTCCACTTAAAACTCCATATGGTCTCAGAAGTTCTAATGAGCGCGAGACTTGCACAGTCTATAGGTCCCACAGTTGCTATCACAAAGGAAAACATTGTGGTCCATGGTTGCTATTACAAAGGAAATCATTGTGGTCCACAGGCCAGATTACTGATACCTGAGGTTAAATTAATGCAAGTAGGCGTAGAATTATCTAAATGTATATCTGACTCCAGGTGAAAAGACCAATTAATGAATCACCAACAGCAAATGTTGATCAAGCACCAACTTATTAATAGTTTGGATGAAACAAAACCAAGGTGAAGTGAATAACATGTATGCACAGAATCAGAATTTGTAAAATATTGGAATTGTTAGGAGTCATGTCCTTATACCTTCTACATTTTTAGAGACGAGCAAGAAAAGACCAAAAGAGTAACTATACAAAGTATAAGCTCTTATCAAGCAAAAACATTGATTATTCTACATGGTGAACATACATCTGTACACAACAGACACAGTTTATAGTGTATTATTGATGTATCTTTTCCATAGATTAGACCAGGAGTACATTGAAGTGTAGTGGGACTGTTTAATAGTTTGCTTTGACCTTGGACTATGAGTGATTCTCAGGAGTGTCTAATGTACAGGTTTAGTTGCCCAGCTGAAAAATCAATTCAATTCAACTAGTTTATATTAAAATTTTTTTTCACAAAGTAGACCTAAAAGGTTGGGTCACACTTTACTAATGACCCCCCAAAACATTTGTGTAATCTCTATCTGAAAGCAACCTTGTTATAAAGATGGTAATGGTAGCAAGCATCCTGTAAAATTATCTTGTCTGAAATGCCCCCATTGATAAGAAATCAAAAAAGAATGTCAAAAATTTGAATCGCCAAAACTAACCTCAGGGCAAGTTTTGTAGAGTCAAATTTCTGTGGTGTCCATTTGTGATTGCTACAGCCAGGAGTGCGGTTGGCACTCGCTGTTACCTCGCAAAAAGTGAGAGGATTCAACAGTCTTGGTGGAAATACTGTGACATATTTGTTGCTGTTTTCTCAACAACTAGACACTGTGTTCAGTTGAAACTTTTACAGGTGACTTTTATTGTATCTTTCTCAATAATTTTTGCTTATAAATCAGCATTTCGTTGACAAAAAAAACAATCTATGACCCTACCTTTAAAGCATTTATTGTATCCTGCTTTCATTTAAGCAGATCAGTATATTAACTGTTTTGTAATAATTATCTTTCTTATATTGCCTGTTCTCAATATCAGTTATTTAGGTAAAAGCTTACTCGTATAAATTTATTTGTCAATTTCGTAATGAGTGTTGCTCTTCACCCTTCAGGTTTTGAAGACGAGCAGAGTATACTGTTTGCAAGAGACCACAACGGCTCTTTTCAGAGCCACCACTCTCACAAAAGAGATTTACACATTGTACCCGCAAGTTTACTATTTATTTATAGTTCCTTCACATTTTTCCACACCATGCAAAGCTTCAAACAATACTAACAGTAAAATGTGTTTTTGACAAGGTTTTAGAAAAAAAAAATCACAAAAGTGTCACCTGTGTTCTTACATGATTAAAGGCTTAAAAATATGTGATTACAAAATAACTGCATACTTGTGAAGCAACCTTTGGAGTAAGCAGTCCTATTTGGTTTGGATTAGTTGCTTGGTTGGTTTGAGTGAGCAGTCCTAGCTTGTTTGGATTAGTTGCTTGGTTGGTTTGAGTGAGCAGTCCTATTTGGTTTGGATTAGTTGCTTGGTTAGTTTGAGTAAGCAGTCCTATTTGGTTTGGATTAGTTGCTTGGTTGGTTTGAGTGAGCAGTCCTAGTTTGTTTGGATTAGTTGCTTGGTTGGTTTGAGTGAGCAGTCCTATTTGGTTTGGATTAGTTGCTTGGTTGGTTTGAGTGCGCAGTCCTAGTTTGTTTGGATTAGTTGCTTGGTTGGTTTGAGTGAGCAGTCCTATTTGGTTTGGATTAGTTGCTTGGTTGGTTTGAGTGAGCAGTCCTAGTTTGTTTGGATTAGTTGCTTGGTTGGTTTGAGTGAGCAGTCCTAGTTTGTTTGGATTAGTTGCTTGGTTGGTTTGAGTGAGCAGTCCTAGTTTGTTTGGATTAGTTGCTTGGTTGGTTTGAGTGAGCAGTCCTATTTTGTTTGGATTAGTTGCTTGGTTGGTTTGAGTGAGCAGTCCTATTTGGTTTGGATTAGTTGCTTGGTTGGTTTGAGTGAGCAGTCCTAGTTTGTTTGGATTAGTTGCTTGGTTGGTTTGAGTGAGCAGTCCTTGTTTGTTTGGATTAGTTGCTTGGTTGGTTTGAGTGAGCAGTCCTATTTGGTTTGGATTAGTTGCTTGGTTGGTTTGAGTGAGCAGTCCCATTTGGTTTGGATTAGTTGATTGGTTGGTTTGAGTGAGCAGTCCTATTTTGTTTGGATTAGTTGCTTGGTTGGTTTGAGTGAGCAGTCCCATTTGGTTTGGATTAGTTGCTTGGTTGGTTTGAGTGAGCAGTCCTATTTGGTTTGGATTAGTTGCTTGGTTGGTTTGAGTGAGCAGTCCTATTTGGTTTGGATTAGTTGCTTGGTTGGTTTGAGTGAGCAGTCCTATTTGGTTTGGATTAGTTGCTTGGTTGGTTTGAGTGAGCAGTCCTAGTTTGTTTGGATTAGTTGCTTGGTTGGTTTGAGTGAGCAGTCCTAGTTTGTTTGGATTAGTTGCTTGGTTGGTTTGAGTGAGCAGTCCTATTTTGTTTGGATTAGTTGCTTGGTTGGTTTGAGTGAGCAGTCCTAGTTTGTTTGGATTAGTTGCTTGGTTGGTTTGAGTGAGCAGTCCTATTTGGTTTGGATTAGTTGCTTGGTTGGTTTGAGTGAGCAGTCCTAGTTTGTTTGGATTAGTTGCTTGGTTGGTTTGAGTGAGCAGTCCTAGTTTGTTTGGATTAGTTGCTTGGTTGGTTTGAGTGAGCAGTCCTAGTTTGTTTGGATTAGTTGCCTGGTTGGTTTGAGTGAGCAGTCCTATTTGGTTTGGATTAGTTGCTTGGTTGGTTTGAGTGAGCAGTCCTATTTGGTTTGGATTAGTTGCTTGGTTAGTTTGAGTGAGCAGTCCTATTTGGTTTGGATTAGTTGCTTGGTTGGTTTGAGTGAGCAGTCCTATTTGGTTTGGATTAGTTGCTTGGTTGGTTTGAGTGAGCAGTCCTATTTGGTTTGGATTAGTTGCTTGGTTTGTTTGAGTGAGCAGTCCTATTTGGTTTGGATTAGTTGCTTGGTTTGTTTGAGTGAGCAGTCCTATTTGGTTTGGATTAGTTGCTTGGTTTGTTTGAGTGAGCAGTCCTATTTGGTTTGGATTAGTTGCTAGGTTGGTTTTGGAATTTGTGAAGCAACCTGTGGAGTGAGCAGTCCTATTTGGTTTGGATTAATTGCTTAGTTGGTTTGAGTGAGCAGTCCTATTTGGTTTGGATTAGTTGCTTGGTTTGTTTGAGTGAGCAGTCCTATTTGGTTTGGATTAGTTGCTTGGTTTGTTTGAGTGAGCAGTCCTATTTGGTTTGGATTAGTTGCTTGGTTTGTTTGAGTGAGCAGTCCTATTTGGTTTGGATTAGTTGCTAGGTTGGTTTGGGATTTGTGAAGCAACCAGTGGAGTGAGCGGTCCTATTTGGTTTGGATTAATTGCTTAGTTGGTTTGAGTGAGCAGTCCTATTTGGTTTGGATTAATTGGTTAGTTGGTTTGGGATTTGTGAAGCAACCAGTGGAGTGAGCGGTCCTATTTGGTTTGGATTAATTGCTTAGTTGGTTTGAGTGAGCAGTCCTATTTGGTTTGGATTAGTTGTTTGGTTGGTTTGAGTGAGCAGTCCTATTTGGTTTGGATTAGTTGCTTGGTTTGTTTGAGTGAGCAGTCCTATTTGGTTTGGATTAGTTGCTTGGTTGGTTTGAGTGAGCAGTCCTATTTGGTTTGGATTAGTTGCTTGGTTGGTTTGAGTGAGCAGTCCTATTTGGTTTGGATTAGTTGTTTGGTTGGTTTGAGTGAGCAGTCCTATTTGGTTTGTATTAGTTGATTGGTTGGTTTGAGTGAGCAGTCCTATTTGGTTTGGACTAGTTGCTTAGTTGGTTTGAGTGAGCAGTCCTATTTGGTTTGGATTAGTTTGTTTGGTTGGTTTGAGTGAGCAGTCCTATTTGGTTTGGATTAGTTGCTTGGTTTGTTTGAGTGAGCAGTCCTATTTGGTTTGGATTAGTTGCTTGGTTGGTTTGAGTGAGCAGTCCTATTTGGTTTGGATTAGTTGCTTGGTTGGTTTGAGTGAGCAGTCCTATTTTGTTTGGATTAGTTGGTTGGTTGGTTGTTGAGTGAGCAGTCCTATTGGTTTGGATTAGTTGATTGATTGGTTTGAGTGAGCAGTCCTTTTTGGTTTGGACTAGTTGCTTGGTTGGTTTGAGTGAGAAGTCCTATTTGGTTTGGATTAGTTGCTTGGTTGGTTTGAGTGAGCAGTCCTATTTGGTTTGGATTAGTTGCTTGGTTGGTTTGAGTGAGCAGTCCTATTTGGTTTGGATTAGTTGCTTGGTTGGTTTGAGTGAGCAGTCCTATTTGGTTTGGATTAGTTGCTTTGAGTGAGCGGTCCTATTTTGTTTGGATTAGTTGCTTAGTTGGTTTGGATTAGTTGCTTGGTTGGTTTGAGTGAGCAGTCCTATTTGGTTTGGATTAGTTTCTTGGTCGGTTTGGGGATTTGTGAAGCAACCTGTGGAGTGAGCAGTCCTATTTGGTTTGGATTAGTTGCTTGGTTGGTTCCGGGATTTCCTCTTCTTCTTTACAGAGAACAAAACCAAAATAATTTTCTTCAATTGAAACTCATGTTATGTGAGTGCTTTGGAGAACATATAAAACATTTATTTTTGGCGTGTCCTGGCCGAGTGATTAAGCAAACTGGACTCGAGCTCTGGTGTTTCTGATCAGCAGTGTGTGGGTTCGAGTCCCAGTCTTGACAATTGTGTCCTTAAGCAAGACACTTAACCATTATTGCTTCATCCTGTGGATGGGACGTAAAGCCGTAGGTCTCGTATTTTGTGTAATTCATGTAGAAGAACTCAGTTACGTATCAGTAAGAGAAAGAGTTTGCCCCGGTGTGTCTGGCAGTGGCTGCTGAATGTGTTGCAGCACCTTGTAAACCATCATGGAGCTACACAAATGAGTTCCATAATCCAAAACATTGCTCTGCTTATCCTGTTGAAAAACAAATAATGAGTGCTTTGATACGCCCCTAGGGGTGTGATAAAGGGCTATAAAAGAACCCAGTATTGTTATAATTTATTATTATCTATTATTATTGTTATTACTTATTTTATTTTTATTTTATTTGTATTTTATTTGTTTGCATTGAAAGATACTGCATACCATAGATGCAGCCTTTAGTCAGTTAAGCTACCTTCTTTGTCCAAATCTGAATCATAGAAAAAACTACAAAATATAAGGCAGTCGTGTTTTTAAATGGCAAATTTTGTTAGTTTATTGTTTTTCTATAGAAGTTCCAAAGACACATTTCGCTCTAAATATATTGAGTCAGTTATTTCGTTATTCATTTGTTAGACACTTACAACAGATGTACAATGTTTAAATCAACCTGTCATTGTAAGCAGAAGTGAGTGAATTAACAACAAAGAAAGTGTTGAAGATCTCTGACTGAAAGGTGTTGTGAAGGAACAATGAACACTGTACCAGGTCATGCATAAAGGTTGATTTGTAGCCTCTGTTGTTGTTTATCCTTTTTCCATACTTTATAATACTGGTGTCACTTTCTGATGGTTTCACAGGGTGATCTTTTTCTTATCTCTCTTACTTGGATAGTATTTACCTCGTTTCTATATTGTGAATTTATGGTCCAAGATCAACAGAAACTTTTATATAAGGAGCTCCTTGTAGCAACTTACATTTTACAGTACATTTTGCCATACAGGACATGGCATGCTAACTTGCCATTATGTTCTTGCTAGCAGTTGGGTGACACGAACAATGCAACTGGCTTTATAATAATGATACATTATTTGGATTGCAAAATTTTGTTGTATTTTGTAACAGTTGCTAACAGATTTGCTTTGTGCTAAAAAGCTGTATGAGGTTTTGGCTGGGAACAAGTTTCTCAAACAAGTTGTTTAAGCTACATACCAAGCTGCTTACAAAGTGGTCCTTAGCTATTTTTCTGTCTCCTATTACTATTTCAGATAATTGAGGCCAAAAGCATGCTAACTTCCCAGTAACTTTTACTAGTAAATGAGTGGTGCAGCAATTAAAAACACATTGTTATTTTGTTGTTCCTTGTGAAGGGCTGATGAGGATAGCAATCTACTCCATTGAAGTAGTTGTTGTTACTGTTAGTGAAAAAGGGTCTAAATTGATTGATGCAAAGGATACAATTTTGTCTATTGCCCACTCTGAGATCAATAGATCCAAAGCAAGTGGACATATCAGCAGTGAAGTCATTTCCAGCATTCTTAATGTGTTACCTTGTCATGACACAGAAATATGAAGGTTATCACAATCAACACAACACTGTAACAAACACTCTCACTGAGCTCAAGCTCTCATGGGAAAATACCATTTAAACATGTGGTTTTATGGATGGAAAACAAAGTTGTTTTTTATTTGATTCTCTTTAGTGGTTTATTGAGCTGAAAGATATCAAGGAGTACAAGACAAAGAAAGACATCTTCATGTTGGCTGAATACGGTAAGTAATCATTATAATGTTATTAATCTGTGATATTTAATGACCTATAATGTTAAATGCATCTATGGTTCCTCACAAGTAACATTGAATGAATAATTATCACTATTATTATTATTATTATTGTTATTGTCACAGCTCATGCAATCACTGTGAGCTCAAATGATGATATTCATGTGTAAATAGCCCAAGGGCCAACAGCCTTTCTTGATAAGATTTGTTCTTTAGTCGGAGGACTAACTTCATTGCTCCGCGCTGGACTGACTGAAGGAATTTGATGTCTTTTACCAGATGAGGTGACCAAACACAACTATTGTATTCCAGGTGGGGTCTGACCAAGGACTTGTACAAACAAAGAAACATCTGTTGGGCCATAAATGTAAAGGTACATTTGATGTCCCAAAGCATCCAGTTGGCTTTAGCTACAGAAAAACAAGTTTCTGTGAGCTCAGCTACATTATCCCCATCCTTCATGTAGTATCTTGAAGTGTGTTTCACTTTTCAACCAGCATGGCACTACATTTCTTGACATTAAATTTAAGTGGCCACTTGTCAGACCATTCACAAAGCTCTGTCAAGTCTTGTTGGAGACTGTGTTAAGGGTTTCATCACCCACACACTCCTATAAACCTTGGTGTCATCAGCCATTGGTGACCACCTTTCAGGAACCCTTCAATCCATTTAAGTACATTATTACAAATACCATCAGCTTTTAATTAGATTGAGACATTCATGTGGCACTGAGTCAAATGCTTTAGATGACATCAATTAAATCCTCATCATCCAGCAGTGATGACCAGTGATTAATAATGACAAGTAACTGTGTTCAACCTGTTTTGCATAATGGATGGAAGCCATTTTCCCCTTCCTCCCTCATCAAGCCAGGGGTTCTCCAGTGCAGGCCATTCTAAGGACACTATATCCTTGACAGCCAATAGAAGATGGCCATCTGCAAGACAGCATCATATAGTGTCATACCATTCAGGCTTTCATATCTTGTTAACTCTGGGCAAAACATTTTTACGGTTAGGGTTTAAAGGTTTGATATTGCCATTATAGCGGCTTTGAAGAAGTTTAAATCTATCGATTAAGGAAAATCTGTATGATCAATTTCTTAATAAAATAGAAAACTTTGTAGAATTAGTGAGAATTCTGTGTGCATTATGCCTTGATGGGCAGGTGTATAAATTGCATGTACATCCATAGACTGCCATACCCCTCTGTTAAAGATCACCTTGAACAAAATCACTAAAACAAATTTGACTCTTTATATTTGTTTGTTATGTGTATATATATTATTTGGTTATAAGTTTGAATTTTTTGGCCCTGCATTTTTGCTGAAATTAGATCGGAAAAACTAGCCCCCCTTTTTTCCATTTTTTTTCTTTTTTTGCCAATGACAGAGCCCTCGCTTGTTCAGAACCATTGTTCATCACAATGCGGACTGGTAAAGATTGTTTATCTTCATCACTATGCATTTACCGTTTGGATCGTTTTTTAATAAAGTGATTCCTTGAGCACGAAATGATTGCGAATGCATGAAATCTAGAAGTCAAGTTATTTTTGTAGTTGTTACTTTGTTCATCTGCTGTTCATAAAAACTTATCGTGACCTACTTGTATAAAGAAATACCGACCTGATCCATAAAACTACTATTTGAAATAAATAATTCACTGGTGAAAAAAAAGGCATCAGCTAGATTTGCTGACTGGAATAATACTGTATTATGAGATTTACTTGTGCTGGCAGTTGGTGTGACTCTGAGTCAGCTCTGTGAACCTCGGCATGCCCCTCCAAGCTTCGTTGTCTCCCTCTTCTGGAGAACTTCCCTGGTCACTTGAGCTAATATCATTAGAAGTGCCTGACGAATTCATCAACACTGTAATGTTCCCACAAACTGCAGTCCAACATTTTGATCCTTTTTTTTGTTTCAGAGATGCTTTTTTGCATGTAATAATACACATTTGTGTGTTGGGTAAACGAAACAAGTCTGCATTGTGATGTCCCACTGCTGTTTTGATTTCTAGGCGCTTAAGGTCTTTTGTTGTAACTCGGTGTTTTTGCCCAGCATAATACTGATCAAAATGGTTTTTTTTTTTACATTATGACACAATTTTTGAGTTCCACTCATGTACACATGTACATGTAATCATTACGCACTTGTTTACCTTTCTGCAACAACAAAAACAATAATGTAAAATTCAAGTTGAGCTTTTTAATTAAAGAAATGGAGCTAGCTTTTATGCTTTCAGGCAGGATGGTCTAGGAGTTAAAAATTAGGTTCAGGTTCGATTCTGCAGGATGTGCAAGAACAGTTAGTGTTCTCTGGTTTGTTTCTGTGCTAGTCAAGGGCATATATTTTCCTCTGTTTATTGTTAAAATGGAGTTTTAGTGATTATTATGGAGTACCTGAAATTGCTGATCATTTTAAACTATCATAAAAGTCAGCCAAACAAAAATGGTGCAAGTGAAGAATGTAGAAAACAAATTAGATGGTAGAACAAACAAAAAACAGAACGCCTTTTGTTTGTTTTTTAATGTAACATTCCTGATGAATTTGTTCATGTTTATTTGATATCACTAGACCCCAAGCAGAAGAGCACTGTTCGCCACAAGTTCCAGTCTAACATGGCACATGACATTGGTTATGCCATGCTGTGTGTGTTTTCCTACATAGCCGCTGCAAGGAGTGCCGATAGCTACACACGCAAAGAATTAGAAGCAAGAATGGCCGGCAGAAGGCGCCAATTTCTTCACTCCCCTTAAGAAAGAAAATTAAAACTTTGTTTAATGTTTTTTTGTTTTTGTTTCTTTTAAAATAATTTAATTGCTTAGCCCTTGTACTTTCAATGACCTTTGGAAACCAATAATCTGTGCGTATGTTGGTGACACTCTGTAAATGCATTGACCACATTATAGAAAGTTCAGCCTGCATTGTGTATGTACTAAAAAACACTAAGTGAATAGTAGGAGGGTTAAGAATTTAAGATAGAAGTATAAATGCATTTTATCTATATTGATATCTTCTTTTGTCTCTTAAATCCTCCTTCTTAAGCAGTGTCTATTACCATGCATCATGCATTCTTGTCCAACCAGCACACCCAAGACAGCTCATGCGATCACCACATTCATAACTTTTTTGTCTTTCCTTAAAGGCACTGGACACGTTTGGTAATTGTCAAAGACCAGTATTCTCACTTGATTTATCCCAACATATGCATAAAATAACAAACCTGTGGAAATTTGGGCTCAATTGGTCATCGAACTTACAAGAGAATAATGAAGAAAAAACACCATTGTTGCATTACTTTGTGTGCTTTCAGATGCATAATAAAAGGCTTCAGCTGAAGTCTTTTTTATTTTTTGATTGAGAAATTACCTCTTTCTCAAAAACTACGTTACTTTAGAGGGAGCAATTGCTCACAATGTTTTATACTGTCAACAGCTCTCCATTGCTCGGTACCAAGTAAGTTTTTATGCTAACAATTATTTTGAGTAATTACCAATAGTGTCCAGTGCCTTTAAGGTTTTATTTAATGGTTCTTAAGAAGTGTCCAATCGTTTTTTATGTTTTGTGATCTTATTTGGTACAAACTCAATTTATGGTATTACGCGTTTGCACTAAAATCTCCTGTTCACAAAAGTTGTGATCAGGTGACCTTATAACAATGCAGGTGTGCTGGGCCAAGCCTAATAAACAGGTTCTTTGAAGTGCCCTAATCTAGTTACTATGGTGTATGCACTATAGCAGATCCCAACCAACAAGGTACTTTGAAGTGCCCTAATCTAGTTACTATGGTGTATGCACTATAGCAGGTCCCAATCAACAAGGTACTTTGAAGGGCCCTAATCTAGTTACTATGGTGTATGCACTATAGCAGATCCCAATCAACAAGGTACTTTGAAGGGCCCTAATCTAGTTACTATGGTGTATGCACTATAGCAGATCCAAATCAACAAGGTACTTTGAAGGGCCCTAATCTAGTTACAATGATGTATGCACTATAGCAGATCCCACTCAACAAGGTACTTTGAAGGGCCCTAATCTAGTTACTATGGTGTATGCACTATAGCAGATCCCAATCAACAAGGTACTTTGAAGGGCCCTAATCTAGTTACTATGATGTATGCACTATAGCAGATCCCCAATCAACAAGGTACTTTGAAGTGCCCTAATCTAGTTACAATGATGTATGCACTATAGCAGATCCCACTCAACAAGGTACTTTGAAGGGCCCTAATCTAGTTACTATGGTGTATGCACTATAGCAGATCCCAATCAACAAGGTACTTTGAAGGCCCTAATCTAGTTACAATGATGTATGCACTATAGCAGATCCCATCAACAAGGTACTTTGAAGTGCCCTAATCTAGTTACAATGATGTATGCACTATAGCAGATCCATCAACAAGGTACTTTGAAGGGCCCTAATCTAGTTACTATGGTGTATGCACTATAGCAGATCCCAATTAACAAGGTACTTTGAAGGGCCCTAATCTAGTTACTATGGTGTATGCGCTATAGCAGATCCCAATCAACAAGGTACTTTGAAGTGCCCTAATCTAGTTACAATGATGTATGCACTATAGCAGATCCCAATCAACAAGGTACTTTGAAGGGCCCTAATCTAGTTACTATGGTGTATGCGCTATAGCAGATCCCAATCAACAAGGTACTTTGAAGTGCCCTAACTAGTTACTATGGTGTATGCACTATAGCAGATCCAATCAACAAGGTACTTTGAAGTGCCCTAACTAGTTACTATGGTGTATGCACTATAGCAGATCCCAATCAACAAGGTACTTTGAAGTGTCCTAATCTAGTTACTACGGTGTATGCACTATAGCAGATCTAAATTAACAAGGTACTTTGAAGTGCCCTAACTAGTTACTATGTTGTATGCACTATAGCAGATCCAAATTAACAAGGTACTTTGAAGGGCCCTAATCTAGTTACTATGGTGTATGCACTATAGCAGATCCCAATCAACAAGGTACTTTGAAGGGCCCTAATCTAGTTACTATGGTGTATGCGCTATAGCAGATCCAATCAACAAGGTACTTTGAAGTGCCCTAACTAGTTACTATGGTGTATGCACTATAGCAGATCCAAATTAACAAGGTACTTCGAAGGGCCCTAATCTAGTTACTATGGTGTATGCGCTATAGCAGATACCAATCAACAAGGTACTTTGAAGTGCCCTAACTAGTTACTATGGTGTATGCACTATAGCAGATCCAAATTAACAAGGTACTTTGAAGTGCCCTAATCTAGTTACTAGGTTTATGCACTATAGCAGATCCCAATCAACAAGGTACTTTGAAGTGCCCTAATCTAGTTACTATGGTGTATGCGCTATAGCAGATCCCAATCAACAAGGTACTTTGAAGTGCCCTAACTAGTTACTATGGTGTATGCACTATAGCAGATCAAATTAACAAGGTACTTTGAAGTGCCCTAATCTAGTTACTATGGTGTATGCGCTATAGCAGATCCAATCAACAAGGTACTTTGAAGTGCCCTAACAGTTCTATGGTGTATGCACTATAGCAGATCCAATACAAGTTACTTTGAAGTGCCTAATTAGTTACTATTATGACTATGAGATCCAATAACAGTCTTTAAGTGCCCTAATCTTTACAATGATGTATGCACTATAGCAGATCAAAATTAACAAGGTACTTTGAAGTGCCCTAATCTAGTTACTATGGTGTATGCCTATAGCAGATCCAAATCAATATGATTTTTCCCGGCCAATTTCAGACTTTGTCTGATAATTATCATCCGTTCATTTCACAAGAATTCACACTTAGGAGCAATTTGGTGCATTTAAAACTTACATTGTAGCATTCCTACATTAATTTTTGTACCTTTTAACGTTCGAAGCATGCAATCTTGTCGTTTTGGTTTCTTTTTCAGATGTGGGCAATCATTTTCTCTGTTTGGTTGTTCAAGTCAAATGACTTAAAATTGTTGGGGGGGGGGGGTCTTCTGAAGTCCCTTTTTCTCTTCAAAATGTTGCCTTTTTCAAAATATATATTTTAACAAACTAATTATTTATGTCACAAAATCATGATTTCAAACTTGTTTAAGAGTTTTAACTCACAAAATTGAGGGGTATTTTTATGATTGGGCGCACATTGGTAATTTTAGAAGCATTTCCAGTGGCTGCTGTGTCTGTAAACTTAATTTTGTTAGAGAAATGAAAATTCTGAAAAAGGTTGTTGAAAAAGCTGAAGTATGTTTCAAATGAAAACGAATGCCCGATCAATCTCTGCAGTTCAGTTGAATTAAACATTTTGACACTTTTAATTTGAGTGCATCTTAATTGAATTAAAACTTTGTGAAATTGGCCGGGAAACCTATTGTTATTATTATTGTTATTATAACTATATTGTTTTTTGATATTACTGGCATGCATAAGAAAGATTTTTAAGTTGGACTTTAGCTACGACCACATAGTCTGGATCTCACGGTTTCCTTCATTAATATTATTTTTATTAAACGAATTGTGTTTGAAATGAAAGCCCAACAAATAAATGTTAAAGATGTATACATTCTGAATAGAATGAGTTCATCTTTGAATGTGAATCATTGTATAGTTGTTATCCTGGAAATTTCAAACCAGACCTTTTCCTGTGTCTCATGACCCTTGAACGACACGGAACACACCTCCACACAATGCGCGTATGCTTCCGCCATTTTGGAGTCGATTCATTCGTGTACATTTGTCTCTCAAAATGTGAGTGCGCTGCGCGTCGTGCAATGGATCGATGTAAGCTGGAATCGATCATATTAGTATTAAATAGCTAAAAAAGTCATACGTGTTCGCTTAATGATTCTATCATAGTACCATCGGGTTGAAGATTTCAACCAAATTGTTTTTCCAAAACTATTCTTCTGTTTCAACTAATACACTAAACACCTAGAATGGTGGAAGTCGTCTTCACATTGTGTAGTGGTAAAAATATCAAAAGTAGTTTGAAATTAGTTTTAAATTTGTAGGATTTATAAGTGAAGCTGTTTTGTCTTTCCCCATTACCATCATGACTAATCGACCTTCTGGACCTACCAACAAAGTGTTACCAATAAAGGCTTTTGAAAATTGTCGTATCTTTACTTCACCAGTTGTAAAGGTACATAACATTGTAATGCTCTTATGGAAACTACTTTTGTAGGATCTAGTTATAAGTTATATTTCTGATAATATACTAATTATTATACTGTTCACAATCAAGCAGTTATTTATTCTTTTTTTAATAAACGCCTTTTGTAACGAAAGGTTTGATTATACACATTTGTTTCCTTTCGTTGTGGAAACGACGAGTATGCTATCTAAGTTCTAATTTCTCTGTTTTTTATGTTTTCTTACAAAGTGGTTGGACTGATGGAATCATCAGAGTCGGCTAATTATGGGTATTTGATGTCATTGACATAACACTTACTAAAAGGAATTTATTAAAGGAATTCATAAAGGTATTTATGTGTTAAAGCGAAATTATTTCTTTTTGGGTTGAACAAAGAAAAATTGACTTGAGCAGGATTTGAACCAACGACATCCGGATTAACGTGCCAGAGCTCTACCAGCTGAGCTATCTTGACAAACCACGAAGACAGCCAAAATATGGCTAGATAGCACAGTTAGTAGACCGCCGTTCAAATCTCGCTTTAGCAATTTTTTTTCTTTTTCAACCCCAAATTATTTAAACAACTTTCCTGGTCAGTTTCCCTTGTGGTTGATTACATGAACATTTAATTCATGTTGTTATTTTTGTATTGTTGTTTATTTACAAGGTTATATCAGATCCATTCGTTGGAGTACAATTCAAACGAGTGTTGCTTTTACCTCATGGTTAAAAAATAATTATTTGAATATATATATCGAATATATTTACAATGTTGAGGTTTAGAATTCGTTTAAAGAAAACATCTTCATGGTGAGTAAGGGAGTCTGGTATTTTATAAAACCATGCAATGCAAAGGTTGCTTTATTTACTTCATGCAATATGTTAATTGAATGAAAGCAGTAGTGGACATTTTTTAAAGGTGGTTTTCGTTGTTAATGTGTTTAATGTGGCTATTATAAAATCTGACAATTGAGTAGTGTCGAGATATATGCTTATTCAACATTCAGATAACCATATTTATTTTACAATGAGGTGCAAGTCACGGCTGTCTCCATCTGTTGAGTTTTGCATCCACAACTAAATAATTGTTGTACATAAAACTTGATATGTATCTATCTATTTGTCCTCCGATAAACAAATCTGTTTCAGGGAATTGTTCATATTGTTGACATAATTATAAACAGTTGTAGTCAAGAAGTAGCTGCATTTGTTTCCAATTTTCCTTCAGAAAAGCACCAACCTAAGCATCTGCAATAATATAAAAGCAAACAAAACACGTTTTGTACAGGCGGTGTCCAGCGGGGAGGGGGCTGCAGGGAAATCAATTTTTATTTAATATTTATCGAGTTTACATATGTGCAATGTAATCAGTATTAACATATTCGTGTAAAAATAATACTAAGAAATTCCTTTGTCCTTGGTTTGAAATTGTTCTAGTTTATGTAAATAAAAACGTCAAAACAATATATTGTAATGTGAGAACAGTGGGCAGACTTTCTTTGGGATTATTTGTGTGCTGTTGTTTGAATGCAAGTTATATATTTTCAAATTGAAGCGTTCGGATTCTACTTCGATGTTGTACAAGTCTAATGATTAAAAGGAAACAAATGTGACGCTTAAGCAGGATGCTCTTATCTGCAAACTGTGCATTCTGTTTCAGATGAGAAACTCAGGTCGTTCGGGATTTATTTGTTATTGCTTCGATCGATTCAGGTTGGTTGTGCGAACGGAAATGGGTGGTTTGAAAAAGGCCCAACGATGTTCTGAAGGTCTTTAAGGATAAAGTTTTAGAACTTCCTTCGAGCCTGAGACATTTTTTTTATATATTTTTTTTTAAACATTCTACTTGCGCTGGTACAAAATCGGAGCTTGACACTACCCATGTTTCTGTAACAAAACCATTTTCGGATCTTTCTCAGCAGGTTTCTTTTCTCCATTCTCTCTGAGATACTCAGCCAGTAGGTGAGATACTCAGCCAGTAGGTGAGATACTCAGCCAGTAGGTGAGAGACCCGGCCAGTAGGTGAGATACTCGGCCAGTAGGTGAGATACTCAGCCAGTTAGTGAGATACTCAGCCAGTAGGTGAGATACTCAGCCAGTAGGTGAGATACCCAGCCAGTAGGTGAGATACCCGGCCAGTAGGTGAGATACTCAGCCAGTAGGTGAGATACTCAGCCAGTTAGTGAGATACTCAGCCAGTAGGTGAGATATCCAGCCAGTAGGTGAGATACCCAGCCAGTAGGTGAGATACCCAGCCAGTAGGTGAGATACTCGGCCAGTAGGTGAGATACTCGGCCAGTAGGTGAGATACTCGGCCAGTAGGTGAGATACTCAGCCAGTAGGTGAGATACTCAGCCAGTAGGTGAGATACCCAGCCAGTAGGTGAGATACTCGGCCAGTAGGTGAGATACTCAGCCAGTAGGTGAGATACTCAGCCAGTAGGTGAGATACCCAGCCAGTAGGTGAGATACTCAGCCAGTAGGTAAGATACTCAGCCAGTAGGTGAGATACCCAGCCAGTAGGTGACATACTCGGCCAGTAGGTGAGATACTCAGCCAGTAGGTGAGATACTCAGCCAGTTAGTGAGATACTCAGCCAGTAGGTGAGATACTCAGCCAGTAGGTGAGATACCCAGCAAGTAGGTGAGATACTCGGCCAGTAGGTGAGATACTCAGCCAGTAGGTGAGATACTCAGCCAGTTAGTGAGATACTCAGCCAGTTGGTGAGACACTCAGCCAGTAGGTGAGATACCCAGCCAGTAGGTGAGATACTCGCCAGTAGGTGAGATACTCAGCCAGTAGGTGAGATACTCAGCCAGTTAGTGAGATACTCAGCCAGTAGGTGAGATACCCAGCCAGTAGGTGAGTGGCCAGCCAGTAGGTGAGATACTCGGCCAGTAGGTGAGATACTCAGCCAGTAGGTGAGATACTCAGCCAGTAGGTGAGATACCCAGCCAGTAGGTGAGATACCCAGCCAGTAGGTAAGATAATCAGCCAGTAGGTGAGATACTCAGCCAGTAGGTGAGATACCCAGCCAGTAGGTGAGATACTCGGCCAGTAGGTGAGATACTCAGCCAGTAGGTGAGATACTCAGCCAGTTAGTGAGATACTCAGCCAGTAGGTGAGATACCCAGCCAGTAGGTGAGATACCCAGCCAGTAGGTGAGATACTTGGCCAGTAGGTGAGATACTCGGCCAGTAGGTGAGATACTCAGCCAGTAGGTGAGATACTCAGCCAGTAGGTGAGATACTCAGCCAGTAGGTGAGATACCCAGCCAGTAGGTGAGATTCTCGGCCAGTAGGTGAGATACTCAGCCAGTAGTGAGATACTCAGCCAGTAGGTGAGATACTTGCCAGTAGGTGAGATACCCAGCCAGTAGGTGAGATACTCAGCCAGTAGGTGAGATACTCAGCCAGTAGGTGAGATACTCGGCCAGTAGGTGAGATACCTGCCAGTAGGTGAGATACTCAGCCAGTAGGTGAGATACTCAGCCAGTAGGTGAGATACTCGGCCAGTAGGTGAGATACTCAGCCAGTAGGTGAGATACCCAGCCAGTAGGTGAGATACTCAGCCAGTAGGTGAGATACCAGCCAGTAGGTAAGATAATCAGCCAGTAGGTGAGATACTCAGCCAGTAGGTGAGATACCCAGCCAGTAGGTGAGATACTCGGCCAGTAGGTGAGATACTCAGCCAGTAGGTGAGATACTCAGCCAGTTAGTGAGATACTCAGCCAGTAGGTGAGATACCCAGCCAGTAGGTGAGATACCCAGCCAGTAGGTGAGATACTCAGCCAGTAGGTGAGATACTCGGCCAGTAGGTGAGATACTCAGCCAGTAGGTGAGATACTCAGCCAGTAGGTGAGATACCCAGCCAGTAGGTGAGATACCAGCCAGTAGGTAAGATACCGGCCAGTAGGTGAGATACTCGGCCAGTAGGTGAGATACTCGGCCAGTAGGTGAGATACTCAGCCAGTAGGTGAGATACTCAGCCAGTAGGTGAGATACCCAGCCAGTAGGTGACATACTCAGCCAGTAGGTGAGATACCCAGCCAGTAGGTGAGATACCCGGCCAGTAGGTGAGATACTCGGCCAGTAGGTGAGATACTCAGCCAGTAGGTGAGATACTCGGCCAGTAGGTGAGATACTCAGCCAGTAGGTGAGATACTCAGCCAGTAGGTGAGATACTCAGCCAGTAGGTGAGATACCCAGCCAGTAGGTGAGATACTCAGCCAGTAGGTAAGATACTCAGCCAGTAGGTGAGATACCCAGCCAGTAGGTGACATACTCGGCCAGTAGGTGAGATACTCAGCCAGTAGGTGAGATACTCAGCCAGTTAGTGAGATACTCAGCCAGTAGGTGAGATACTCAGCCAGTAGGTGAGATACCCAGCAAGTAGGTGAGATACTCGGCCAGTAGGTGAGATACTCAGCCAGTAGGTGAGATACTCAGCCAGTTAGTGAGATACTCAGCCAGTTGGTGAGACACTCAGCCAGTAGGTGAGATACCCAGCCAGTAGGTGAGATACTCGGCCAATAGGTGAGATACTCAGCCAGTAGGTGAGATACTCAGCCAGTTAGTGAGATACTCAGCCAGTAGGTGAGATACCCAGCCAGTAGGTGAGGTGGCCAGCCAGTAGGTGAGATACTCGCCAGTAGGTGAGATACTCAGCCAGTAGGTGAGATACTCAGCCAGTAGGTGAGATACCCAGCCAGTAGGTGAGATACCCAGCCAGTAGGTAAGATAATCAGCCAGTAGGTGAGATACTCAGCCAGTAGGTGAGATACCCAGCCAGTAGGTGAGATACTCGGCCAGTAGGTGAGATACTCAGCCAGTAGGTGAGATACTCAGCCAGTTAGTGAGATACTCAGCCAGTAGGTGAGATACCCAGCCAGTAGGTGAGATACCCAGCCAGTAGGTGAGATACTTGGCCAGTAGGTGAGATACTCGGCCAGTAGGTGAGATACTCAGCCAGTAGGTGAGATACTCAGCCAGTAGGTGAGATACTCAGCCAGTAGGTGAGATACCCAGCCAGTAGGTGAGATTCTCGGCCAGTAGGTGAGATACTCAGCCAGTTAGTGAGATACTCAGCCAGTAGGTGAGATACTTGCCAGTAGGTGAGATACCCAGCCAGTAGGTGAGATACTCAGCCAGTAGGTGAGATACTCAGCCAGTAGGTGAGATACTCGGCCAGTAGGTGAGATACTTGGCCAGTAGGTGAGATACTCAGCCAGTAGGTGAGATACTCAGCCAGTAGGTGAGATACTCGGCCAGTAGATGAGATACTCAGCCAGTAGGTGAGATACCCAGCCAGTAGGTGAGATACTCAGCCAGTAGGTGAGATACCCAGCCAGTAGGTAAGATAATCAGCCAGTAGGTGAGATACTCAGCCAGTAGGTGAGATACCCAGCCAGTAGGTGAGATACTCGGCCAGTAGGTGAGATACTCAGCCAGTTGGTGAGATACTCAGCCAGTTAGTGAGATACTCAGCCAGTAGGTGAGATACCCAGCCAGTAGGTGAGATACCCAGCCAGTAGGTGAGATACTCAGCCAGTAGGTGAGATACTCAGCCAGTAGGTGAGATACTCAGCCAGTAGGTGAAATACTCGGCCAGTAGGTGAGATACTCAGCCAGTTAGTGAGATACTCAGCCAGTAGGTGAGATACCCAGCCAGTAGGTGAGATACCCAGCCAGTAGGTGAGATACTTGGCCAGTAGGTGAGATACTCGGCCAGTAGGTGAGATACTCAGCCAGTAGGTGAGATACCCAGCCAGTAGGTGAGATACCCAGCCAGTAGGTGAGATACTCAGCCAGTAGGTGAGATACCCAGCCAGTAGGTGAGATACTCAGCCAGTAGGTGAGATACTCAGCCAGTAGGTGAGATACTCGGCCAGTAGGTGAGATACTCGGCCAGTAGGTGAGATACTCGGCCAGTAGGTGAGATACTCAGCCAGTAGGTGAGATACTCAGCCAGTAGGTGAGATACCCAGCCAGTAGGTGAGATACTCGGCCAGTAGGTGAGATACTCAGCCAGTAGGTGAGATACTCAGCCAGTAGGTGAGATACCCAGCCAGTAGGTGAGATACTCAGCCAGTAGGTAAGATACTCAGCCAGTAGGTGAGATACCCAGCCAGTAGGTGACATACTCGGCCAGTAGGTGAGATACTCAGCCAGTAGGTGAGATACTCAGCCAGTTAGTGAGATACTCAGCCAGTAGGTGAGATACTCAGCCAGTAGGTGAGATACCCAGCAAGTAGGTGAGATACTCGGCCAGTAGGTGAGATACTCAGCCAGTAGGTGAGATACCCAGCCAGTTGGTGAGATACTCAGCCAGTTAGTGAGATACTCAGCCAGTAGGTGAGATACCCAGCCAGTAGGTGAGATACCCAGCCAGTAGGTGAGATACCCAGCCAGTAGGTGAGATACCCAGCCAGTAGGTGAGATACTTGGCCAGTAGGTGAGATACTCGGCCAGTAGGTGAGATACTCAGCCAGTAGGTGAGATACTCAGCCAGTAGGTGAGATACTCAGCCAGTAGGTGAGATACCCAGCCAGTAGGTGAGATTCTCGGCCAGTAGGTGAGATACTCAGCCAGTTAGTGAGATACTCAGCCAGTAGGTGAGATACTTGCCAGTAGGTGAGATACCCAGCCAGTAGGTGAGATACTCAGCCAGTAGGTGAGATACTCAGCCAGTAGGTGAGATACTCGGCCAGTAGGTGAGATACTTGGCCAGTAGGTGAGATACTCAGCCAGTAGGTGAGATACTCAGCCGTAGGGAGATACTCGCCAGTAGGTGAGATACTCAGCCAGTAGGTGAATACTCAGCCAGTAGTGAGATACCAGCCAGTAGGTGAGATACCCAGCCAGTAGGTAAGATACCCGGCCATAGGTGAGATACTCGCCAGTAGGTGAGATACCGCCAGTAGGTGAGATACTCAGCCAGTAGGTGAGATACTCAGCCAGTAGGTGAGATACCGGCCAGTAGGTGAGATACCCAGCCAGTAGTGAGATACCCGGCCAGTAGGTGAGATACTCGGCCAGTAGGTGAGATACTCGGCCAGTAGGTGAGATACTCGGCCAGTAGGTGAGATACTCAGCCAGTAGGTGAGATACTCACCAGTAGGTGAGATACTCAGCCAGTAGGTGAGATACCCAGCCAGTAGGTGAGATACCCAGCCAGTAGGTGAGATACCCAGCCGTAGGTGAGATACCCACTATAGGTGAGATACTCAGCCAGTAGTGAGATACTCAGCCAGTAGGTGAGATACCAGCCAGTAGTGAGATACCCACCAGTAGGTGAGATACTCAGCCAGTAGGTGAGATACTCACCAGTAGGTGAGATACCCAGCCAGTAGGTGAATACCAGCCAGTAGTGAGATACTCAGCCAGTAGGTGAGATACCCAGCCAGTAGGTGAATACTCACCAGTAGGTGAGATACTCAGCAGTAGGTGAGATACTCGGCCAGTAGGTGAGATACTCGGCCAGTAGGTGAGATACTCGGCCAGTAGGTGAATACTCAGCCAGTAGTGAGATACTCAGCCAGTAGTGAGATACTCGCAGTAGGTGAGATACCAGCCAGTAGGTGAGATATCAGCAGTAGGTGAGATACCCAGCATAGGTGAGATACTCGGCCAGTAGGTGAGATACTCAGCCAGTAGTGAGATACTCAGCCAGTAGGTGAGATACCCAGCCAGTAGGTGAGATACTCAGCCAGTAGGTAAGATACTCAGCCAGTAGGTGAGATACTCGCCAGTAGGTGAGATACTCAGCCAGTAGGTGAGATACTCAGCCAGTTAGTGAGATACTCAGCCAGTAGGTGAGATACCCAGCCAGTAGGTGAGATACCCAGCCAGTAGGTGAGATACTTGGCCAGTAGGTGAGATACTCGGCCAGTAGGTGAGATACTCAGCCAGTAGGTGAGATACTCAGCCAGTAGTGAGATACCCAGCCAGTAGGTGAGATACCCAGCCAGTAGGTGAGATACTCGGCCAGTAGGTGAGATACTCGGCCAGTAGGTGAGATACTCGGCCAGTAGGTGAGATACTCAGCCAGTAGGTGAGATACTCAGCCAGTAGGTGAGATACTCAGCCAGTAGGTGAGATACTCAGCCAGTAGGTGAGATACCCAGCCAGTAGGTGAGATACCCAGCCAGTAGGTGAGATACTCAGCCAGTAGGTTCTGCACAAAGTAGCCCCGCCCCTAAAATGGGCAAGATCCGAGATGGGTCCACGTCTAAAAATGATATTTAGGGTATAAATAACAACAGTAGGAAGTTTCATGCTTTTACCACAAAGTGCACAATTTTCCCACATAGGGGCCTTAGCAGCTGGACTATATTTCTTAATAAAGAACTAGTCTCATTGCGTTCTGATCAGTTTGAAATTTGTTCGTCTCCAATCTCGCTGAGATTCAACCGGTAGGGTTGTGAATACCTTTACTTCTTAGAACAAAATTAGTCTCAGAGCATTATAAGCAATGTTATATGTTTTTCGTCTTCATTTTCGCTGAGATTGAACCAGTAGCTTTACACTAGCCATACTTCTTCCACAAAACCACTCTAATAAGTGTGGGTTTTGTTCTCCATACTCTCTGAGATTCAACCAGTAGATTCACAACGACGCTATTTCTAAATACGTAATTAGTCTCGGAGCATTCTAAGCCTTTTTATTTTTTTTCGTTTCCAATCTTGCTGAGATTGAACCAGTATTTTCAGTCTACCCATGTTTCTAACATAAAGCCAATCTAAGAGCACTCAAATGAGCCAGTGGATTTACAACACCCTTACTTCTTTTTACAGAATTAAGTCTCAGAGCATTCTAAGCCTTTTGATATTTGTTCGTTCTCAATCTTGCTGAGATTGAAGTAGCTTCCCAGTACCCATGTTTCTTTCACAAAACCATTCTCAAGACATTCCCAGTGTATTTTTCTCCAATTTCGCTGAGATTCAAATGTTCTGAAGCCATTCGTTAAATCTCAGCAAGATTGGACACAAAAAGTACTCAAATTGCTCTGAGACTAATTCTGTTCTAAGAAACATGGTTGAAGCCGTTCGTTCAATCTCAGCAAGATTGGAGACAAAACAAACAAAAAGTGCTCAGATTGCTCAGAGACTGAATCTGTACAAAGAAACATGGTTGTTCTGAAGTCATTAGTTGAATCTAAGCTTGATCGGAGACAAAACAAATTAAAATCTGCTCTGAGACTCATTTAGTGCACAAAATGCTCTGAGAATCATTTTGTATAAGAAAACAGGTTGTTCTGAAGCCAATAGTTGAATCTAAGCTTGATTGGAAAAAAAATTAAAAGTGCTTTGAGACTCAATAAATGCACAGAATCCTCGGAGACTAATTTTGCATAAGAAAACGGGTTGTTCTGAAGCCATTAGTTGAATCTAAGTTTGATCGGAGACAAAATTTTTTTTTAATCTGCTCTGAGACTCATTCAGTGCTCAGAATAATCTGAGACTAATTTTGTATAAGAAAACGGGTTGTTCTGAAGCCATTAGTTGAATCTTAGCCTGATTGGAGACAAAAATATTAAAAATCTGCTCTGAGACTCATTTAGTGCACAAAATGCTCTGAGAATCATTTTGTATAAGAAAACGAGTTGTTCTGAAGCCAATAGTTGAATCTAAGCGTGATTGGAAACACAAACAAATTTACAAGTGCTCTGAGACTCAATAAATGCACAGAATGCTCGGAGACTAATTCTGCATAAGAAAACGGGTTGTTCTGAAGCCATTAGTTGAATCTAAGCTTGATCGGAGACAAACAAAATAAAATGAGCCCAGACACAGATTCAGTACACAGAATACTCTGAGACTCATTTTGTATCAAAAAACGTGGTGTTCTGAAGCCATTAGTTGATTCTAAGGTTGATCGGAGACAAAATATTTCAAAAGTGTCCAGAGACAGATTCAGTTCACAGAAAACTCTAAGATTCGTTATGTATCAGAAAACGGGGTGTTCTGAAGCCATTTGTTTATTCTAAGCTTGATCGGAGACAAAATATTTAAAAAGTGTCCAGAGACAGATTCAGTTCACAGAATGCTCTAAGATTCGTTTTGTATGAGAAAACGGGGTGTTCTGAAGCCATTAGTTGAATCTAAGCTTGATGGAGACAAACAAAATTAAAAAGTGGTTTACGACTCATTCAGTGCTCAGAATGCTCTAAGATTAATTTCGTATGAGAAAACGGGGTGTTCTGAAGCCAGTAGTGGAATCCAAGCTTGATTGGAGACAAAATTATTTAAAAAGTGCCCAGAGCCAGATTCAGTTCACAGAATGCTCTAAGATTCGTTTTGTATGAGAAAACGGGGTGTTCTGAAGCCATTAGTTGAATCTAAGCTTGATGGAGACAAACAAAATTAAAAAGTGGTTTACGACTCATTCAGTGCTCAGAATGCTCTAAGATTAATTTCGTATGAGAAAACGGGGTGTTCTGAAGCCAGTAGTGGAATCTAAGCTTGATTGGAGACAAAATTATTTAAAAAGTGCCCAGAGCCAGATTCAGTTCACACAAAACTCTAAGATTCGTTATGTATCAGAAAACGGGATGTTTTGAAGCCAGTAGTTGAATATAAACTTGATCGGAAGCAAACAAAATTAAAATCTGCTCTGAATCCCAATCAGTGATCAGAATGCTCTAAAACTCATTTTCTATAAGAAAACGGGGTGTTCTGAAGCTAGTAGTTGAATCTAAGCTTAATCGGAGACCAAAAAAAAAAAAAATCTGCTCTGAGACCCATTCAGTGATCAGAATGCTCGAAGATTCGTTATGTATGAGAAAACAGGGTGTTCTAAAGCTAGTTAGTTGAATCTAAGCTTGATCGGAGACATACAAAATTAAAAAGTGGTTTAAGACTCATTCAGTGCTCAGAATGCTCGAAGACTCATTTTGTATAAGAAAACGGGGTGTTCTGAAGCTAGTAGTTGAATCTAAGCTTGATCGGAGAAAACAAAAAATTAAAATCTGCTCTGAGACCCATTCAGTGATCAGAATGCTCGAAGACTCATTTTGTATAAGAAAACGGGTGTTCTGAAGCTAGTAGTTGAATCTATGCTTGATTGGAGACATACAAAATTAAAAAGTGGTGTAAGACTCATTCAGTGCTCAGAATGCTCTAAGACTCATTTTGTATAAGAAAACGGGGTGTTCTGAAGCTAGTAGTTGAATCTAAGCTTGATCGGAGACAAAAAAAAAATAAAATCTGCTATGAGACTCATTCAGTGCTCTGAATGCTCTAAGACTTATTTTGTATAAGAAAACGGGGTGTTCTGAAGCTAGTAGTTGAATCTAAGCTTGATCGGAGACAATAAAAAATTAAAAAATGGTTTAAGACTCATTCAGTGCTCAGAATGCTCTGAGATTAATTATGTATAAGAAAACGGGGTGTTCTAAAGCCATTAGTTGATTTTAAGCTTGATCGGAGACAAAATATTTAAAAAGTGTCCAGACACAGATTCAGTTCCCAGAAAACTCTAAGACTCATTTTGTATAAGAAAACGGGTGTTCTGAAGCCATTAGTTGAATCTAAGCTTGATTGGAGACAAACAAAATTAAAAATGGTTTAAGACTCATTCAGTGCTCAGAATGCTCTGAGATTAATTATGTATAAGAAAACGGGTGTTCTAAAGCCATTAGTTGATTCTAAGCTTGATCGGAGACAAAATATTTAAAAAGTGTCAAGAGACAGATTCAGTTCACAGAAAACTCTAAGATTCGTTATGTATGAGAAAACGGGGTGTTCTGAAGCGTGATCAGAATGCTCTAAGACTCATTTTGTACAAGAAAACGGGGTGTTCTGAAGCTAGTAGTTAAATCTATGCTTGATTGGAGACATACAAAATTAAAAAGTGGTGTAAGACTCATTCAGTGCTCAGAATGCTCTAAGACTCATTTTGTATAAGAAAACGGGGTGTTCGGAAGCTAGTAGTTGAATCTAAGCTTGATCGGAGACAACAAAAAATTAAAATCTGCTCTGAGACCCATTCAGTGATCAGAATGCTCGAAGACTCATTTTGTATAAGAAAACGGGGTGTTCTGAAGCTAGTAGTTGATTATAAGCTTGATCGGAGACAAAATATTTAAAAAGTGTCCAGAGACAGATTTAGTTCACAGAAAACTCTAAGATTCGTTATGTATGAGAAAACGGGGTGTTCTGAAGCTAGTAGTTGAATCTAAGCTTGATTGGAGATAAAATTATTTAAAAAGTGCCCAGAGACAGATTCAGAGCTCAGAATGCTCTGAGATTAATTTTGTATGAGAAAACGGGGTGTTCTGAAGCCAGTAGTGGAATCTAAGCTTGATCGGAGACAAAATATTTAAAAAGTGTCCAGAGACAGATTCAGTTCACAGAATGCTCTAAGATTCGTTTTGTATAAGAAAACGGGGTGTTCTGAAGCTAGTAGTTGAATCTAAGTTTGATCGGAGACAAACAAAATTAAAATGAGCCCAGACACAGATTCGGTACACAGAATACTCTGAGACTCATTTTGTATCAAAAAACGTGGTTTTCTGAAGCCAGTAGTGTAATCTAAGCTTGATCGGAGACAAACAAAATTAAAAAATGGTTTAAGACTCATTCAGTGCTCAGAATGCTCTGAGATTAATTTTGTATCAGAAAACGGGGTGTTCTGAAACCATTAGTTGAATCTAAGCTTGATCGGAGACAAAATATTTAAAAAGTGTCCAGAGACAGATTCAGCTCACAGAATGCTCTAAGATTCGTTTTGTATAAGAAAACGGGGTGTTCTGAAGCTAGTAGTTGAATCTAAGCTTGATCGGAGACAAACAAAATTAAAATGAGCCCAGACCAAGATTCAGTACACAGAATACTCTGAGACTCATTTTGTATCAAAAAACGTGGTGTTCTGAAGCCAGTAGTGTAATCTAAGCTTGATCGGAGACAAACAAAATTAAAAAATGGTTTAAGACTCATTCAGTGCTCACAATGCTCTAAGATTAATTTTGTATCAGAAAACGGGGTGTTCTGAAGCCATTAGTTGATTCTAAGGTTGATCGGAGACAAAATATTTCAAAAGTGTCCTGAGACAGATTCAGTTCACAGAAAACTCTAAGATTCGTTATGTATCAGAAAACGGGGTGTTCTGAAGCCATTTGTTGATTCTAAGCTTGATCGGAGACAAAATATTTAAAAAGTGTCCAGAGACAGATTCAGCTCACAGAATGCTGTAAGACTCATTTGGTATAAGAAAACGGGGTGTTCTGAAGCTAGTAGTTGAATCTAAGCTTGATCGGAGACAAACAAAATTAAAATCTGCTCTGAGACCCATTCAGTGATCAGAATGCTCTAAGACTCATTTTGTATAAGAAAACCGGGTGTTCTGGAGCTAGGAGTGGAATCTAAGCTTGATTGGAGATAAAAATTAATTAAAAAGTGCCCAGAGACAGATTCAGTTCACAGCAAACACTAAGATTCGTTATGTATCAGAAAAAGGGGTGTTCCGAAGCTAGTAGTTGAATCTAAGCTTGATCGGAGACAAAACAAAATAAAAATCTGCTCTGAGACCCATTCAGTGATCAGAATGCTCGAAGACTCATTTTGTATAAGAAAACGGGGTGTTCTGAAGCTAGTAGTTGAATCTAAGCTTGATCGGAGACAAAACAAAATTAAAATCTGCTCTGAGACCCATTCAGTGATCAGAATGCTCTAAGACTCATTTTGTATAAGAAAACGGGGTGTTCTGAAGCTAGTAATTGAATCTATGCTTGATTGGAGACAAACAAAATTAAAATCTGCTCTGAGACCCATTCAGTGATCAGAATGCTCTAAGACTCATTTTGTATAAGAAAACCGGGTTGTTCTGGAGCTAGGAGTGGAATCTAAGCTTGATTGGAGATAAAAATTAATTAAAAAGTACCCAAAGACAGATTCATTTCACAGAATGCTCTAAGATTCGTTTTGTATAAGAAAACGGGGTGTTCTGAAGCCATTAGTTCAATCTAAGCTTGATTGGAGACAAACAAATTGAAAATTGGTTTAAGACTCATTCAGTGCTCAGAATGCTCTGAGATTAATTTTGTATGAGAAAACGGGGTGTCCTGAAGCCAGGAGTGGAATCTAAGCTTGATCGGAGACAAACATACTTTAAAAAGTGCCCAGAGACAGATTTAGTGATCAGAATACTCTAAGAGTTGTTTTGTATAAGAAAACGGGGTGTTCTGAAGCTAGTAGTTGATTCTAAGCTTGATTGGAGACAAAAATACTTAAAATGTGCCTAGAGACAGATTCAGTTCACAGAATACTCTGAGACTCATTTTGTATCAAAAAACGGGGTGTTCTGAAGCCAGTAGTGTAATCTAAGCTTGATCGGAGGAAAAATTAATTTAAAAGTGCCCAGAGACAGATTCAGTGCTCAGAATGCTCTGAGATTAATTTTGTATGGGAAAACGGGGTGTTCTGAAGCCATTAGTTGATTTTAAGCTTGATCGGAGACAAAATATTTAAAAAGTGCCCAGAGACAGATTCAGTTCACAGCAAACACTAAGATTCGTTATGTATCAGAAAAAGGGGTGTTCCGAAGCTAGTAGTTGAATCTAAGCTTGATCGGAGACAAAACAAAATAAAAATCTGCTCTGAGACCCATTCAGTGATCAGAATGCTCGAAGACTCATTTTGTATAAGAAAACGGGGTGTTCTGAAGCTAGTAGTTGAATCTAAGCTTGATCGGAGACAAACAAAATTAAAATCTGCTCTGAGACCCATTCAGTGATCAGAATGCTCTAAGACTCATTTTGTATAAGAAAACGGGGTGTTCTGAAGCTAGTAATTGAATCTATGCTTGATTGGAGACATACAAAATTAAAAAGTGGTGTAAGACTCATTCAGTGCTCAGAATGCTCTGAGATTAATTATGTATAAGAAAACGGGGTGTTCTAAAGCCATTAGTTGATTCTAAGCTTGATCTGAGACAAAATATTTAAAAAGTGTCCAGAGACAGATTCAGTTCACAGAAAACTCTTAGATTCGTTATGTATGAGAAAACGGGGTGTTCTGAAGCTAGTAGTTGAATCTAAGCTTGATTGGAGACATACAAAATTAAAAAGTGGTTTAAGACTCATTCAGTGCTCAGAATGCTCTAAGACTCATTTTGTATTAGAAAACGGGGTGTTCTGAAGCTAGTAGTTGAATCTAAGCTTGATCGGAGACAAAAAAAAATTAAAATCTGCTCTGAGACCCATTTAGTGATCAGAATGCTCGAAGACTCATTTTGTATAAGAAAACGGGGTGTTCTGAAACTAGTAGTTGAATCTAAGCTTGATCGGAGACAAACAAAATTAAAATCTGCTCTGAGACACATTCAGTGATCAGAATGCTCGAAGACTCATTTTGTATAAGAAAACGGGGTGTTCTGAAGCTAGTAGTTGAATCTAAGCTTGATTGGAGACATACAAAATTAAAAAGTGGTTTAAGACTCATTCAGTGCTCAGAATGCTCTAAGACTCATTTTGTATTAGAAAACGGGGTGTTCTGAAGCTAGTAGTTGAATCTAAGCTTGATCGGAGACAAAAAAAAATAAAATCTGCTCTCAGACCCATTCAGTGATCAGAATGCTCTAAGACTCATTTTATATGAGAAAACGGGGTGTTCTGAAGCTAGTAGTTGAATCTAAGCTTGATCGGAAAAAAAAAAAAAAAAAAATCTGCTCTGAGACCCCTTCAGTGATCAGAATGCTCTAAGACTCATTTTGTATAAGAAAACGGGTTGTTCTGAAGCTAGTAGTTGAATCTATGCTTGATTGGAGACATACAAAATTAAAAAGTGGTGTAAGATTCATTCAGTGCTCAGAATGCTCTAAGACTCATTTTGTATAAGAAAACGGGGTGTTCTGAAGCTAGTAGTTGAATCTAAGCTTGATCGGAGACAAAAAAAATTAAAAAGTGCCCAGAGACAGATTCAGTGCTCAGAATGCTCTGAGATTAATTTTGTATAAGAAAACGGGGTGTTCTGAAGCTAGTAGTTGAATCTAGCTCGATTGGAGACAAAAAAATAAAAAAAGTGCTCAGAATGCTCTGAGACTGATTTTGTATAAGAAACCAGGTGTTCTGAAGCATGGTTGAATCAGGCTCGATTGGAGACAAAAAATTAAAAAGTGCTCAGAATGTCTGAGACTGATTTTGTATAAGAACCAGGTTGTTTGAAGCCACTCGCTGAATTCAATCGATTGGAGACAAAAAAAATTAAAAGTGCTCAGAATGCTCTGGACTGATTTTGTATAAGAAACCAGGTTGTTCTGAAGCCACTCGCTGAATTCAGTTTGTTTGGGGACAAAAAAAAAAAAAAGTGTCAGAATGCCGAGATGATTTTGTAAAGAAAAAAGGGTTTTTCTGAAGCCATCGCTGAATTTTTTTTCGATTGGAGACAAAAAAAAAAAAAAGTGTTTAGAAAGCTTGAGATGTTTTTTGTATAAAAAAACGGTTGTTCGAACATGTGAATTTCTCATTGGAGCAAAAAATTAAAAAAAGGGTCAGAATGCTTGAGATGATTTTGTTAAGAAACCCGGTTTTTCTGAGCATTTTTTGAATTGTCGATTGGAAAAAAAAAATTTTTTAAAATGCTCGAAAGCTTGAGATGATTTTGATAAAAAACGGTTTTTCTGAAGCCATGTGAATTTTTTTGTTGGGAAAAAAAAAAAAAATAAAAAGTGGGTCAGAATCTCTGGATATTTTGTATAAAAAAAAAGGTGTTTTAAGCCATTTGGAATTTGGTTGGAACAAAAAAATTTTTAAAAATGCCAGAACTCTAGGGTGTTTTGTATAAAAAACCGGTTTTTTGAAGATGTTAATTTCCTTGATTGGGGACAAAAAATTTAAAAAGTGTCAGAAAGTTGAGACTGATTTTGTATAAGAAACCAGGTGTTTGAAGCATTTTAAATTCCTCGATTGGGGACAAAAAAATAAAAGTGCCGAATGCTTTGAGACTGTTTTGTTAAGAAACCCGGTTGTTGAAGCCACTTGTATTAAATCGATTGGAGACAAAAAAAAATAAAAAGTGCTCAGAATGCTTGAGAGATTTTTTAAAAAACCCGGTTGTTCTGAAGCCCCCCCTTTCTCGTTGGAGCAAAAAAATTTAAAAAAGTGTCAGAAGTTGAGACTGATTTTGTATAAGAAAACCGGTTTTTTAAACCCTGTTAATTTATTGGAAAAAAAAAAAAAAATAAAATCTCGAATTTTAAATGATTTTTTTAAAAAGGTTGCCCCCCATGCAATTATTTGGAAAAAAAAAAAATAAAAATTTTAAAAAATTTTGAACTTTTGAAAAAGGTTTTTAAACAAAAAAAGGGGGTTTTTTGGAAAAAAAAAAAAAGTGTCGAAGCCTGGTGAATTTGTATGAAAAAAATTTTCTGGGCCCCCCCCTGTTAACTCTTGGAAAAAAAAAAAAAAAGGTTTGTGTTTAGTATTTTTAAAAAAAAAAATTTTTTTAGATGTGAAACTTTTGGGGTTAAAAAAAAATTTTTTAAAAGGCCAAGGGCTAATGATTAAAAAACATTTTGAAGCCACGCTTTTTAAAACGTGGGCAAAAAAATAAAAATTTGGGTGTTGGGAAAAAATTTTAAAAAAAAAAGGTTGCCATTTTAAAAAAATTTTTTTGAAAAAAAAAAAAAAAAATTTTAAAAGCTTGAGGCTGATTTTGATAAAAAAATTTTTTCATGGAAAATCGTTGGGAAAAAAAAAATTTAAAAAAAGCTCAGAATGCTCGAGAGATTTTGTTGAAAAAGGTTTTTTAACCCTGCTGAATTGTCGATTGGGGACAAAAAAAAATAAAAAATTTGAACTTGAATGTTTTAAAGAAAAACCCGGTTTTTTGAAAATTGGTTTAAATTTTGGGAAAAAAAAAATAAAAAGTGTCGAAAGCTCAAAATTTTTTAAAAAAATTTTTTTTTTCCCCCCCCCCCCCCCGGGAAATTTGGCGATTGGAACAAAAAAAAAAAAATTTTAGTGTTGGAGAAAAAAAACGGTTTTTCGGGGTCGCTGAATTTTTGTTAGAAAAAAAAAAAAAGTGCTTGGGGTTTAAAAATTTTTTTTAAAAAACCCGGTTTTCGAAGAAAAAAAGTTGTTGGAAAAAAATTTTAAAAATTTTTTAAAAAAATAGTGAAACCAGGTTTTCAAAAATTTAACCCAAATTAGGGAAAAAAAAATTTAAAAATTTAGAATGCTCTGAGATGATTTTTTAAAAACCCTTTTTTGGCCCCCTAAATTAGGAAAAAAAAAAATAAAAGGGGAACTTGAATGTTTTTAAAAAAAAGGTTTTTTAAAACCACTGCTGAATTAATCGATTGGGAAAAAAAAAAAAAAAAGTGTCAGAATGTTGAGAGTTTTTAAAAAAACAGGTTTTTCTAACCCCGGAATCTCCGATTGGGAAAAAAAAAATAAAAGTGCTCAGAATGTGAGTGATTTTGATAAGAAAAAAGGGGTTTTGAACCCCCAATTTTCCCTTGGAAAAAAAAAAATTTAAAAAGGTTAAAATTTGGATGTTTTGTATAAAAACATTTTTAAATGCTGAATTTTTGGGGGAAAAAAAAAAACCTTTTGAAACCTTTTTTTTAAAAAGAAAATTTTTTTTGTGAACTCGCTGATTTTAAAAAAAAAAAGGTTAAATTTTGGGAAATTTTTTTTTTAAAAAAAAAAAGGTTGTTTGAAACCCCCCGAATTTGCTTTGGAAAAAAATAAAAAAAGGTGGGGTTCCTTGGGGTTTTAAAAAAAAAAAAGGGCTGAAGTTTTTGAAAAGTTGTTGGGGGGCAAAAAATAAAAGTGGGAAATCCAAAAATGATTTTTTTAAAAAACCATTGTTTAAACCCCCTTTTAATCGTTGGAGACAAAAAAACTAAAAAAACTCAGAATGCTGAAAATGTTTTTAAAAAAAAAGGTTTTAGCCATGTGAATTTCGCGATTTGGGAAAAAAAAAAATTTAAAAAATGAAAGCTCGGGTGTTTTTTAAAAAACCAGGTTGTTTGAAGCCCTCGCTGAAAATTTTTGATTGGAGAAAAAAAAATAAAAAAGGGGTTTGGGGTTTTTTTTAAAAAACGGGCCCCGGAATTTTTAAAATTAAAAAAAAAAAAAACCAAAAACTTAGGGTGGTTAAAAAAAGGGTTTTAAAACCATCGCTGAATTTCAGTCGATTGGAGACAAAAAAAAAATAAAAAATTAAATGTTTGGGGAACTTTTTTTTTAAAAACATTTTCGAAAAAATTAATTTGCTGATTGGAGCAAAAAAACAAAAATTTTAAAAACGAGTTGATTTTATAAAAAAAATTTTTAAGCCCAGAATTAGTGATTGGGAAAAAAAAAAAAATCCGAATTTAGTGATTTTTTAAAAAAAACGGGGTTTTGAAGCCCCCTGAACTATTTTATTGGAAAAAAAAAAAAGGCTCGAATGCTCTGGGACAATTTTTTAAAAAAAACCCTTTTTTTAAAAGGGGTTTTTTTGGGTTGGGAAAAAAAATTAAAAATTTAAAACTCGAACTGAAAAAAGGGAAAATTGGGCACTGCTGAAATTTAGCCATTGGGACAAAAAAAAATAAAAAGTGCTCGAATGCTTGAGACTGTTTTGTATAAGAAACCCGGTTGTTCTGAAGCAGGTTAACTCGGTGAAAAAAAAAAAATAAAAGTGTCAGAAAGCTTGGGAAATAAGTTTTGAAACCCCCTTTTTAGCATTGGGAAAAACCCCCAGGAAAACCAAAAAAAAAAATTTTGGAAAAAATGGAAAATGTTTTATAAAAACCAAAAATTTTAAGTGTAAAATGTTGGAGACAAAAAATTTTAAAAACCCCGTGTTGGAAAGGGTTTTTTTAAAAAAAACTTTTAAAAATTTGGGGGAAACTGCTGATTAAAAAAAAATTTGGCGTGTTAACTGATTTTTAGGAAACATTTTCAAGTCCGGGAAATTTAGCGATTGGGGAAAAAAAAAAAAAAAAATTTGGAAACTCGAGGGAAAATTAAAAAAAGGGTTTTTGAAGACCCTTGTCTAGAGGAAAAAAAATTTAAAAAATTTAAATGTTAGATGTTTTTAAAAAAGGTTTTGGGAAAACATGCTGAATTGGGAAAGGGAAAAAAAAAAAATTAAAAATGTTTGGGAAAATTTTGTATAAGAAAGGGGTTTGAAAAAGGTTTTTTCTTGGAGAAAAAAAAAATTAAAAGGCTCAGAATGTCTGGACTGTTTTGTAAAAACAGGGTTTTTCTAAGAAATTTCCCCGGGGGAAAAAAAAAAAAAATTAGTCCCGGGGTTTTTTTTAAAAAAAAGGGGGTTTGAAAATGGAAATTTTAATGAAAAAAAAAAATTAAAAGGTTTAAGAAAGCTCAGGACTGTTTTGTTTTTTGAAAACCCTTTTTGAAACCCCCCTAAAATTTTCGTTTTGGGGTGTGGTTTAAAAGTTGGGTGTTTTTTTAAAAAAACCCGGGTTTTTGAAACCATTAATTTCCCCCTTTTGGGGAAAAAATAAAAAAGGGGGGGAAACTGATTTTAAAAAACCTTTTTTGAAGCCCCCTGAACTGTATGGGACAAAAAAAAAAAATTCCGAAGCCCTTTGCGATTTTTTATGAAAAAAATTTTTAAGCGATTTTTGAGGTGTTTGGGGAAAAAAAAATTTAAAAAAAAACCTTTTGCTGATTTTTTTTAAAAAACCAGGGTTTTGGGAAATCTAGCCAAAATTGGGGAAAAAAAAATTTAAAAAACCCTGAATTTGATTTGAAAAAAAAAAGGGGGTTTTGGAAAAAGATTTGTAAAAAGGGAAAAAAAAATTGAAAGGGTTTTTCCAGGGAATTTAAAATTTGAAAAAACATTTTTTTTTGAACATGTTTAAAACTAATTTTGTTGGAGAAAAAAAAATAAAAAAATGCTCAGAAAGCTCTGAGTGTTTTATAAGAAACAGGTTGTTCTGAAACCAAATTTTAAATCGATTTGGGGGAAAAAAAAAAAAAATTCAGAAGCTTGAGACTGTTTTGTTTTAAAAAACCGGTTGTTTGAAGCCACCATTTATCAAGGAAAAACAAAAAAAATTAAAAAGGCTAGAATGTTAAAAATTTTTTAAAAAACAAATTGGGAAAACCGGGGAAAAAAAAAAAATTAAAAAGGCTTTTTGGGCGTTTTTAAGAAAAGGTTTCTCCCCAAAAAAACCCCTTTTTAAAAAAATTAAAAAACAGTGTTGAACATTTTTTTTAAAAACCGGTTGGGAAATAAAAATTGCGTTGAGAAAAGAAAAAAAAAATTGTCGAAGCTTGGGACCCTTTTTTTAAAAAAAAATTTTAAGTTTTAAAATTTGGGCCAAAAAAAAAAAATTTAAAAACCCCGGAAAAGGGTGAAAAAAAAAAAACCAGGTGTTTGAGGTTTTTTTAAAAAAAGGGTTTTGGGAAAACAAAAAAAAAGGGTTTGAACCAATATTTTTAAAAAAAAAAAAGGTTTTTTAAGACGTAATTTACCCCGAAAAAATTTAAAAAAAAAAAATTAGATGTTTGGGGAAATAAGAAAAGGTGTTCTGAAGACCCCTAAATTTTGAAAAAAAAAAAAAATAAAAAAATTTTTTTTGAGAAAATTTTTTTAAGGGGTTTTGAACCCTGTGAAAACCCTTGGGGAAAAAACCAAAAGGCGAATTTTTGAAACGTTTTTATGAAACCCGGTTTTTTCGAACATTGGGAAAAATTTAGGCAAAAAAAAAAATTTTTTTAAAACCCCTTTTTAATTTTGAAAGGTTGTTGAAACCAAAATTAATTTAAAACTCGAATGGAAAAAAAAAAAAAAGGTGTTTAAATGTTTTTAAAGCCGGGTTTTTTGAAATTTTTCCGGGGGAAACAAAAAAAAAAAAACAAATGTTTTAGGATGAATTTTTAAGAAAACCATTTTTTGGGCCCCCTGTTAGCGATTGGGGAAAAAAAAAAAAAATTTTTAAGCCGAAATGTTTTTTTTAAAAAAAAAGGGGGTTGAAACCTGCTAATTTCGATTAAAAAAAATTAAAAAATGCCAAAATTTAGTGATTTTGAAAAAAAAAGGTTTTGAAGCCATTAAACGGTTTTGGGGGGAACAAAAAAAAAAAAAAAAAATAAAGCTTGAATGAATTTTTTATAAAAAAACAGGTTTTCTGAAGCATGTGAATTTTGGTCAAAGGGGACAAAAAATTAAAAAGTGCTAGAATGCTTAGACTGTTTTTTAAAAAACCAGGTTGTTTTAAGCCCCCTTTTTTTGGGGGGGACAAAAAAAAAAAAAGGTCAGAAGCTCTGGACTATTTTGATAAAAAAGGTTGTTTGAAAACTCGCGAATTTAGTCGATTGGAGAAAAAAAAAAAAAGTTGGGTTTGGGCTATTTTTTTATAAGAAAACCCGGGTTTTTAAGCCACCCTTTAATTTTGCTCGGGGAAAAAAAAATAAAAAAAAAAGTCGAACTGATTTTTTTAAAAAAAAAAAGGTTTTTTTAAGCCCCTTTTAAATTTCGATTTGGGGACAAAAAATAAAAAAAGGGGGGTTTTAACATTTTTTAAAAAAAATTTTGAAATCAATTTTGGGTTGGAGACAAAAAATAAAAAGTGTCGAAGCCGGCTGTTTTGTTAAAAAAACAAAAATGCTGAATTTAGGTTTTGGGAAAAAAAAAAAAGTGTGAAAAATCTGAAAATTTTTTTTAAAAAAAATTTTTGGGCCATGGGTTTTTTGGGAAAAAAAAATGGGTTTTAGAATTTGGGGGCTGTTTTGAAAAAAAAAAGGTTTTTCGAAGCCTAGCTGAATTAAAATTTTTTGGGGGAAAAAAAAAAAATTAAAAACTCTGAGACAATAAAAAAAAGGTTTTTTTTGAAAACCCTTGCTGAAATTTTTATCTTGGAAAAAAAAATTTAAAAAGGGCGATGCTCGAGATGATTTTTTAAGAAACCCGGTTTTTAAAACCCTAGCTGAAAAACCGATTGGAGACAAAAAAAAAAAAAAAAAGGCTCGAATGCTCGAGAATTTTTTTAAAAAAACCCGGTTGTTCTGAAGCATTGGGAAATTTTTTTACCAAAACAAAAAAATTAAAAAGGCAGAATGCTGGGACTTTTTGTATAAAAAAAACCAGGTTTTTAAACCCGATTTTATTTGATTGGAGAAAAAAAAAAAAAAAAAAAAAAAAAAAAAGTTCAAAGTTTTCCGGGGAAAAAATGGGGGGGGGGGGGGGGGTTTTTTTGGGGGGGGGGGGGGTGGGGGGGGGGGGGGGGGGGGAAACTAATTTTTTGTAAAAAAAAATTTTAAATTTTGAACCTCGTTGGGAAAAAAAAAAAAGTTCGAATGTTAGGGTTTTTTAAAAAAAAAAAATTTTTTGAACCTTTTAAAAAGTTTATTTTGGGGGAAAAAAATTAAAAGGCAAACCAATATTTTTTTAAAAACGGTTGTTTTAAAAAAAGGTTTTCTGCTCGTTTAAAAAAAAAAAAAAAAAATTAAAGTTAGATTTTTGATAAAAAAATTTTTTTGGCCCCTTTTAACTTTTTGGAAAAAAAAAAAAAAAAAAGCTGGGTGTTTTGTAAAAAAGGGGTTTAAAAGTTTAAAAAAAAAAAAAAAAGGGAAAAATTGAGATGATTTTGTTAAAAAACCCGGGTTTTTGGAAAAAAGGTTTAAAAAAAAAAAAAACTAAAAATTTTAAAGTTTTTAAAAAAAAAGGTTGGGTTTTAACCCCCCGGAAATGGGAAAAAAAATAAAAAATTAAATCTCTGAGATTTTTTTGAAAGCCCCGGTTTTTTGAACCCCCGGGTGAATTACCAATTAAAAAAAAATAAAAATGTGAAGCCCGGTTTTTGAAAAGGGGGTTCGAAAGCATTAATTTGGGGTTAAAAGGGGCAAAAAAAAGGCGAAAACCCCGGGGGCTAATTTTTTTGAAAAAAATTTTAAGATCAATTTAGTGTTGGGAAAAAAAAAAATAAAAATGTTAAACCGGATGAAAAAAAAAAAGGGTTTGAAACCATGCTAAAAAGTGTTTTGGGAAAAAATTAAAAAGTGTTTCGGGAAAATTTTTTAGGGCAGGTTTTCTGGCCATGCTGAAATTTTTTGTTGAGAAAAAAAAAATTTCAAAAAGCAAAACTAAAGTTTTAAAAACCAAAATTTGTTAAGAAAGTTGTCTGAAAGGCCACTTCTGAACAATTAAAAAAAAAATTGCTAATGTTGAACCGGTTTTGTTAAAAGGTTGTTTTAAGCCCTTGGGGAAAAAAAAGGACAAAATTTAATGCTGAATGTTGAAGACGGTTGGTTGAAACCATTGTCTGAACCCCGCTGAATTAGCAAAAAACAAAAACTAAAATGCTCAGAAAGTTTGAAGAAAATTGTTTGAAACCATGCTGAACTCACTGATTTTGGGGTTAAAAAAAAAAAATTAAATGCTTGAATGTTTTAGAAAAGTTTGTTTGAACACCGTTGTTTGAAGCCATTGCTGATTAGCCAAAAAAAAAAAATTTAAAAAAAACTAATGTTGAAGAAATTTTTGATAGAAACAGTTGTTTGAAAAAACTAATTTTCCCTTGAACAAAAAATTAAAAGGGCTAGATGTTGAGAGAGTTGAAACCATTGTTTGAATCTCAGCTCGATTGGAGACAAAAAAAAATAAAAAGTGCTCAGAATGCTCTGAGATATTTGAAAAAGGAAACAGGTTGTTCTGAAGCCCCTGTGAAATTTGTCGATTGGAGACAAAAAAACTAAAAAGTGCTCAGAATGCTTGAGTGATTTGTATGAAAAGGTTGTTTTGAAGCCACTATGAATTAGTTCGATTGGAGGACAAAAAAAAAAAAAAGTGCTCAGAATGCTCTGAGACTGATTTTTATAAGAAAACAGGTTGTTCTGAAGCCATAGTGAATCTAGCTGATTGGGACAAAAAAATAAAAAAGTGCTCAGAATGCTCTGAGACTGATTTTTATAAGAAACGGTTGTTCTGAAGATTGAATCTAGCTCGAAAGGAGACAAAAAAAATAAAAAGTCTGAATTCCTGAGGGTGATTTGTTAAGAAAACCAGGTTGTTCTAAGCATTGACTGTCGATTGGAACAAAAAAAAAAGTGGAGAATGCTCTGAGCTGTTTTTAAAAAACAGTGTGAAGACTGCTGAATCTAAGCTCGATTGGAGACAAAAAAAAAAACAAATGCTCTAGAATGTTTTTAGAACTGTTGTTCAACGATTTAAACCGGCTCGTTGGAAAACAATAAATCTCAGAATGGCAAAAAATTAAATTGTATAGAAACCGTTTGTTTATGCAATGGAAAGGTGTTGGGGAAACAATTAAAAAACTCGGCTTGGAAGGGTTTAAAAAAAACCAAAAATGTTCGAAGCCTTAGCTGATTTAAGTCATGAGAAAAATTAAATGCTGAATCTCTAACTGATTTGAAAAAAAAAATGTTCTGAAGCTGTGAATCTGTGATAAAAAAAATTTTAAAAAACCCCGAATCAGCGATTTTGTAAAAAAAAAAGTTTTCTAAGGAAATTGGTGAATCTGTGTGAAAAACAAAATTAAGGCTCGAATGTTGAGACTGAATTTGAAAAAAAAGTTTTAAAATGATGAATCTGAGCTGATTTGAACAAAAAAAGGTTTTTCAGAATGCTGATGAATTGTATTGGGAAAAAAAAACTAAATGCTAAAATTTTGGCTCGATTGTAAAAAAAAAAGTGTTTTGAAGCCTTGGTGAATTTATGAAAGGGCAAAAACAGTGTCAGACCTTTGGGGACAAAAAAAAAAGGGGTTTTAATGCCTGGAATGTTGAAAAAACAGGTTGTTTGAGGAAAAAACCCCCAAAAACCAAATTAAATGTTTAAAAAACCAAGTTAAAAAATGCTTTGAATGATTTGGACAAAAAAAAAATCTGAGCCTGGGTGAATTTGTTCGAAGGGGCCCAAGGCTCAGATGTCTAGTGATTTTGGGGGAAAAAAAAAGGGGTTTGAAGCCTAGCTGAAATTTTTATTAGGAAAAAATTTAAAAGGCTCAATGCTCTGGGGAAAAAAATAAAAAAGTTTTTCGAAGCCTGGGTGATTTTTAAGAAACAGGTAAAATTAAAAAGTCAGATGCTCGAGACTGATTTGAATAAAAAAACAAAATGTTTTGAAGCTTGGGTGAAATTTGGTATGGAAACCAAAATTTAAATGCTTGAATCTTAGTGATTGAAAAAAAAAAGGTAGTCTGAAGCTTTTTGAAAATTTATTGATTTGAAAAACTAAAATGTCAGATTTGGGGAAAAAAATAAAAACCCGTTTTCTGAAGCCATTTTGGAATTAAAAATGTTTGAGCAAATTAATTGCTCGAAATTGGGGAATTTAAAAATAGGTTGTTCGAATGTGAACAGTGTTGAGAAAAATTTAAAAGTGTAGAAGGAGAGTTTTTTTTGAAAAATGGTTTTTAAGAAACCCTGTTTACCCATTGGGACAAAAAATAAAACCAAATTAAAATGTTTTGAAGAAAAAGGTTTTGAAGAGGAATTCATTTCGAGACCCAAAAAAAAAAGTGTTGGAAGCCAAAAAATAAAATTTTTAAGAACCCGGTTTTTTAAACCAGGTTTTTGGCGATTGGAACAAATTAAAAAAAAATTAAAAAGTCTAGAATTTGTTAAAAAAAATTGTTTGAAACAAATTTGTTCGAAGACCAAAAAAAAAAGTCTCAGATGTTGGGGACAAAAATAAAAAACCCGGTTTTCTGAAGCATTTTGAAAAGTTGTTTTAGACCAAATTTAATTTCCCAAAATTTTAAAAATTTAATTTTTTTTTGTATAAAAACCGGGTTTTTTGAAGCACTGGATTTAGCTGTTGGCCAAAAAAAAATAAATAAAAATTTTTGAGAATGATTTGAAGGAATTTTTTTTGAAGCCCCTGAACCCTCGTTTAACAAATTTAAAAAATTAAAAAAGCTCTAGATGTTTTTTAGACTGTTTTTTTCTAAACAGTGCTAAGCTCATTTGGGGCAAAAACTAAAAGCTCGAAGGAGACATTAAAAGGGAAAAAGAATTTTTCTGTGAAGCATAGTGAACCAGGTTGTTGAGCCCAAAATTTAAATTTCAAAAAACTAAGAAAGAATGTTCAGAAGGTTGGCTGACCCAAGAAACCGGTTGTTGGAAGCCCCCAAAAAAAAGGGTCGAATGGCCAAAAATTTAAAAAACAGGTTGTTTTGAAGCTATTGTGAACCGGTTCGATTGGAGACAAAAAAATAAAAAAATGCTCAGAATGCTCGAGACTGATTTTGTATAAGAAACCAGGTTGTTCTGAAGCCATTGTTTAATCTAGCTCGATTGGAACAAAAAAATAAAAAAAGTGCTCCCGAATGCTCTGAGACTGATTTTGTATAAGAAAACGGTTTTTCTGAAGCCCCTTTGTGAATCTAGTCGATTGGAGACAAAAAAAATAAAAAAGTGCTCAGAAAACTCTGAGATGATTTTGATAAGAAAAAAGGTTGTTCTGAACAGATTGAATCTTGCTCGATTGGAAACAAAAAAAATTAAAAAGTGCTCAGAATGCTCTGAGACTGATTTTGTATAAGAAAACCAGGTTGTTCTGAAGCCATTGTTGAATCTCGCTCGATTGGAGACAAAAAATAAAAAGTGCTCAGAATGCTCTGAGACTGATTTTGTATAAGAAACCAGGTTGTTCTGAAGGCCCCTCGTGAATTTCAGTCGATTGGAGACAAAAAATTTAAAAAATGCTCAGAATGCTCTGAGACTGATTTTGTATAAGAAACAGGTTTTTTCTGAAGCCACTGCTGAATTAAGCTTTGATTGGAGACAAAAAATAAAAAGTGTCAGAATGCTCTGAGATGATTTTGTATAAAAAACAGGTTTTTTGAAGCCATTGTGAATTTAGCTCGAATTGGAGAAAAAAAATTAAAAAGTGCTCAGAATGCTCGAGATGATTTTTGTATAAGAACAAGGTTGTTCTGAAGCCATGCTGAATCTAGCTCGATTGGAGACAAAAAAACTAAAAAGTGTCAGAATGCTCGAGGGCTGATTTTGCATAAGAAACAGGTTGTTCTGAAGCCATCGCTGAATTTCAGTTCGATTGGAGACAAAAAAATAAAAGTGCTCAGAATGTCTGAGACTGATTTTGTATAAAAAACCAGGTTGTTCTGAAGCATTGGTGAATTATGGGTCGATGGAGACAAAAAATTAAAAAGTGCTCCAGAAAGCTCTGAGACTGATTTTGTATAAGAAAACAGGTTGTTCTGAAGCCACTGCTGAATTAAACTCGATTGGAGACAAAAAAACCCAAAAAGTGCTCGAATGCTTGAGACTGATTTTGCATAAGAAAACAGGTTGTTCTGAAGCCAATCGCTGAAATTTTAGTTTGATTGGAGGGCAAAAAAAATAAAAAGTGCTCAGATGCCTCTGAGACTGATTTTGTATAAGAAACCAGGTTTTTCTGAAGCCACTCGCTGAATTTCAGTCGATTGGAGACAAAAAAAAATAAAAAGTGTCAGAATGCTCTGAGGGTGATTTTGTATAAGAAACCAGGTTGTTCTGAAGCCACTCGCTGAATTTAGCTCGATTGGAGACAAAAAAAACTAAAAAGTGCTCAGAATGCTCTGAGACTGATTTTGTATAAGAAACAGGTTGTTCTGAAGCCATGCTGAAATTTTTAGCTCGATTGGAGACAAAAAAACTAAAAAATGCTCAGAATGCTTGAGACTGATTTTGTTTTGAAAACCAGGTTGTTCTGAAGCCACTGCTGATTCAGTCGATTGGAGACAAAAAAATAAAAAGTGCTCAGAATGCTCTGAGACTGATTTTGTATAAGAAAAAAAAGGTTGTTCTGAGCCATGCTGAATTAGCTCGTTGGAAACAAAAAATTAAAAAAGTGCTCAGAATTGCTCTGAGATGATTTTGTATAAAAAAACCCGGTTGTTCTGAAGCCACTGTGAATTTAGTTCGATGGGGACCAAAAAAAATAAAAGTGTCAGAATGCTCGAGACTGATTTTGTATAAGAAACAGGTTGTTTGAAGCCACTCGCTGAATTCAGTTGATTGGAGACAAAAAAAATAAAAGTGTCAGAATGCTCTGAGACTGATTTTGTATAAAAAAACAGGTGTTCTGAAGCACTCGCTGAATTTCAGTCGATTGGAGACAAAAAAATTAAAAAGTGCTTTAGAATGCTCTGAGACTGATTTTTGTTTAAAAAACCAGGTTGTTCTGAAGCCCATGGTGATCTGCTCGATTGGAAAAAAAAAATAAAAAGTGCTCAGAATGCTCTGAGACTGATTTTGTATAAGAAACAGGTTGTTCTGAAGCACTCGCTGAATTTCATTTCGATTGGAGACAAAAAATTAAAAAGTGCTCAGAATGCTCTGAGACTGATTTTGTATAAAAACCAGGTTGTTTTGAAGCCACTGCTGAAAACTAACCGATTGGAGACAAAAAAAATAAAAAGTGTAGAAGCTTTTTTGTATAAGAAAAAAGGGTTCAAAAACATGTGAATCCCTCGAATGGAAAAAAAAAATTTAAAAAATGCTCGAATTTTGATTTTTTATGAAAAAAGGTTGTTCTGAAGCCACTGCTGAATTCAAATCGATTGGAGACAAAAAAAATTAAAAAGTGCTAGAAGCTGGGGGTATTTTGATTAAAAAAAGGTTTTTTGAAGCCATTGTTTAATTGTTGATGGAAAAAAAAAATTTAAAAAAGTGCTCAATGCTCGAGTGGTTTTGTATAAGAAAACGGTGTTCTAAAAACATTGTTTTTCTTTGATGGGAAAAAAAAATTTAAAAGTGTCAGAAGCTCTGGGTTGTTTTTTTTTAGAAAAACCGGGGGGTTCTGAAGCCATGTTTAATTAGTTGTTGGAGGGAAAAAAAATAAAAAAGTGCTAAATGCTCGAGATGATTTTTATAAGAAACCAGGGTTTTTTCTGAAGCCATGTTTAAATTTTGTCGATTGGGGAAAAAAAATAAAAAATGCTCAGAATGCTTGAGATGATTTTTTTATAAAAACGGTTGTTTTTAAGCCACTCCTGAATTTGTTTGATTGGAGACAAAAAATTAAAATTCAGATGTCGAGACTATTTTTTTTAAGAAACCAGGTTGTTTTTGAAGCCCCCTGCTGAAATTTTATCGATTGGAGCAAAAAAAATAAAAAGTGCTCAGAATGTTGAGACTGATTTTTTATAAGAAAAAAAAGGTTTTTCTGAAGCCATTTTTTGAATTGCGATTTGGGGACAAAAAAATTTTTTAAATGCTCAGAATGTTGAGATGATTTTTTATAAAAAACAGGTTTTTGAAACCATGTGAATTTCGTTTGATTTGGGGAAAAAAAAAATAAAAAGTGCTCGATGCTCTGAGATGATTTTGATAAGAAAACCGGTTGTTTGAAGACTCGCTGAATTTCATCGATTTGGGACAAAAAAAAAAAAAATGCTCAGAATGCTCTGGACTGATTTTTTATAGAAACCCCGGTTTTTCTGAAAACCCTTTTTTTGAATTGCTTGATTGGGGAAAAAAAAAAAAATTTTTAAAAGTGCTCAGAATGTCGGATATTTTGATAAAAAACGGTTTTTCTAAGCATGTGAATTTAGCTGATTGGAGACAAAAAAAATAAAAAAAAGTCCAGAACTTAACGTTTTTGTATAAAAAACCGGTGTTTGAAGCTTGGGTTTTAAAAGCTCGTTAGCAAAAAATTTAAAAAATGTCAGAAAAGCTGAGTGGTTTTTTTATGAAACCCCGGTTGTTCTGAAGCCATGTTTAATTGGTCGATTGGGGCAAAAAAAAAAAAAAGTGCTCAAAAATGCTTGAGATGATTTTGTAAGAAAACAGGTTGTTGAAGCCATCGCTGAATTTCAGTCGATTGGAGACAAAAAAAAAAAAAAAAGTGTCAGAAGCTTGAGGAGATTTTGTATAGAAAAAAGGGTTTTCTGAAGCAAGTTTTATTGCCGATTGGAACAAAAATTTAAAAAGTCCAGAAGTTGAATGATTTTTTTATAAAAAACCGGTTTCTGAAGCCATGTGAATTAAAAACCCATTTTGGGGACAAAAATTTAAAAAAGCTCAGGGAATGCTTGAGATGTTTTGTTAAGAAAAACCCGGTTTTTCTGAAGCCATTTGTGAATTAAAACGTGGAACAAAAAATTAAAAAGTTAGAATGTCTGAGACTGATTTTTTTTAAGAAAAAAGGTGTTTTGAAGCCATCTGAAACTAAACTCGATTTGGGGACAAAAAAAAAAAAAAAAATGTCAGAATGCTCGAGCTGATTTTGATAAGAAAAAAGGGTTTTTCTGAAGCCAGTGAATTTGTCGATTGGAGACAAAAAAAAAAAGTGTCAGAATGCTCTGAGACTGTTTTGATAAAGAAAAAGGTGTTTGAAGTTTGTTTTAACGATTGGGACAAAAAAAATTTTAAAAAATGCTCAGAATGCTCTGAGACTGATTTTGTATAAAAAAACCCCGGGTTTTTCTGAAGCCACTGTGAATCTAATCGATTGAGACAAAAAATAAAAAATGTCAGAAGTCGGACTGTTTTTTATAAGAAAAAAGGTTTTTCTGAAAAATGTGAATTTTGTCGATTTGGAACAAAAAAAAAAAAGTGCTCAGAATGCTCGAGATGATTTTGAAAAAGAAAAGGTTTTTTGAAGCACCCCTGAATTTTACTCGATTGGAGACAAAAAAAATAAAAAGTGCTCAGATGTTTTGGGCTTTTTGATTAAAAAACAGGTTGTTCGAAGCCCCTGTGAATTCATCGTTGGAGCAAAAAAAAAAAAGTGCTCAGAAATGCGAGACTGATTTTGTATAAAAAAAACCCGGTTGTTCTGAAGCCAGTGAATTAAATCGATTGGAGACAAAAAAATTTTTTAAATGCTCAGAAGTCTGAGATGATTTTGATAAGAAACAGGTTGTTTGAAGCCATGCTGAATTTCGTTTGTTGGAGACAAAAAAAATTAAAAATGCTCAGAATGTTGAGACTGATTTTGTATAAGAAACCAGGTTGTTCTGAAGCCAGTGAATTAGTGATTGGAAAAAAAAATTAAAAAATGCTCAGAATGTCTGAAAACTATTTTTTATAAAAAACCCGGTTTCTGAACCTCGCTGAATTTCAGTCGATTGGAGACAAAAAAATAAAAAGTGCTCAGAATGCTCGAGGGCTGATTTTTTATAAGAAAACAGGTTTTTCTGAAGCCATTTTAAATTTTTCCCCGATTTGGAACAAAAAATTTAAAAAAATGCTCAGAAGCTTGAGACGATTTTGTTGAAACCCAAAGGTTTTTTTGAAGCCCCTGCGAAATTAAACTCGATTTGGGGGACAAAAAAAATAAAAAGTGCCTTAGAATGCTCGAGCTGATTTTGATAAGAAACCCGGTTGTTCTGAAGCCCCCTGAATTGGTCGATTGGGGACAAAAAAAAAAAAAATGCTCAGAATGCTCTGAGAATGATTTTGTATAGAAACAGGTTTTTTTGAAGCACTCCGCTGAATTTTAGTCGATTGGAGACAAAAAAAAAAAGTGTCAGATGCTCTGAGACTATTTTGTATAAGAAACCAGGTTGTTCTGAAGCCACTGCTGAATTTAAACCGATTGGAGCCAAAAAAAAAAAAAAAAATGCTCAGAAATCTTAGACTGATTTTGTATAGAAAAAGGTTTTTTGAAGCCATGTGAAACTGTCGATTTAACAAAAAAAATTTAAAAAATGTCAGAAAACTCGAGATGATTTTGATAGAAAACCCGGTTGTTCTGAAGCCATTGTGAATTGTCGATTGGGAAAAAAAAAAAAAAAAAATGTCAGAATGCTTTTGAGATGATTTTGTTAAAAAACCGGGGTTTTTCGAACGTTGGTTGAATCCCGGCTCGTTGGAAAACCCAAAAAATTTAAAAAATGCTCGAATGCTCTGAGACTGATTTTTTTATGAAAACCCGGTTTTTTGAAGCCATGTGAATTTGTCGTTGGAACAAAAAAAAAAAAAGTGCCAGAAACTTGAGATGATTTTGTATAAAAAAACCCGGTTGTTCTGAAGCATTGGGTTTAAACTGGGTCGATTGGAAACAAAAAAAATTAAAAAATGTCAGAATGTCGAGACTGAATTTTTTTAAAAACCCGGTTTTTTTGAAGATGTGAATTCAATCGATTTGGGGGAAAAAAAAAAAAAAAAGTGCTCGAATGCTCCCAGATGATTTTTAAAAAAACGGGGGGTTTGGCCCCTAGTGAATCTTTGATTTTGGGGACAAAAAAAAAAAAAAAAGTTCAGTTCCGAACTAAATTTTTGTTTAAAAACCGGTGTTCTGAAGCTTGTTTAATCTCCCCCGATTTGGAACAAAAAATTTAAAAAAAAGTCAGAATGTCGAGATGATTTTGTATAAAGGAAACAGGTTTTTGAACCCTTGTGAATTCGTCGTTGGAGACAAAAAAAAATAAAAGTGCTCAGAATGCTCTGAGACTGATTTTGTATAAAAAACAGGTTGTTCTGAAGCCACTCGCTGAATTTCAGTCGATTGGAGCAAAAAAAAAAAAAAAGGCTCAGAATGCTCGAGACTGATTTTGTATAAGAAAACCGGGGGGGTTGAAGCATGTTTAAATCTCCCCGATTGAACAAAAAATAAAAAATGTAAATGCTTGAGACTGAATTTTTTATGAACAGGGTTCGAAGCCATGTGAATTGGTCGATTTGGAAAAAAAAATTAAAAAGTGCTCAGAATGCTCTGAGATGATTTGTTATAAACAGGTTGTTTGAAGCACTGCTGAATTTATTTGATTGGGGAAAAAAAATAAAAAGTGCTCCGAATGTCGAGGGCTGATTTTGATAAAAAAAACCCGGTTTTTCGAAGCCACTGCTGAAAATTTTGCTCGATGGGGGAAAAAAAAAATAAAAAGGTCAGAATGCTCTGAGGGGCGATTTTGCTAGAAAAAGGTTGTTCTAAGCCTGTGAATTTTGTCGATTGGAGACAAAAAAAAAAAAAAAGTGCTAGAATGTTGAGATGTTTTGTATAAGAAACCCGGTTGTTTGAACCACTGCTGAATTTAAATCGGTTGGAGACAAAAAAAAAAAAGTGCTCAGAATGTTGAGACTGATTTTTTAAAAAACCCGGTTGTTTGAACCACCCGAATTCCTTTTGATTTGGGAAAAAAAAAAAAAAAAGTGCTCGAATGCTCTGAGATGATTTTGTATAAAAAAAAAAAAAGGTTTTTCTGAGCCATGGTGAATTTGTCGATTGGGAAAAAAAAATTAAAAGTGCTCAAATGCTCTGAGACTGATTTTGTATAAAAAAACAGGTTTTTGAAGCCACTCGGAATTCATTTTATTTGGGGAAAAAAAAATTTAAAAAAAAAGTAGAATGTCGAGATGATTTTGTATAAAAACAGGTTGTTTGAAGCCCCTGCTGATTCGTTGATTGGGAGACAAAAAAAAAAAAAAAGTGTCAGATGCTCTGAGACTGTTTTGTAAAGAAAACCCGGTTGTTCTAAAGCGAATTTTGTTGGGAAAAAAAAACTCGGCTCGGGGGAATTTTTTGGAAACAAACAAAAAATTAAAAAAAGTTTCGAAAACTCGGACTGATTTTTGTATAGAAACCGGTTTTTCTGAAGATGTGAATTCCTCGATGGAACAAAAAAAAAAAGTGTCAGAAGGGTCTGGCTGATTTTGTTTTAAAAAAAGGTTTGAAGCCACTGCTGAATTAAGTCGATTGGAAAAAAAAAAAAAAGTGCTAGAATGCTCTGAGATGTTTTGATAAAAAAAGGTTTTTTTGAAGCCACTCGCTGATTTACTCGTTGGGGACAAAAAAAAAAAAAAAAAGTGCTCAGAATGCCTGAGATGATTTTGATAAAAAAACGGTTGTTCTGAAGCCACTCGCTGAATTCACCCATTTTGGGGCAAAAAAAAAAAAAAGTGTCAGATGCTCTGAGACGATTTTTTTATAAAAAAAAAGGTTTTCTGAAGCCACTCGCTATTTCATTCGTTGGGGACAAAAAAATAAAAAAAATGCCAGAATGCCTTTAGACTGATTTGTATAAAAACCAGGTTTTTCTAAGCCCCCGCTGAATTAAATCGATTGGAAAAAAAAAAATAAAAAGTGTTTTAGAATGCTCTGAGATGTTTTGTATAAGAAAAAAAGGTTTTTCTAAGCATTGGTTTAATTGGTCGAAATGGAAAAAAAATTAAAAAGTGTCAGAATGTTGAGATGTTTTGTTAAGAAAAACCCGGTTGTTCTGAAACCACTCGTGAAATTCATCCGTTTGGGGACAAAAATAAAAAGGTCGAATGCTCTGGACTATTTTTTTTTAAAAAAAACCAGGTTGTTCTGGGAAACCACTCGCGAATTTCTTCGTTTGGGGGCAAAAAACCCAAAAAAATGCTCGAATGCTCTGGAAATGATTTTTTTTATAAGAAACCCGGTTGTTTGAAGCCCCCTCGCTGGAAATTTTAGTTTGATTGGGGACAAAAAAAATAAAAAAGGCCCCAAAAATGCTCGAGGGGTGATTTTGTATAAAAACCCGGTTTTTTGAAGCCCCTCGTGAATTTAGCTCGTTGGAGACAAAAAAAAAAAAAAAGTGCTCAGAAAAGTCTTTAGGGGCTTATTTTGTATAGAAAAAAGGTTGTTCTGAAGCATTGGTTTAATTTTTGGTTTTGAAATTGGGGAAAAAAAAAAAAAAAAAAGTTTTCAAGAAAGCTTTTGGGGGCTGTTTTTTTATGAAAAACCCGGTTTTTCTGAAGCCACTCGCGAATTTCATTCGATTTGGGGACAAAAAAAAAAAAGTGCTCAGGAAAGGCTCGGACTGATTTTGTATAAAAACCAGGTTGTTTGAAAACCACTGCTGAATTTTAAATTTGATTGGAGGGCCCAAAAAAAATAAAAAAGTGCTCAGAAAGCCTTTTGAGACTGATTTTGCATAAAAAAACCCGGTTTTTCTGAAAACCACTCGTGAATTTTAGTCGGGAATTTTTTTTTTTTTGGGGAAAAAAAACCCAAAATCTCGAATGGGTTGAAAACCCGGTTTTTATTTTAAAAAACAGGGTTGGGTTTTGAAACATTTTTTTTTTGTCTAATCGAATGGAAAACACCAAAAATTTTTTTAAAAAAGTTGGGTTTAGAATTTTTTCTCTGAGATGGGTTTGGTTAGAAACCGGTTTTTTTTTGGAAGCCCACTTTTTTTTCTTTTTCTCCCTTCGAAAAATTGGGGGGCCAAAACCTTTAAAAAAGTTGCTCAAAAAAATTTTTTTTCTGTGACTTGATTTTGGGTTAAAAACAGGTTTTCTTAACCACTCGGCCCGAATTTTTTTTTTTTTTGGAACAAAAAAACTAAAAAAGTGGCCTTTGAACCAGGGAAACTCTCAAAAGGGGGCTTATCAGTCTCGAGCATTTGAGCCCTTTTTAGTTTTTTTTTTCCATCGAATGTTCGGATTAGATGTTTATCAAAATCAGTCAGGCTTCGACACTTTTTATTTTGTTCCAATCGAGTGGATTGATGGTTCAACAACCGGTTCTAACAATCGTCCAGACATCTGTTTTATTTTGTTTCCATTCGGCATTAAATGTTAGAACACTGTTTCTTTACAAAACGTTAAATTTGAGCACTTTATTTTTTTTTGCTCAATCGCTTAATCAGCTAGTGCTTCAAACAACTGTTTTCATCATCTCGAGCATTCTGAGCACTTTTTATTTTTGTTCCATCGAGCGAATTCACATGCTTCAGAACAACCTGGTTTCTTATACAAAATCAGTCTCAGAGCATTCTGAGCACTTTTATTTTTTTTTTGTCTCCAATCGAGCTGAATTCAGCGAGTGGCTTCAGAACAACCTGGTTTCTTATACAAAATCAGTCTCAGAGCATTCTGAGCACTTTTTATTTTTTTGTTCCAATCGAGCAGATTCAACCATCGCTTCAGAACAACCTGGTTTCTTATACAAAATCAGTCTCAGAGCATTCTGAGCACTTTTTTTTTTTTTTGTCTCCAATCGAGCTAATTCAGCAGTGGCTTCAGAACAACCTGGTTTCTTATACAAAATCAGTCTCAGAGCATTCTGAGCACTTTTTATTTTTTTTGTCCCATCGAGCTGAGATTCAGCATGGCTTCAGAACAACCTGTTTCTTATACAAAATCAGTCTCAGAGCATTCTGAGCACTTTTTATTTTTTTGTCTCCAATCGAGCTGAAATTCAGCGAGTGGCTTCAGAACAACCTGGTTTCTATACAAAATCAGTCTCAGAGCATTCTGAGCACTTTTTATTTTTTTGTCTCCAATCGACTGAAATTCAGCGAGTGGCTTCAGAAACCTGGTTTCTTATACAAAATCAGTCTCAGAGCATTCTGAGCACTTTTTATTTTTTTTTGTCTCCAATCACTGTTCAGCAGTGGTTCGACAACCGTTTATGCAAAATAGTTCAGAGCATTCGAGCACTTTTATTTTTTGTCTCAATCAAATTCAGTAGGGCTTCAAATTTTTTATACAAAATCAGTCTCGAGCAGTTTTTTTTTCAATCGATATTCACTGCTTCAACACTTTTCATACAACGTTCAAGCTTCTGAGCATTTTATTTTTTGTTAATCGAGCGATTCACATGCTTAGAACACCTGTTTATACAAAACAGTCTCAGAGCATTCTGAGCATTTATTTTTTGTCTCCAATCGACTGATTCACAGTGGCTTCAGAACACCTGGTTTCTATACAAATCAGTCTCAGAGCATTCTGAGCACTTTTTATTTTTGTCTCTCGCAATTCAGCATGGCTCAACAACGTCACAATCGTTCAGCATCTGACATTAATTTTTTTTCATCGACGAATTCACGTTCAGAACAACTGTTTTCAATCTCTCAGTTCGAGCACTTTTTTTTTTTTTTTCATCGAGCAATAGTGCTCACACTTTTATACAATCATCTCGAGCATTGCACTTTATTTTTGTCTCAACGCTGAAATTCGGATGGCTAACATGTTTATCAACATCCGAGCATCGAGACTTTTATTTTCTCAACGAATGAATCGATGCTTCAACAACCTGTTTACAAATCATCTCGATTTGCCTTTTATTTTTTTCCACGCTATTCACATGCTCAACACTGTTCTATACAATCACTAGTCTGAGACTTATTTTTTGTCATCGATATCCATGCTTCAAACACTGTTTATCAAATCGCATTTGCACTTTTTATTTTGTCTCAATCGATATTCAGAGTGGCTTCAGAAACGGTTTCTTAAAACATCTCAGAGCATTCTACACTTTTATTTTCATCGACCATTACAGTCAGAATTTTATACAAATCAGTCTCGACATCTGAGACTTATTTTTTGTTCATCGCGATTCAATGTTAAACAACTGTTTCTCAAACATCGGATTGAGCACTTTTTTTTTTTTTCCAATCGATTAATTCAGCTAGGGCTTCAAACAACTGTTCTATACAATCAGTCTCAGAGCATTCTGAGACTTTTTATTTTTGTCTCCATCGACGATCTGGCTCAACAACTGTTTCATACAAATCAGTTACATTGACACTTTATTTTTTATCGACAATCACATGCTCAAACACCTGTTCTATACAAAATCGTCAGCTTGACACTTTATTTTGTCATCAGGATTCAGATGCTGAACACTGTTTAACAATCAGTTCAGAGATTGACATTTATTTTGTTCCATCGACAATTCACATGGTCAGACACTGTCTATACAAAATCATCCAGACATTTGAGACTTTTTTTTGTCAATCGAGGATTCATGCTCGAAAACGGTTCTTAACAATCTCCAGCATTGAACTTTATTTTTTTCATCGAGCAGTCCATGCTCAGAACACTGTTCTATACAAAATCTTCAGAGCATTCGAGCTTTAGCTTCAGAACAACCTGGTTTCTTATACAAAATCAGTCTCAGAGCATTCTGAGCACTTTTTATTTTTTTTTTGTCTCCAATCGAGCTGAAATTCAGCAGTGGCTTCAGAACAACCTGGTTTCTTATACAAAATCAGTCTCAGAGCATTCTGAGCACTTTTTATTTTTTTGTTCCAATCGAGCCGAATTCACAATGCTTCAGAACAACCTGGTTTCTTATACAAAATCAGTCTCAGAGCATTCTGAGCACTTTTATTTTTTTTGTCTCCAATCGAGCTAGATTCAGCGAGTGGCTTCAGAACAACCTGGTTTCTTATACAAAATCAGTCTCAGAGCATTCTGAGCACTTTTTAATTTTTGTGTTTCCAATCGAGCTGAGATTCACATGCTTCAGAACACTCTGTTTTCTTATACAAAATCAGTCTCAGAGCATTCTGAGCACTTTTTATTTTTTGTTTCCAATCGAGCTGAGATTCAGCGAGTGGCTTCAGAACAACCTGGTTTCTTATACAAAATCAGTCTCAGAGCATTCTGAGCACTTTTTATTTTTTTGTTCTCCAATTCGAGCTGAAGTTCAGCCATGGCTTCAGAAACACCTGGTTTCTTATACAAAATCAGTCTCAGAGCATTCTGAGCACTTTTTATTTTTTTTGTCTCCAATCGAGCTAGATTCAGCAGTGGCTTCAGAAACAACCTGGTTTCTTATACAAAATCAGTCTCAGAGCATTCTGAGCACTTTTTATTTTTTTTTGTCTCCAATCGAGCTTGAGATTCAGCAGTGGCTTCAGAACAACCTGGTTTCTTATACAAAATCAGTCTCAGAGCATTCTGAGCACTTTTTATTTTTTTTGTCTCCAATCGAGCTGAATTCAGCGAGTGGCTTCAGAACAACCTGGTTTCTTATACAAAATCAGTCTCAGAGCATTCTGAGCACTTTTTATTTTTTTGTCTCCAATCGAGCTGAGATTCAGCAGTGGCTTCAGAACAACCTGGTTTCTTATACAAAATCAGTCTCAGAGCATTCTGAGCACTTTTTATTTTTTTTGTCTCCAATCGAGCTGAGATTCAGCGAGTGGCTTCAGAACAACCTGGTTTCTTATACAAAATCAGTCTCAGAGCATTCTGAGCACTTTTTAATTTTTTTTGTCTCCAATCGACTGAGATTTTAGCGAGTGGCTTCAGAACAACCTGGTTTCTTATACAAAATCAGTCTCAGAGCATTCTGAGCACTTTTTATTATTTTTTGTCTCCAATCGAGCTGAATTCAGCGAGTGGCTTCAGAACAACCTGGTTTCTTATACAAAATCAGTCTCAGAGCATTCTGAGCACTTTTTAGTTTTTTTGTCTCCAATCGAGTGAGATTCAGCAGTGGCTTCAGAACAACCTGGTTTCTTATACAAAATCAGTCTCAGAGCATTCTGAGCACTTTTTAATTTTTTTGTCTCCAATCGAGCGAATTCAGCGATGGCTTCAGAACAACTGGTTTCTTATACAAAATCAGTCTCAGAGCATTCTGAGCACTTTTATTTTTTTTGTCTCCAATCGAGCTTAGATTCAGCGAGTGGCTTCAGAACAACCTGGTTTCTTATACAAAATCAGTCTCAGAGCATTCTGAGCACTTTTTATTTTTTTGTCTCCAATCGAGCCGAGATTCAACATCGCTTCAGAACAACCTGTGTTTCTTATACAAAATCAGTCTCAGAGCATTCTGAGCACTTTTATTTTTTTTGTCTCCAATCGAGCTGATTAGATTCGTAGTGGCTTCAGAACAACCTGTTTCTTTAAAAATCAGTCTCGAGCTTCTGAGACTTTTTTAATTTTTTTGTCTCCAATTTGATTTAAAATTTGCGAGTGGTTAGAAAACCTGGGTTTTTATCAAATAGTTTGAGCATTCTGAGCCATTTTTTTTTGTTCCAAAACGAGGGATTCAAAATGCTTCAGAACAACCTGGTTTTTTTATACAAAATCGTCTCAGGATTCTGAGATTTTTATTTTTTTTTTTTCCAATCGAGGAGATTCAGTGGGGTTTTAGAACAATGTTTTTTATCAAAACAGTCCGAGCATCTGAGCACTTTTTATTTTTTTTTGTCTCAAACGAGTTAGATTGTAGTGGCTTTAGAAAACCGGTTTCTTATACAAAAACGTTTCAGAGCTTTGAGATTTTTATTTTTTTTGGGCCCAAACGGTTATTAGCAGGGCTTAAAACCCGGGTTTTTTTAAAAATCAGTTCGAGCATTTTGAGCACTTTTATTTTTTTTTTTCTCCCAATCGACTGAAATTTAGGAGTGGGTTGAACATGTTTTTATGCAAAAAAGTCAAGATTCTGAGCATTTTTAATTTTTTTTTTCCCAAACGGAGATTG